>LR880971.1:747015778-747030374 GCA_904067115.1 Aegilops sharonensis | reverse complement strand
AATGGCAAGTTGTATAGGTGCACTAGTTCGGCGAAGAGATGGTGATAAAAGTGTAATATTGATGGTAGAAATATATTTTTATAATCTGAATAAATAAAAACAGCAAGGTAGCAAATAGTAAACGGGCATAAAACGGTATTGCAATGCTTAAAAATGAGGCCCAGGGTCCGTACTTTCACTAGTGCAACCTCTCAACAATGCTAACATAGTTGGATCATACGATTATCCCTCAAAGTGCAATAAAGAATCACTCCCGAGTTCCTATTAGCGGAGAACAAAAGATAGGAATTGATTGTAGGGCACGAAACTACCTCAAAGCTATTCTTTCTGTTTGATCTATTCAAGAGTTCGTACTAAAATAACACAAAGCTATTTTTTCCGTTCGATCTATCCTAGAGTTCGAACTAGAATAACTCCAAAGAAAATTCATATTCATAATACTCAATCCACACAAAGAACTATAAAGAGACCCCAAAGTTTCCCTCGGAGAAAAACGTGCATCAACCCCTATGCATAGATTACCCCAATATCACCGCGGGAATCCACGAGTTGAATGCCATAACACATATCAAGTGAATCAATAGGATACCTCCTTGTCACCTCAGGTATTCATATTGCAAGACATATATCATGTGTTCTCATCTCTGAATATTCAATCCGACAAGACAAACCTTTGAAGGGTAAAGATTCAATTCATCATAACAAGAATATAGAGGGGAGAAACATCATATGATCCGACTATATTAACAATGCCCATGATGTAGATCACGAGAGAGAGAGAGAGAGAGAGAGAGAGAGAGAGAGATCAAACACATAGCTACTTGTACAAACCCTCAACCTCGAGGGTGGACTACTCCCTCCTCATCGTGGTGGCCGCCGGGATGATGAAGATGGCCACCGGAGATGATTCCCCCCTCCGGCAGGGTGCCAGAACGGGTCTAGATTGGTTTTCGGTGGCTATAGAGCCTTGCGGCGGTGGAACTTCTGATCTAGGTTAACCCCGAAGGGTTTCGGAATATTTGGGAATTTATAGTGCAAAGAAGGGGTACGGGAGGCCACTGAGGTGGGCACAACCCACCTGGGCGTGCCAGGGGGCCTGGCGCGCCCTGGTGGGTCGTGCCCCACTCAGGGCACCCCCAGGTGCTTCTTTGGCCCATCGGGAGTCTTCTGGCCCAAAAAAAAACTCCGTGGAGTTTCGCGGTGTTTGGACTCCGTTTGATATTGATTTCCTGCGATGTAAAAAATAAGCAAAAAATAGCAACTGGCACTGGGCACTGGGTCAATAGGTTAGTCCCAAAAAATGATATAAAGTTGCTATAAAATGATTGTAAAACATCCAAGAATGATAAAATAACAATATGAATACTTCATAAATTATAGATACATTGGAGACGTATCATTGCCTGCCGTGAAGACTAGTTCCCGCGGCATGCAGCAACACATTAAGAAACAGTATAACAGAGCCACCAACGAGCCCTCTCAGCGATTTGAGATCGTCAGCCATTGGATCCTCTTACGAACGAACAAGATCTTTCCATTGTTGTGCAACAGTTTATTGGGCCTCTTTCACTTGTCGGAAGGGCCGGTCGGGCCTACGTAAAAAGGGCTGCTACTCTGCAGAACTACCTGCAGGCCTTCTCCTTCTAACCTGCAGTTTTACGGTCGATCTTACCTGGATGGTCGGATTGCACCACAGGGGATCACGTAGGTAGAGATAAGTCTAGCATCCTTTCCTCTAGCCACGCGCTGCACGACGACCACGGGCACTCTCGTACGCCGCCGGCAGCCCGTCAGACCTCCTCTTCCTCGCTTGCAGGGTGAACTGGCTTAGGATTGTTTCATTCTTGGTGAGCCTCCTTCTCAGATGTGAAATCCTTTTTCTGCCACTTATGCTCATTTATTTTTACATCTGGAACAGATGGTAGGGATAATTGGAGGTCGTAACTCATCCTTGTTGGAGGTGCAGGATATTTCGAGTTCCCGACTGAGTTGACATGCCTCGACATCGTCCAGCTCGAGGCCTCACTAGACTCCTCGAGCAGAAGGCGATAATGCGTGACGAGAAGTACCGAAGCAATAACACGAGCCGGGCAGCTCTGAGAACCAGCAGCAGCCTCCCGCTGCCTAGAGAGTAGTAACCATGAGGATGGATGCTTCCCACCTCTGTTTATTCATAGCATTTCTTAAAATAAAATAAAATCTGATTTGCGTATACCTTAGATGTACAATCAGAAAGAAAGTGGAGTAAGAAACTAAAGTAGATGAGGGAGAAGTATCATTTGCACCCATGAAACCCAAAATAATCACATTTACGCCTATAGGATTTTACTTCCAAAATAATCACATATTGTACCTACACTGCTCTGTGCCAAGTAGAACGAGAACCCGATACCTGGCCGGCCTGCCCTAGAAGAAGCGGCTATGCCAGTGAGATGGGCAGTGGCTTCTCCTCAAGCGGCAGCATCAAGGAGCCTGACTCCTAAGCCATGCTCCTAGTGCCAAGGGTTGGGCGCTGCATCGACGAGATATTCTTCCATGTGCTTGGTCTGATATATGCAACATATTCAGTGTTCTGGTTGACACATGTTCCTCAAGCTGCTTTGATCATAGCTTTGGTGCCACTCATATTTGCAGATCTAAATATTAAGAATTGATTGCATATATTCCACATTTTCTTTATCCACTGGCCTTTTGGAATGTATACTGGTAGCATTGAAGTGAAATTTGCACCGTATGTAGCTGCTAGCCTGCTACTGCTGGTGGTGTAGGCCTTCCTTGATGTTTCATGAAGGTGCTGCAACACCATGGAGGGAGAGGAAAAACATCTATTTATTTTTACACCTATCATCGGCGCATATGCTCTAGGTGTGATAACTTATGCACCACCAAAATCAATGTTTTGTTGGTCAGGAGTGGCACATCCTCTGAAGAAAAACCAGAAAGCATTTTTATTAGATTGTTCAGCGTACAGGTACAGGTACGGAGATGAGCACATGACTTTTTCCCTGTTAGCTGTGCCGACTTTCACTTTCTAATTTTTTGTGTTATTATTCACTCATGACAATGTCCAATAATTGAGAGGTTGAAAACATCAAGTTAGGTTGCTTTTCTTGACCAAGCGATATAGTTGAACATTCTATGAAGTAATTGCAATGAACTTTGCCTACCGTGTTAAACTGAGCTATATATCTCTGATAACGTGCAATCTCATATTTTCTCAGATTTTTTATTTCATGAACTTAGTTGTATAATTACTCATCTCATTGATACATAGCTGAAACCTTTCCTTCTAACGAGGAGACACAGTAACAAAAGAATAGTTTGTTTTGTTCCATTATTCTTTTTGTATATTCTCTTCCCAAGGACTCTAAAAGAACCATTTGTGTGATTATAGATTAGTTGTGTCCATTCATTAACCTCAGTATTGTTTGTAAGTACATGCGCCCGGTTTGATACATTAATATATTATTAAGCTTGGTGGTAATATCATCCGAAGTTGAGTAATCTATGTTGAGAATGAATGGCATTGTTTGCAGATTAATTAAATCCGCTAACTAATGCATAATCTGCGATTGGAGATGATTTGCTGGTTGACTACACAAAGATTCAAAGGGAAGCAAGGTACATAAAACTTTTTCTTTGTAAGATCCTCCTAGCGAGTTGATATCGGGAAGAATGACATCCAATTTTCACTGTATATCTTTTCATGTATTTCATCACACTTGACTCTTAAAAATTAATTCCATTCCTACAACTAGGAGATGAATCTCCATATGTTTAATGTCGCTCTTCAAAACTACTATTGTTATAATTTGTCTTTTGTTGTCTGATTTCTATATCTGAATTTGGTATCCAAGTGTACTGTTAACAATTCATATTTTATTAAATATCTGGACTGTCCAAATTCTTATATTCTCAGATATTTCTATCATTCTTTCAATGAGACACAAATGCATCACAATACGTACTTTGATTTGCGCCAATTATCAATTATTGACCAACATATGGATTAGTATGCTAATTAATTTGAATGTTTTGCACCTTTACATATTTATGTGTCTCCATATATTTACATACTTCCTACTGGTCAACTGTAGAAATAGACGGGCGCAGCAAGGCGCACCATCATGATCTAGTCAAGAAAGTAGAGACTAGCGAGCCAGATCGTTGTCTTGCTTCTTCTTTTGCCCTTGTGTATTTCGGGCATTGCCGCATGTGGCTTTTTTAATTATCTTCCTAAATATGTAAGACAATTATTATCCACTGTCATCGTCCTTATATTCATCAGTCTTGCTATAAGTCGCAGTCGATGCTATATAGGTCCGTCGGATCTTACATCAAGATCCATGCAAAACTTTCTTTTAAGATTTTCTTTTTTGTCTTTTAGATCTTAATCGAGTGAGACATAACCACGCCGTGAAACGGGGGCTCGAGCGCCATTAATGGAGACGTTGGGAGGGAGGTGGGCGGCGAATAGAGGTCAAAGGGCTCTCCTCCCGATGAGCACGCGCAGAGGTGTGATCGCACGCCTCCCGTACTCAAATAGCTACCCCGCATGACACCTCCTAGCCAATAAAAAAAGAGGACGCGTGGCAGCACGTAATTGGTAAGTAGAACGCCCACGGTTTCAATAATACTTGTGTTTCCGATTTGTAACGTGACAGCACTTGTTCCAAAATGACTTTGTTGATTGCTCATGTGTGCGCATCGGACAGAAAAATTACCACAGCATTTTGGTGCCATGTCATGACACCATGCCAAGTTTCATGATTTTCACGCGAGTTTTGGATTTACTGGAATTTTAAAACCAAGTTTCTCGATGTTTCCGGCCGAGCCAAGACACTGAGATGTTTGAATTCTATTCCCACTTCTTCCATGGGACCTAGAAGATCGCCCAAGTATACATAAATATATTCCAACTAACTTTTGCACACTAGAGCATGCGCTTGTACTTCAAATTTGAATTATGTGCATTAAATGCCTGGAAAATCAATTAATGTACAAAAAGGCCAAACAAACCCAGAATAACTCCAAAATTTAGCACAAACTCCTATTTGGTCTAAGCTGCTTGTGTAAAAAAAAATCAAGGCGGGAGAAGGCCGTGTATGCCGTTTCACACACGGAGGTGACACGTTCCCTCTCGGAACCATGAGCCGTATTGATAGAAGCTCCGCTTTGCAAGAAGCTTATACCAAAGTTGTCCCAATTTGGCCAAAAAAATTACAACAACATGTTGGTGCCATGTCATGACACCATGCCAAGTTTCATGATTTTTAGGCGTGTTTTGGATTTACATGAATTAAAAAACCAAGTTTCTCAATATTTCCAGCCGAGGCTGGACGCCCAGATGTTTGAATTCCATTCTCATTTCTTGCATGGGACCTACAAATTTACCCAAGGACATAGATGTGATTTTTCAACCAACTTTGGTGCACTCGAGCATGTGCTTGTAGTTCAAATTTGAATTATGCACATTAAATGACCAGAAATTCAACTCATGTATAAAAATGTCCAAACGAACCCGGAATAATTCCAAATTTTAACACGACACTCATATAGTTCTATGTTGCCTCTATAAAAATCAAGGGGGCAGCGTATATATCGTTTGGCAAACAAAGGTGACACGTCCCCCCTCGGGAACCATGAGTCTTCTCGAGAGAAGCTCCGGTTTGCAAGAAGCTTATACCAAAACTTGTTCAAATGCGGCCAATTTCTTTACCACAACATGTTGGTGCTAGGAAATGACACCATGCCAAGTTTCATGATTTTCAGGCGAGTTTTGAATTTCCAGGAATTTAGACACCAAGTTTCTCAATGTTCCTAGTCGATCCACGACGCCCATATGTTTGAATTCCATTCCCATTTCTTGCATGGGACCTACAAATTCACCCAAGGACACAAATGTGATTTTTCAACCAACTTTGGTGCACTGGAGCATGTGCTTGTAGTAAAAATTTGAATTATGCACATTAAATGACCAGAAATTCAATTAATGTATAAAAAAGTCCAAACGAACCCGGAATAATTCCAAATTTTAATACGACACTCATACAGTTCTTTGTTGCCTCTGTAAAAAAATCAAGGGGGTGAGGCATCTTATATCGTTTCGCATACAAAGGTGACACGTCCCCCCTGGGGAACCATGAGTCTTCTCGAGAGAAGCTCCAGTTTGCAAGAAGCTTATACCAAAACTTGTCCAAATACGGCTAATTTTTTTACCACAGCATGTTGGTGCCATGAAATGACACCATCCCAAGTTTCGTGATTTTTAGGCGAGTTTTGAATTTCCAGGAATTTAAAAACCAAGTTTCTCAATGTTCCCGGCCGAGGCACGACGCCCAGATGTTTGAATTTCATTCCCATTTCTTGCATGGGACCTATAAATTCACCCAAAGACACACATGTGACTTTTCAACAAACTTTGGTGCACTCGAGCATGTGCTTGTAGTTCAAATTTGAATTATGCACATTAAATGCCTAGAAACTCAGTTAATGCATAAAAATGCCAAACGAACCAGGAATAATTCCAAATTTAAACACGGCACTCATATAATTCTATGTTGCCTCTGTAAAAAAATCAAGGGGGGCGAGGCAGCGTATATCGTTTCACACACAAAGGTGACACGTCCCCCCTCGGGAACCACGAGTCTTCTCGAAAGAAGCTCCAGTTTGCAAGAAGCTTATACCAAAACTTGTCCAAATGCGGCCAATTTTTATACCACAGCATGTTGGTGCCATGAAATGACATCATGCAAAGTTTCATGATTTTCAGGCAAGTTTTGAATTTCTAGGAATTTTAAAACCAAATTTCTCAATGTTCCCGACCGAGGCACGACGCCCAGATATTTGAATTTCATTCCCATTTCTTGCATGGGACCTATAAATTCACCCAGAGACACACATGTGATTTTTCAACAAACTTTGGCGCACTGGAGCATGTGCTTGTAGTTCAAATTTGAACTATGCACATTAAATGCCTAGAAACTCAATTAATGCATAAAAATACCAAACGAACCCGGAATAATTCCAAATTTAAACACGACACACACTGTATGGTCATTGAGGACACACCTTCACTTGAGAGATTACTTGTAGTCGATCAATAAGGTCCAACAAGAATCAATGTCATTTCTGCGCCGAAATTGATAGTGGTGGGCCACTCGTCTAACAAATACTCTGAACTTGTTATTGGATCCACACCCGTTCAGGTACAACAGCCGCCTTCTTCCTCTCCTTCTAAAAATTAACATTATTTCTAATTTTGAAGATGTATGTTCGTCTGTCATCCAGAAAATGATTCCGACAAGCTTGACCTTGAAACTGCGCACAGTGAAGGTCTTGGCACTAGAATCTATCGGCCCCAACCTGGACCAAGTTTTCAGTTTCCTGAGATGCTTTCCGTGCCTGGAGAAGCTATATATTGAGGTGATGCTACTTTCCTGTCAAATGTTAACCATAAAGGAGTTCAATTTGTGACACCATTTTCCAAGTTTACAATGACAATGTACTATGATTTATGAAGGATTTTTGGAGGATTTTAGTACATACATGTTTTCCCCCCATATTGGTTGCTTGATCCATATGGTTACAATCCATAAGCATTTCTCCTTTGGATTCATCTGTACTAGTTTTCTTAGGGAACGTTTCATCCACTCCAACCTCTTGTGAAGAAGGCTACATTTTTCTAGATTGTAATCAAATGCCCATGTTAATCATGTCAGATCAAAGATGGCACGTTAGTGCATTTTACAAATCCTGCAAACCAAATAGGCATGTAGTAGTGTTCAAAACTGCATGTAGGAACTAACACATTTTCTTGTTTTGCAGATAAGATTAGGCACGTTGGTGGATAATGTGATACAATATAACAATCACATCGAATGCCTAGATCTGCATCTCTCAGAAATTACTTTGAACTCCTATCGAGGGACCATACCGGATATTATATTCGCCAGGTTCTTTGTTGTTAGAGCAAGGGTGCTGAAGGAATGATATTTTCGCTACATTTATTTCACAAAATGAATGGTTTGCTGATAAGCGCTGACGGCAACGGCAGAATGGAATAGGCTCCAAAAATGCAGAATTTCATTTTGGAACTTCAGTTGACAGAGTAATCGGAAGTCATCGTGTCAACCCCATACATGACTTCTCAGTGGCTGACCCCTTTGCAAAAATTATGAGGTTTCAGAACCAGTCTTACAAGTGGTAATATTAGTTTGAACCTCTCTTATATCCATGCTCAGCGGATCAGCGCGGGCGTTTGCAGCTGTTGAGCTGAATTTCATTTCTAATATCAGTTTGAACGTTGTAATCTTCGAATTTGAGCCATATAACTCTGGAATTTGACCTTGTAATATTTCAGGCTTTTGTGGTACAATCATTGAAATGGCACTATATGAGACTCGTAGATTTTATTAACCATTCTCGAATGTGTTTACCTTGTCAATCTGCACACGATTTGTATAGCTAACTCGACTGCAATCTTCGACATTATTGCACACAATGGGTTTCTTCAACCGTGTGCCATGTAGGGCGCAGAATTAATTATCGCACTCGAGTGTCCATCATCACCCTTCTGTGTAACTTTGACCTCATCACCCACGGGTAAATTTATGACCGAAGTCATTCCACACACTTCAACTTTAGAAAGATTTTTGCCAATAAACGCCCACTGTTTGTCCCTCTTCTAGCCGACGCATGCCCAAACTAGCCGGGCGGGAAGCTTGCACGGTAAACTGCATGGTTGCGCAGGAACAGGCTCACCAACGATACATTTGGTGCCTCTTCGAGCCCACGCGTGGGCAAACGAAATGTGTGCGATGTTCTCAAGCGTGCACTGGAATCCTCCGCTATGAACACGGTGATAGCCGGCCCCCATTTATTATAGCGGCCATTTAACCGTTGTGTCTCTTCAACCTTTCAATCACGCCCACTATTGCAAGAAGCACACCCACCATGATAAATTCTTAGAGGATATCTTGCGTGGCTCCAATGGCGCTCCGAGCGGCTGCCGATGACGAGCAGCAGTTCACCATGCATGTCGTGGTGGACACCCACAGAAGGTTCACGGAGCTCTCGGTGGTGTACGCCAACAACCCGGTCTGGGTGGAGCACTCCATCCACATCATGGAGTTGTTGCTTGCTGAGGAGAAGTACAAGGTGGTCGGGTTCGACCTCGAGTACACCCGCGCTCGTGACAGGTCTCGTCCCAAGGTCGTCGTCGCCCAGATGTGCGTGCACAATCACGTCCTCGTCTACCACTAATGCCTGGCCACAAGGCCTTGCGAACGTTTTGCCACGTTTGTCAACAACCCCCACTACATATTCGCTACGGTGGACATCACCAACGATGTAAAGGTGCTCAAGAATTTGGGCATCGCCTGCCAGAATCTTGTCGACATCCAGGGCCAATACAAGATCTAGGGCAGCAACGAGCATGAGAAGGACTCACTGGTTCACCTCACCGAGGCCATCATCGATCCCTACTATAGAGACATGAAGGATTACTGCAACAAGGACAAGCGTGTCTGGCACTCGGCCTGGATGGACAAAATCGACAAAGCTTACATCGTGTACGCGGCCAAGGAGGTGTACACGAGCTACGAGATGTAAATGCAAATTGTTGACATGAGGAAGTGCCTCCTTCCCCAAAGCGGCCAGGGAGCGAGCCGGTGTTGGGGAACACAGTATTTCAAAAAAATTACCTACGATCACGCAAGACCTATCTATGTGATGCATAGCAACGAGCGGGGAGAGTGTGTCTACGTACCCTTGTAGACCGAAAGCGGAAGTGTTAAGTAACGTGGTTGAGGTAGTCGAACGTCTTCGCGATCCATCCGATCAAGTACCGAACGCACGACACCTCCGCGACCTGCACACGTTCAGCTCGGTGACGTCCCTCTAACTCAAGATCCAGCTGAGGCCGAGGGAGAGTTTCATCAGCATAACGGTGTGTTGACGGTGATGATGAAGTTACCGGCGCAGGGCTTCGCCTAAGCACTACGACAATATGAGCGAGGTGGAGATCTGTGGAGCGGGGCATCGCACACGGCTAAAATAAACTTGTGTGTCTATGGGGTGCCCCCCTCCCCCGTATATAAAGGAGAGGAGGAGGTGGAGGGCCGGCCTCCTAGGGCACGCCCCAAGGGGGATTCCTACTCCTACCAGGAGTAGGTTTCCCCCTTTTCCTAGTCCAACTAGGAGGGGGGGGGGGGGAAGGGAAGAGGGGGAGAAGGAAAGGGGGCCGCCCCCCCCCCCCAAACCCTATCCCAATTTGGATTGGGCCTGGGGGGCGCGCACCACACCTGGCCGCCTCCTCCTCTCTTCCACTATGGCCCATTAAGGCCCATTAACTCCCCGGGGGGTTCCGGTAACCCCCCGGTACTCCGAAAAATGCCCGAACTAATCCGAAACCTTTCCGGTGTCCAAACATAACCTTCCAATATATCAATCTTCATGTCTCGACCATTTTGAGACTCCTCGTCATGTACGTGATCACATCCGGGACTCCGAACTACCTTCGGTACATCAAAACACATAAACTCATAATACCGATCGTCATCAAACGTTAAGCGTGCGGACCCTACGGGCTCGAGAACTATGTAGACATGATCGAGACTCACCTCCGGTCAATAACCAATAGTGGAACCTGGATGCTCATATTGGTTCCTACATATTCTACGAAGATCTTTATCGGTCAAACCGCATAACAACATACGTTGTTCCCTTTGTCATCGGTATGTTACTTGCCCGAGATTCGATCGTCGGTATCATCATACCGAGTTCAATCTCGTTACCGAAAAGTCTCTTTACTCGTTCTGTAATGCATCATCCCGCAACTAACTCATTAGTCACATTGCTTGCAAGGCTTATAGTGATGTTCATTACAGAGAGGGCCCAGAGATACCTCTCCGACAATCGGAGTGACAAATCCTAATCTCGATCTATGCCAACTCAACAGACACCATCGGAGACACTTGTAGAGCATCTTTATAATCACCCAGTTACGTTGTGACGTTTGATAGCACAATAAGTGTTCCTCCGGTATCCGGGAGTTGCATAATCTCATAGTCATAGGAACATGTATATGTCCTGAAGAAAGCAATAGCAATAAACTAAACGACCATAGTGCTAAGGTAACGGATGGGTCTTGTCCATCACATCATTATCTAATAATGTGATCCCGGTCATCAAATGACAACTCATGTCTATGGCTAGGAAAATTAACCATCTTTGATTAATGAGCTAACCAAGTAGAGGCATACTAGGGACACTCTATTTATCTATGTATTCACACATGTACTAAGTTTCCGGTTAATACAATTCTTATATGAATAATAAACATTTATCATGATATAAGGAAATATAAATAACAACTTTATTATTGCCTCCAGGGCATATTTCCTTCAGCCGGAAGCATCATCGCAACAAGAAGTACATGTGTGGAAATATTATGTGTGTAGTCACTTGTGTAATTGTATGCTTAATTTGGTTATGCAATGATGTATTTCTAAGTATATATGTTGAAGATCTGTAGACAGAGCGTAGATGTTGAGCAGACAGAGGAAATCACATCGCACACAGACTAAACAATGGAACCCGTCGGTGATGTTTTTATCAATCACTCACAATTGTATACCAGAAATCCTTTGCTCACAACACACACGGCTTATTAACAAGAATCATCTATGTTGTTATCGGTCTTCCCACACATTTCCGATTGCAGACCTGTTTGTCGCGTATCACACACATCTTGTTAAGTTGAACCATTTCTGTTCTCTTGGCTCAACGAAAACAGTTCATCCGAGTGAATTGTATGCCGTATATCTCACACACATTCGTCAGGCTGACCGTTTCTTTTGTGTTGCCTAATCACAAACAGTTCATCCAAGTGAACTATATGCCGTATATCTCACACACCTTGATCTGGCTGCCCATTTCTGTTGTTCTATCTCATCACAAATAGTTCGTATGTATCAACCGTATGCCCCGGATCACACACACATCTAAAATTGGAACTGTGTTTGATGTAACCACCATCACAAATGTTTTGCATCTTTTTGACGGTTTTTTACATCATCGTTTGCGATTAATGCATTGCACACAGTTTCGTCGAAGGGTCTCTGATTCTAATGTCGTGTTAGCAGCATCCTGTAGTAGTGCGTGAGTAGTTTACCACGGACCTATGGCTCCATGTAGCTAGATGGCTTCTTCTCTCTTTTTGATTCTCAATAAAATGCACTCCTTGGTGTTCTTGGAGATCTGTTTGATGTAATGACTTTTTACGGTGTGTTTGTTGGGATCCGATGAATTGTGAGTTTATGATCAGATCTATCCATGAATATTATTTGGGTTTTCTCTGAACTCTTTTATGCATGATTAATATAGCTTCGCATTTCTTCTGCAATTTATTGGTTTGGTTTGGCCAACTAGATTGATTTATCTTGCCATGGGAAGATGTGCTTTATAACGGGTTCGATCTTGCGGTGCTCAATCCCAGTGACAAAAAGGGACATGAAACGTACGTATCGTTGCCATTAAGGGTAACAAGATGGGGTTTATTCATGCATGAGTTTTTCTTGTCTACATCATGTCATCTTGCTTAAGGCATTACTCCGTTTTTCCATGAACTTAATATACTAGATGCTTGTTGGATAGCGGTCGATGTGTGGAGTAATAGGTAGATGTCGAATTGTTTCTGTCTTCTAATCTTGGACGTGATGCCTATGTATGAGTGAGGGAGTCCTGGACTAAGGGGTACTCGGGCGTCTGGCCTGTTGGAAATGGGCCGGACTGATGGGCTATGAAGATACAAGACCGAAGACACTCACCTGTGTCCGGATGGGACTCTCCTTAGCGTGGAAGGCAAGCTTGGCGTTTGGATATGAAGATTCCTTTCTCTGTAACCGACTTTGTACAACCCTAGTCCCCTACGGTGTCTATATAAACCGGAGGGTTTAGTTCATAGGGACAAAAATAATCATACATGATAGACTTCTAGGGTTTAGCCATTACGATCTCGTGGTAGATCAACTCTTGTAATACTCGTATTCATGAAGATCAATCAAGCAGGAAGTAGGGTATTGTTGGGGAACGTAGCAGAAATTCAAAATTTTCCTACGTGTCACCAAGATCTATCTATGGAGAAACTAGCAACGAGCGGAAGGAGAGTGCATCTACATACCGTTGTAGATCGCTAAGCGGAAGCGTTCAAGAGAACGGGGTTTAAGGAGTCGTACTCGTCGTGATCCAAATCACCGGAGATGCTAGTGCCGAACGGACGGCACCTCCGCGTTCAACACACGTACAGCCCGGTGACATCTCCCATGCCTTGATCCAGCAAGGAGAGAGGGAGAGGTTGGGGAAGACTCCATCCAGCAGCAGCACGACGGTGTGGTGGTGATGGAGGAGCATGGCAATCCTGCAGGGCTTCGCCAAGCACCGTGGGAGAGGAGGAGGACTTGGGAGAGGGGGAGGGTTGTGCCAGGGGCAAGGGTGCAGCTCCCATGCGCCTCCCCACTCTATATAGAGGTGGAGGGGGATTATTTCTTGCCCTTCAAGTCCATTGAGCGTTGGCAAAGGTGGGAGGAAAGAAATCCCATCATTTCCTTTCCCCACCGATTGTTATCCCCCTTTTTTAGGGATCTTGATCTTATCCCTTCGGGATATGATCTTATTCCTTCTAAGGGGGGATCTTGGTGGGCCTTGACCAGGGGTGTGGGGCCTTGCCCCCACTACCCACGTTCATGTGGGTGCCCCCATGCAGGTGGCCCCACTCCGGAACCTTCTATCACCTTCCCGGTACAATACCGAAAAATCCCGAACATTTTCCGGTGGACAAAATAGGACTTCCCATATATAAATCTTTACCTCCGGACCATTCTGGAACTCCTCGTGACGTCCGGGATCTCATCTGGGACTCCGAACAACATTCGGTAACCACGTATATCTATTCCCTATAACCCTAGTGTCGGTGTCAAAACCGGCGGATCTCGGGTAGGGGGTCCCGAACTGTGCGTCTAGGCGGATGGTAACAGGAGACAAGGGACACGATGTTTTACCCAGGTTCGGGCCCTCTTGATGCAGGTAAAACCCTACATCCTGCTTGATTAATATTGATGATGTGTGTTACAAGAGTGGATCTACCACGAGATCAAAGAGGCTAAACCCTAGAAGCTAGCCTATGGTATGATTGTTGTTCGTCCTATGGACTAAAGCCATCTGGTTTATATAGACACCGAAGAGGGCTAGGGTTACACAGAGTCGGTTACAATGGTAGGAGATCTACATATCCGTATCGCCAAGCTTGCCTTCCACGCCAAGGAAAGTCCCATCCGGACACGGGACGAAGTCTTCAATCTTGTATCTTCATAGTCTTGGAGTCCGGCCGATGATGATAGTTCGGCTATCCGGACACCCCCTAGTCCGGAACTCCCTCAGTAGCCCCTGAACCAGGCTTCAATGACGATGAGTCCGGCGCGTTGATTGTCTTCGGCATTGCGAGGCGGGTTCCTCCTCCGAATACTTCATAGAAGGTTTTGAACACAAGGATAGTGTCCGGCTCTGCAAAACAAGTTCCACATAACACCGTAGAGAG
>LR880971.1:747003545-747015337 GCA_904067115.1 Aegilops sharonensis | reverse complement strand
CTAGTCCGGAACTCCCTCAGTAGCCCCTGAACCAGGCTTCAATGACGATGAGTCCGGCGCGTTGATTGTCTTCGGCATTGCGAGGCGGGTTCCTCCTCCGAATACTTCATAGAAGGTTTTGAACACAAGGATAGTGTCCGGCTCTGCAAAACAAGTTCCACATAACACCGTAGAGAGAATAATTTTTGCACAGATCTGCTGACGTATTCCGCGGCGTGACATCACACCATGGCCAGGCCTTTATATGAATCGTTTTTTATTGTTCCACCTCAGCGTGTTTAGCGAGGCGATTTCCTTGGCACGTCTTATCAAAGTGTAGATCGTGCCCCCTTATTCCGGGATTCTCATCAATACGGACGTGGGTAACCCAACCATGCCCGTTGGCCTGCCTTCTCTATCGAAGGCGAGTCCTAATCGACCACGGGGTGGGCTCTTAGTATTCAAGCTCTTTATGATGAGACCAAGGCCCTCTTCTTCTTTACACCCTCCATCGAGTTCGCCTCGCGCTTCGAGTTCCAACACCCAAAGCTTCAGATTCAGGCGCTTCGGACTTTCGACGATGTCCGGCTCTGACCAGCACGGCCGATGGATGTCTTCCTCCGTCACAGAAGAGGATGTGCTAAAGCTGCGAGACGCCAGGTATCTGACCGGCGAGATCTCGCATAGGCTGCCTGCTCCAGGGCAGGTCATTACCACTCCTGAGCCCGGCGAGAACGTGGTGTTCGTGTCCCACTTCCTTCGGGGTTTAGGCTTCCTGACGGACCCCTTTGTGCGGGGGCTCATTTTTTATTATGGGCTGGAATTCCACGACTTGAATCCGGAGTCCATCCTCCATATCTCGTCATTCATTGTCGTATGTGAGTCCTTCCTCCATATTACCCCCCACTTTGGATTGTGGCTCAAGACCTTCAAGGTGGAGCCAAAGATGATCAAGGGGCAGCAAGCGGAGTGCGGAGGGGCGGTCATAAGCAAATGTGCTGATGCTCCGTGGCCCGAGGGCTCTTTTCAAGAGGAGCTTGGTTGGCAACGAGAGTGGTTTTATATCACCGCTCCCAGGGGCACCAAATGGGCGGCGCTCCCTGCCTTCCGCTCAGGTCCACCACAGCGGCTGGCATCATGGGTCAACAAGGGGCTCGACTGGGGGCCGTCCAAGGAAGTTCCCCTGCTGCAGGGCCGTATTCGAGATCTCCAGGAAAGAGGGATCAATCTGGTTGCAGTGGCGCAGGTTATGGTGATACGGTGCCTTCAGCCCTGCAAACGTCGCCCCCTCCGCCTGTGGGAATTCAATCCGGAGGGACCACGAGCTCTCCAAAATTTTATGGGCACGACGCCCGTGGAGATGTATAAACTGTTCTTCGGATCACAAGAGAAGTGTCCGGACTTGACCGAGGACGCAGGACTAAGCTGCAATCACCCAGATACTCAAGTAAGTAGTCCTGTAACCGGACAAGCTGTTCATTCATTTATTTCATATATATATGCCCTTTATAGGAGCCGTTTCTTGAACAAGAGTGGATAGCCAAGGCAAAGTTAATAAGGTGTCCGGCTCCCCTCCCAGAGACCACGCCGGATCCCATGTTGACCAAGATGTTGAAGGTCGCGCCTTTTGAAGAAGGCGAAGGGGGGAGCGGGGAAGCAACCGCCTCTGTGAAGGAGGATATCAAGGAAGGAGGGATTAAGAGTCCCACCTTCCGAGGAGAGAAGAGGACCGCTTCGGAAGATCCGGAGGTCAAGGCCTCAAAGAGGGGGAAGGAATCTTCGGCAGAGAGTCCGGCGTTGGGAAGTAACCCAGCCGCATTATTTCCCCAAGGGGATCAGCCCTCCAGCCAGCCGTAAGTAAAAATAAGGGGTCATGTAAATAAGGAACATCCCTGTATTTATTCATGAGGATAACCATAATTGTACCTTGTAGTTCGGACTTCAGCCCTTCTCAGCAGAGCTCGTCTTCGGGGGATCTTCTTCCGGAGATGATGGAGACCGAAACGCCTCCACCTGTCGCACCCTCATGTGAGGCGGATGACCCGGAGGGGTCGTCGCGGAGGGTTCCCCCAAGTCCGGCGGGGCCGGAAGGTCCGGCGCCAAGTGGCGTGCGGTCGGAGGAGCTGAAGGAGCTGCTCGGGCGAGCGGCTATTTCAGAGGATCACCATGCTCTAATGGGTACGATGATTGAAAGAATTGCATCCGCGGAGAGCGGATTGCATGAAGCCGTCAGAAGCTTACTGACGGGGTTTGACGTACGCAAGAATGATGTACCTTCTGACAGTTATGCATATAAAATGCGCCCTGTATAGATAGTAGCCCCTGAGACTTGGTATGTTGTCAAAATTGACAATGTGCCGAGGATCAAATTCTCAGTTATAACATATCGCCGCTCCTGAACAGGTGGCGGGGTGTCCGGAGGTCAGCCGGACTGCTGAATATGCCGAACTAAAGCGGCAACTTGACGAGGCGGATGCGGACATCGCGTTGGTCAATACACGGTTTGACGAGTCACAAGGTATGCGACCTCTATGCGGACACCTTGTAAGGGAGCTTGACGCCCATGTCTTACTGTTTGTATGCCTAATGCAGATGGTGCCGCTGCCGTGGAGGAGCTGCGGGCAGAACTCGCTCGAGCGAAAGAGCAAGCCAGAATTAGTAATGTGGCCGCTGTAAAGGCGGCCGAAGAGCTAGAAGCTGAACGGGCTGCTCACTGCCGAAGCAAAGAGGAGATGGCCGATATGGCCAAAAAGTTAAGGAATACTACCGATCGCTGCGCGGTTCTTGAAAAGGAACGTCAAGCGGAACAAGAGGGCCTAAAGAAGGCCGCCGCCAAATCCAGGAATGCCCAATCGGCTTTGAGAGCTGCCAAGGAGGAGCTGAGTCAGGCCGGGGCAATTGTGGCTGGAAAACCATTTCTGCTGCAGAGGAAATATACAGATCCAAAGTATGCTCAGTTGGATAAATTGTGGAGTTCAGAGGATGCTTATCTGGACTTGGCGGCGAGCGCTGTGGACGCGGTTGAGCACTTCCGGGGCCAGAAGGGGCACAGAAGGGAAGATCTATATTGGTCGCAATTCCATAGTCCGGAGCGTCCTCTGCCGCTGACCGATCGGTTGGCCGAATGGGCTGAGCTGAATCGATTGTCCGGATTTGCCATGAAGCATGTCTTGACTCACTTGTGGCCGGATGGACCCCAGCCGAAGAGCTATTTTGGTTTACTGCAGCCGTTTCTTGGTGCGGTGCCGCGTATCGACGCAATGAAGCGGTCAGCGTGTATTGAGGGAGCGCGGATGGCTCTTGCCCGTGTCAAGACATACTGGGCAGAGATGAAGGCCACTGACGTTGCATCCCAGGATTCGAATAGAGGCCGAGTACCTGCCGAGCACTACTTTGAAGAAGTCCTGCCGGGCGCTCGTTTAATAAAGACGCGGTGCTCGAAGGATATTATGTGTAAATGACATGTATGATTTGTGAAAACAATGTTTCAATGTAATATAAGTGCTTTTTATACTTGTGCGTTCAAGTAGTAAACTACTCCCTGTGCGGCCGTTTATGTATATGTGTATATAACCTGAAAGATGGCAGTCCTTGGCTTCAGCCCCCACGCACATAGTGCGGGGGTGTTTGCAAAAAAAAGCGCTTTTTCACACTTAATCCAACGTCTTGGTCCTGTTAAGGAGGTGATAGCGTAGCAAACCAGGCAACCGGACTATAATGCTTTATCACTTTCACTTAGCCATAGGAGTTCGAGGGTGGGGCTACTATATAGCCCCTGGGGGCACCGCACTCTCCCGAATTCGGGGTGCGTATGTGCCTGACTGAAAACCGGTCCTTCGTTAATGCGGAGGAATCCTAAACGTTCCTGTGAGTCATCGAGTGGTTGACCAGTCTCTCGCTATATCATGACAGTCAGTTTCCGGCTTTCTCTACTAAGGTGCTCGCCCGGCCGAACCGGGGCACAATCGCAGTAGTTCTCCTGGTGCCGCGTTAGCCGTGAAAACGGAATGTAAGGCAGCAAAACAAAGGAGCCGGGCAACCCAACATTTGACCAAAGACATGATTCGGAGCTGATGCATATAAGGCCTAACTCGAGACGCCGAATACTCCCTAAGGTATTCGGTCTTTATGAAAATGGGCAGAATAATGCCCTAAGCCCCTGGTGTCTAGGTACGCGCAAAAATTCTGGTGCGGCCAATGCCAAAGCACGAGCCTCCTCCTCGGTTATATTAAGGAACCGGGGGGATGTATATCGACAAGAGACAGTGAAAAAAGGTTTACGCAGGGTCTTAATCTGAAAAGAATCCTTGCAACGGGTCCCTACTGCACGTCTGCGCCTGTGTCTCCGTTGTGCCGTATCCTGGACGGGTGTAGCACGTTGTTCATCTGTAAAAGAGAGGAACTTAGTTTGAAAGAAAAAGGGTCGTGCGAAAGGTGTACTTAATATTAAATAAACAGAGTACGGTTCGAAGAATTAAATAAAATTGAGCTTTATTGTCTCTTGTTATACATGTATGTGGCCCCTCGTATGGGGGTATGCCGCTAGTAGGCGCCTGACTCGTCTAACCGAGTTCGGGGTTTGAATGACCGATTCAGGTTCTTTGCCTAGCAGAGCCAGATAGCTGTGGGGCTGTCAAGGCAGTCTCCCATTCTTCCGTGCTCAAGTGACACTTAATACTTCCTTTTAACGAGATGATGCCGCGTGGACCAGGCATTTTAAGTGTTAGAAATGCATAATGCGGTATTGCGTTAAAGCGGGCGAAAGTTGTACGCCTCAGTAGTGCTTAAGGGCTACTGCTGAATGGGGCGATGGGAAGTGAGCTTTCCGCGACGGGGGTTGTCGGATGAGCCGAACACAACCTCTAGTGGTACAGAGCCGGTATAATAAAGAAGGCCTGGCGTCATTCCTTTGAAGGAAGTGCTGCTATAGCGAATTTTGGTAGGTTCTGTCCCCATTATGCGGACGGTGTCCTGGTATGGCAGGTGCCGCACTGTGTGTTATCACATGAAGTGAGTTCACTGTTTTGACTTCTAGTGGGAAAGTCTTTTGTTTTCCGGAGTGCTGCTTTTGGGTTTCGTCACTTTCACTTGGTGTGTCGAGCCCCTTGTGTTCGGCGTTAAGTCGGCCGGACTGCTTGAAGACCCAACAATCTCTGTGGGTATGGTTTGCAGGCTTCCCGGAGGTACCATGTATTTGACACGGTCTATCCAGAATCTTGTTTAGGTTGGATAGCTCGTCACTGTTATCCTTTAGGGGCAGTGTTTTGTTGTTCGGCCGAGAGCTTTTGAATCCGGTATTGACCGCCGTACTATTTGGGCCATTTTCCCTATTCCGGCGCTGATCTTTTCTGCGTCGTGATTTCCCATTTCCATCCCTGATTTCGGATGTACTCGGGTCGCTGGTGCTGCATCTAGCCAGCCAGCTGTCTTCCCCTGCGCAAAAGCGGGTCATGAGGCTTGTTAATGCGGCCATTGTTCTTTGCTTTTCTTGGCCGAGGTGTCTGGCGAGCCATTCGTCTCGGATGTTGTGTTTGAAAGCTGCCAAGGCTTCGGCGTCTGGACAGTCGACTATTTGGTTCTTTTTAGTAAGGAACCTGTTCCAGAATTTCCGGGCTAACTCTCAGGGCTGTTGAGTTATGTGACTTAGATCGTCTGCGTCCGGAGGGCGGACGTAGGTCCCCTGAAAATTTGCCCGAAATGCATCCTCGAGCTCTTCCCAGCTTCCAATGGTATTTTCGGGGAGGCTCTTAATCCAATGCCGAGCTGGCCCTTTGAGTTTAAGGGGTAAGTATTTTACGGCGTGGAGATCATCTCCTCTAGCCATGTGTATGTGGAGGATGTAATCCTTAATCCAGACTCCAGGGTCTGTTGTTCCGTCGTATGCCTCTATGTTTACGGGTTTGAATCCAGCTGGAAATTCATGATCCAGCACCTCATCGGTGAAACATCGGGGTGTGCGGCGCCCCTATATTTGGGTGTGCCGTGGTTTTCAGAATTTTGGCGTGTTGCATTGCTTTTACGAGCGTGCTGTCTTGGCCCATAGATGAACCTAACTGGGCCATCCTTTTGATGTGAATCCTTAGGAGGATCGCATATTGGCTTGTGTGCGGCACCATTTGCCGCTCTCTTTTTTCCGTGAGGTCGTCCATCCGATCGGGTGGCCTTCTTGCTTTTTAATTGTGGGGGCTCTAAGGCCTCCTCGTCGAATTCGGGCAGTAGCTTTCTTTTCGGGTAGCTCTTTGTTCGGCGACTGTCGCCGTACTTATCTGCGGTGCTGAATACTTTGCTCCATCTAATCCTGAGTGCATCTTCCGCTGTTTTGAGCTTCCGCTTCTGCTTTTTCAGGCTACGCGCAGTGGCGACGAGCCTTTTCTGGAGGTCATTTTGCCCCAATGGTTTGTCCGGCGTGAGGTCGTCCGGACTGTTGTCTTCACCGGGGACAGATTGTTTATCCAAGTTTCTTGTTCGGACGATTGCTCGATAGCTTGTTCGTTTTGCACCGGTTCGCCCTGCTCTATGGTTGGGTCTTTGTTGAGGCGGGACTTTGTTCGGCGTTTACGTTGCCGTTTTGACTGCTTTTCGAGGGATTTTTCCTTCGTGGCGTCCCGTTGTTCCTCGTCTTCATTTCCTTTAGGTGTATCCACCATGTATACATCATGGGATGAGGTTGTCCAGCATCCTATAGGTGCTGGTTCATTGTTGTCTCCTACATCGTCGTCCATACCGTCGATGTCTTCGGAGTTGAAATCGAGCACGTCGTGTAAGCTTTCGACAGTGGCTATGAAGTGGGTGGTGGGTGGGCATTGAGTTTCTTCATCGTCCGCATCCCAACCTTCATGTTCGTAGTCCGGCCAGGGCTCTCCGGATAAAGAGAGAGACTTTAGTGAATTCAGGATGTCGCCAAAGGGTGATTGTTGAAAGATGTCCGCGGCCGTGAACTCCATAATGGGCGCCCAATCGGATTCGATTGGCAAGGGCGCGGAGGGTTCGGAGTCCGGAGAGGAGTCCGGCACCCTGGAGTCGAGGTCTTCGCAAAGGACAGGGATGGAGTTCGGCTCAATTGCCATAGAGATTAAAGCCCCCGAGGTGGTGTCCGACCACTCGTCCTCGATCAGGGAATCCGGCTCCGCATTAAGGGTCGGAGCGGATTCTGGTGCGGCCTCCAGGGCACTGTTCGGCTGCAGACCTAGATCATGCCCATCGAGACAGTGCGGCGCGCTTGGCTGCGGCTCGAATCCGTCGAAGATCAGGTCTCCGCGGATATCGGTCGTATAGTTTAAACTTCCAAATCTGACCTGACGGCCAGGGGCGTAGCTTTCGATCTGCTCCAGATGGCCAAGCGAATTGGCCCGCAGTGCAAAGCCGCCGAACACGAAGATCTGTCCGGGGAGAAAAGTCTCACCCTGGACCGCGTCGTTGTTGATGATCAAAGGAGCCATCGGGCCTGTTGGTGACGACACAGAGTGAGGGAGTCCCGGACTAGGGGGTGTCCGGACGGCCGAACTATCATCATCGGTCGGACTCCAAGACTATGAAGATACAAGATTGAAGACTTCGTCCTGTGTCCGGATGGGACTTTCCTTGGCGTGGAAGGCAAGCTTGGCGATACGGATATGTAGATCTCCTACCATTGTAACCGACTCTGTGTAACCCTAGCCCTCTCCGGTGTCTATATAAACCGGATGGCTTTAGTCCATAGGAAGAACAACAATCATACCATAGGCCAGCTTCTAGGGTTTAGCCTCTTTGATCTCGTGGTAGATCCACTCTCGTAACACACATCATCAATATTAATCACGCAGGACGTAGGGTTTTACCTCGATCAAGAGGGCCCGAACCTGGGTAAAACATCATATCCCTTGTCTCATGTTACCATCCGCCTAGACGCACAGTTCGGGACCCCCTACCCGAGATCCGCTGGTTTTGACACTGACATTGGTGCTTTCATTGAGAGTTCCTCTGTGTCGTCACCGATAGGCTCGATGGCTTCTTCGTCCATCATCAACGAAGCGGTCCAGGGTGAGACTTTTCTCCCCGGACAGATCTTCGTATTCGACGGCTTCGCACTGCGGACCGATTCGCTTGGCCATCTGGAGCAGATCGAAAGCTACGCCCCTGGCCGTCAGGTCAGATTTGGAAGTTTGAAATTCACGGCTGACATCCGCGGGGACTTGATCCTCGATGGAGTCGAGCCACAGCCGAGCATGCCGCACTGTCACGGCGAGCATGATTTAGCTCTGCAGCCGGACAGTACCCTGGAGGCCGCACTCGAACCCGCTCCGATCTTCAATTCGGAGCCGGCTGCGCAGATCGGGGATGGATGGCTAGACACCGCCTCGGGGGCTGCAACCTCTACGGCGATAGAGCCGAACACTGATCTTGTCCCTCATAAAGCTCGCGACTCCGAGGTGCCGGACTCCTTGCCGGACTTCGAACCTCCCGCGCCCCCTCCGATCGAATCCGATTGGGCGCCGTTCATGGAGTTCACCGCAGCGGACATCTTTCAACTCTCACCTTTTGGCGACATCTTGAGTTCGCTAAAGTACCTCTCGTTAGCAGGAGAGCCCTGGTCGGACTGCGGTCAGGACGGTTCGGATGCGGACGACGAAGAAATTCAAAGCCCACCCACCACCCACTTGGTAGCCGCTGTCGACGATCTAACCGAGATGCTAGACTACGACTCCGAAGACATCGACGGTATGGACGACGATGCCAGAGAAGAACAAGAACCAGCGCCTACCGGGCACTGGAAAGCCACCTCATCATATGACATATACATGGTGGATATCCCAAAGGATGGGAATGGCGAAGGAACAAAGGAGGATGACCCCTCCAAGAAACAGCCCATGTGCCGGCGTCAGCGGCGCCGCTCTAAATCCCGCCACAGCAAGCATGAAGATTCCGGCACCGGAGATAACAATACACCGGACAGTGCCGAAGACAATCCACTCCAGCAAGATCCAGCGCAGGAGGATGGAGACGCCAGCCCTCATGAGAGAGCGGCAGAAGAAGAGGTAGAGGATTATATGCCTCCCTCCGGAGACGAAGCAAGCCTCGACGATGATGAATTCGTCGTGCCTGAGGATCCCGTCGAACAAGAGCGTTTTAGACGCAGGCTTATGGCAATAGCTTAGAGCTGATCAGGATCTGCTAGCCGACAGATGGACTGAAGTCCTCGCGGCCGAAGAGCACGAGCTCGAACGCCCCTCCAAAAGCTACCCTAAACGCAAGCTGCTCCCCCGATTAGAGGAGGAGTCTTACGAACCCGCATCACCAGGAGACAATACGGCTGACTGACCACCCCGTGGTCACGACAGAGAGGCCTCTAGGCCCTTCACTAGAACCGTACCCCGACATCGCTCAAAAAGCACACGGCCACAGGGGAAGGCTCCGGACCTGCGAGATATATTGGAGGACAAGGCAAGACAATCAAGATCGATCTATGGATCGCGTGGGCGCCCCACGGTACGTGACGACAACCGTCGCGCCGGACACAGTAAGTCTGGCCGGGCCGAACAAAACAGACAAAGCTCTTTTGAGCTTCGTCGTGACATCGCCCAGTACAGAGGCGCCGCACACCCACTATGCTTCACAGACGAAGTAATGGATCATCAAATCCCCGAAGGGTTTAAACCCGTCAATATTGAATCCTATGATGGCACAACAGACCCCGCGGTTTGGATAGAAGACTATCTCCTTCACATCCACATGGCCCGCGGTGACGACCTTCACGCTATCAAATACCTCCCCCTCAAGCTTAAAGGACCAGCCCGGCATTGGCTCAACAGCTTGCCAGCAGAGTCAATTGGGAGCTGGGAGGACCTGCAAGCCGCATTCCTCGATAACTTCCAGGGCACTTATGTGCGACCACCAGACGCTGATGACCTAAGCCACATAATTCAGCAGCCAGACGAATCGGCCAGACAATTCTGGACACGGTTCTTAACCAAGAAAAACCAAATCATTGACTGTCCGAATGCGGAGGCCCTCGCGGCCTTCAAGCATAACATCCGCGACGAGTGGCTTGCCCGGCACCTAGGACAGGAAAAGCCGAAATCCATGGCAGCCCTCACATCACTCATGACCCGCTTCTGCGCGGGTGAGGACAGTTGGCTAGCACGCAGCAACAACCTTAGCAAAAATTCTGGCAGTCCGGACTTCAAGGACCGAAATGGCAGGCCGCGTCGTAACAAAAACAAACGCCGCATTAACAGCGACAATATCGAGGATACGGCAATCAATGCCGTATTCAGAGGCTCTAAACCCGGTCAGCAGAAAAAGCCATTCAAAAGAACTACTCCGGGTCCGTCCAATTTGGACCGAATACTTGACCGCTTGTGCCAGATACACGGCACCCCCGAAAAGCCAGCTAACCACACCAACAGGGACTGTTGGGTATTCAAGCAGGCAGGCAAGTTAATTGCCGAAAACAATGACAACGGGCTGCATAGCGATGACGAGGACGAGACCCAACCGCCGAACAATAGAGGACAGAAGGGTTTCCCCCAACAGGTGTGGACGGTGAACATGATATACGCAACGCACATACCCAAAAGGGAGCGGAAGCGTGCACTCAGGGATGTCTACGCGATGGAGCCAGTTGCCCCGAAGTTCAATCCATGGTCCTCCTGCCCGATCACTTTTGACCGAAGGGACCACCCCACCAGCATCCGCCACGGCGGATTCGCCGCACTGGTCTTAGACCCAATCATCGATGGATTTCACCTAACCAGAGTCCTGATGGACGGCGGCAGCAGCCTGAACCTGCTTTACCAGGATACAGTGCGCAAAATGGGCACAGACCCCTCAAGGATTAAACCTACCAAAACGACCTTTAAAGGCGTCATACCAGGTGTAGAAGCCAATTGTACAGGCTCAATTACACTGGAAGTGGTCTTCGGATCCCCGGATAACTTCCGAAGCGAGGAGTTAATCTTCGACATAGACCCGTTCCGCAGCGGCTATCATGCCTTGCTCGGACGTACCGCGTTTGCAAAGTTCAACGCGGTGCCGCACTACGCATACCTCAAGCTCAAGATGCCAGGCCCTCGAGGAGTCATCACGGTCAACGGAAACACTGAACGTTCTCTCCGCACGGAGGAACATACAGCGGCTCTCGCGGCAGAAGTGCAATGCAGCCTCTTAAGGCAATTCTCGAGTCCGGCCATTAAGCGGTCGGACACAGCTAAGCGCGCCCGGAGTAACTTACAACAAGACCACCTGGCACGTTCCGAGCACGCGTAGCAGTGCGGACCCAACCCCAGCTCCTGCGAAACGTCAAAGCAGGTCCTTCGCGTACACCATTACGCTCTGAAGATACCATGGGCATGGGGAGAATGGCACGACCACGATAAACCCAGACTGCGGCTCAACCACACCAGGGGCTCTCAAGTGTGTCGTTCCTTTTTCTTTTCTTTTTACCTCTTACTTTTTACCCACAGGACTCCGTTTGTCAGAAGCCCTATCCGGCAGCAGACCTGCCGAACTCACGATGCAACAGCCAGGGAAGGATAAAGGCTACAACGAATATACAGGTGGTCTCCATTACGAGCATTTTTATACACCAATCTGCAGCCTACCCCTGGAGGGGGACATGTTTAACAGTCCCATACCTTGCTTATCGCACTATTTGTATCGTTCTGCATTCGTAGCAGCACTTATTGAATAAAACAATGCAGCACCTTTTTGCTTATAATTGCATTTCTTTTTCATACATATGTTCATTCACGGCATGTTGCATCCGTACACTTTGGTACGGCTAATATACACCAGGGGCTTATGTTTCCCGCATTATGGTATGATGAGTCCGAACA
>LR880971.1:746818169-746850279 GCA_904067115.1 Aegilops sharonensis | reverse complement strand
GAGCTTAGGCGAAGCCCTGCGCCGGTAGAGTCATATCGTCGCGGAGCTTAGGCGAAGCCCTGCGTCGGTGGAGCATCATCATCGTCACCACGCCGTCGTGCTGACGGAACTCATCCCCGACGCTTTGCTGGATCGGAGCCCGGGGATCGTCATCGAGCTGAACGTGTGCTGAACTCGGAGGTGCCGTACGTTCGGTACTTGGATCGGTCGGATCGTGAAGACGTACGACTACATCAACCGCGTTGTTATAACGCTTCCGCTTACGGTCTACGAGGGTACGTGGACATACACTCTCCCCTCTCGTTGCTATGCCATCACCATGATCTTGCGTGTGCGTAGGAAATTTTTTGAAATTACTACGTTCCCCAACATGGTGCTCTAGATCTGTGACAGAAAGTAGCTCGAAATGAAAAAAGGGGATATTTTCGTGATACGGTGGTCAAAACCTTCGGGAGTTTATATAATGAATTTTTACCGACCAAAATACGTTACATGCAAGAAAACGGAGTCCTGGAGGCACACGAGGTGTCCACGAGACAGTGGGGCGCGCCCAGCAAGGGTGGGCGCGCCCTCCACTCTCGTGGAGGCCTCGTGTCCTTCCCGGGCTACTTATTTCTTCCTAAAATTCTTAAATATTCCAAAACTGATAAAAATTGCCTTTAGAATTGTTTTGGAGTCGGTTTACTTACCGTACCACATACATATTCCTTTTCGGAGTCTGGAACGTTCTGGAAAGTGTCCCTTATGTATTCCTCTGGGGTTACGGTTTCAATAATATTAGTTTCAAGATTGATAGGATTACCTGAAATATAATGTTTAATTCTTTGAACGTTCACCACCCTTGGACTTGTGCCTTCGAAGTTGTTGATTTTTATGGCACCAGAACGATAAAGCTCCTCGATAACGTAAGGACCTTCCCATTTAGAGAGAAGTTTTCTTGCAAAAAATCTTAAACGAGAGCTGAATAATAAAACATAATCACCTACGTTAAACTCACGCTTTTGTATCCTTTTCTCATGCCAGCGTTTGACTTTTTCTTTGAATAGCTTGGCATTCTCATAGGCTTGGGTTCTCCATTCATCGAGTGAGATAATATCAAACAACCTCTTCTCACCGGCAAGTTTTAAGTCATAGTTGAGCTCTTTGATAGCCCAATATGCTTTATGTTCAAGTTCTAGAGGTAAATGACAAGCTTTTCCATAAACCATCTTATATGGAGACATACCCATAGGATTTTTATATGCAGTTCTATAGGCCCACAATGCATCATCAAGTTTCTTGGACCAATTCTTTCTAGATCTATTAACAGTATTTTGCAAAATTAATNCTGAAATATAATGTTTAATTCTTTGAACGTTCACCACCCTTGGACTTGTGCCTTCGAAGTTGTTGATTTTTATGGCACCAGAACGATAAAGCTCCTCGATAACGTAAGGACCTTCCCATTTAGAGAGAAGTTTTCTTGCAAAAAATCTTAAACGAGAGCTGAATAATAAAACATAATCACCTACGTTAAACTCACGCTTTTGTATCCTTTTCTCATGCCAGCGTTTGACTTTTTCTTTGAATAGCTTGGCATTCTCATAGGCTTGGGTTCTCCATTCATCGAGTGAGATAATATCAAACAACCTCTTCTCACCGGCAAGTTTTAAGTCATAGTTGAGCTCTTTGATAGCCCAATATGCTTTATGTTCAAGTTCTAGAGGTAAATGACAAGCTTTTCCATAAACCATCTTATATGGAGACATACCCATAGGATTTTTATATGCAGTTCTATAGGCCCACAATGCATCATCAAGTTTCTTGGACCAATTCTTTCTAGATCTATTAACAGTATTTTGCAAAATTAATTTTAGTTCTCTATTTCTCAACTCTACTTGACCACTAGACTGTGGGTGATAAGGAGATGCGATTCTATGATTGACATCATACTTAGCAAGCATCTTACGGAAAGCACCATGAATAAAATGTGAACCACCATTAGTCATAAGATATCTAGGGACTCCAAACCTCGGAAAAATAACTTATTTAAGCATTTTAATAGATGTGTTATGATCAGCGCTACTAGTTGGAATAGCTTCTACCCACTTAGTAACGTAATCAACAGCAACTAAAATATGTGTGTAACCATTAGAGGCAGGAAAAGGTCCCATATAATCAAAGCCCCAAACATCAAACGGTTCAATAACAAGAGAATAATTCATAGGCATTTCTTGATGTCTACTAATATTACCAATTCTTTGACATTCATCACAAGATAAAACAAACTTACGGGCATCTTTGAAGAGAGTAGGCCAATAAAAACCAGATTGCAGTACCTTATGTGCAGTTCTGTCTCCAGCGTGGTGTCCCCCATATGATTCGGAGTGACACTTGCGTAGGATCTGTTCCTATTCATGCTTTGGTACACAATGTCTAATAACACCATCTACTCATTCTTTATAAATGTGTGGGTCATCCCAAAAGTAATGTCTTAAATCATAAAAGAACTTTTTCTTTTGCTGGTATGTGAAATTAGGTGGTATAAATTTAGCAACAATGTAATTAGCATAATCAGTATACCAAGGAGCAGTACGAGAAGCATTAACGACCGCTAATTGTTCATCAGGAAAGCTATCATCAATAGGTAGTGGGTCATCAAGAACATTCTCTAACCTAGACAAGTTGTCTGCAATGGAGTTCTCAGCTCCCTTTCTATCAATAATATGCAAATCAAATTCTTGGAGCAAGAGAACCCATCTAATGAGTGTAGGCTTAGCATCTTTCTTTTCCATAAGATATTTAATAGCAGCTTGATCAGTGTGAATAGTAACTTTGGAATCAACAATATAAGGTCTAAACTTATAACATGCAAACACAACTGCTAAGAATTCTTTTTCAGTAGTAGCATAATTTCTCTGGGCAGTATCAAGAGTCTTACTAGCATACTGGATAAAATTTAATTTCTTATCAACTCTTTGCCCTAGAACAACACCTATAGCATAATCACTAGCATCACACATAATTTCAGAAGGCAAATTCCAATCAGGTGGCTGAACAATAGGTGTAGTGATCAAAGCTTTCTTAATTATTTCAAATGCTTCTACACAATCATCATCAAAGACAAAAGGAATATCTTTTTGCAATAAATTAGTCAGAGGCCTAGAGATTTTATAGAAGTCCTTAATGAACCTCCTATAAAAACCGGCATGACCAAGGAAACTTCTTATACCTTTTATGTCCTTGGGACATGGCATCTTTTCAATAGCATCAACTTTAGCTTTATCAACTTCAATACCTCTCTCGGAGATCTTGTGCCCCAAGACAATGCCTTCATTAACCATAAAGTGGCACTTTTCCCAATTCAAGACGAGACTAGTGTAACACCCCAAAAATTCAACCATGATTTATCAATTAAAATTTTGCCTTGGTAAATTAAAATTTTATTATCTAGATTTTCTTTTGATTCAGAACCACTCTTTTCTTCTGAGTTGTGGAGTTTTCCTCCAAATAGAAAACTTTACAAAAATATTGTTGGACTTATATACCCTCTCAAGAAAAACATTTCTTTTATCAGTGGAACTATTTCTATGATTATCTTTCCTGAGCTTTATTTCTTTCAAAATGATTATTCATAAGTTTTAGAGCCTCTTTTGCACTACAACCCTTTGATAAATTTATTTAAAATTCCAACCAAAATTTGGGATGTCATGTAATGTTTCCACACCACTTTTATGCAAAAATATCTTTTAATCATTTGGTGATTTTGAGCCCTACCCCAAGTTTTCAAATCTGGTCCAATTTGTAGTTTGCCCTACAACCTATTTAAATATTTCTTTAAAAAATCCAAATGTTTGGAGATGTCAGTAGATACATATAATTCAACTTTATGCAAAAATCCATGAGTGTATTTTGAAAATTTTGAGCAAATCATCCTCTTTTGCTCTCTCGCCCAATTGGGTGTTTTCTATTGCAACTCTTTTTTAGTTTGCTCTGTTGCCCATGATTCTTTTTCCTGCTTATAGTCCACCCTACCAAACCCTTAAGTCCAGGAGATTGGACCCATTAGAATATTTTTAGTCCATCCAATAATAGCCTTTAGTTTCTGCCCAGATTTGGTTTTCTCAAAAGCTTGCACTAACAAGTTTCTAGTTTTGCCCTAACAACCTTGCCATCATCACTTGTACCTAAAGAGACTAGGATCTGGAGTTTTTGGCCACTCCAAGAGATGCCTAGATGACCATAGCATTCTGTCGAACACCTTGAGTGCATGAACAGAATTCACATTAACCCAAGTTTGCATTTCGAACGTGCTTGCTTTGCCCAACCAACAAGTCCACTAAGTCCCTAGATTACTCTAACCCAGACCTGTTAACTACCAGCCTCGCTCAAGCCCTCTAGCACACGATGGCACTGCGTCGAGCACCTGGCGTGCGTGCTTTAGGCGCGGCCAGAGCGCGCGTTTGCACGTGCGTGCGCCCGAGTCGCCGCGTCTGGCCCCTGGCCTTTGCTCGCCTGCAGAGCCACGCCCGTCCTCATCAGCCCGCCAGAACCATCCAAGCCCCCTGGCGCCCTACAGCGCCGCCGTCAGGTCAGCCATGGCAGCGAGCGGACGGCGCAGCAGCCTCTGCCATGGACGGCGCCACCCGAGCCACCCTCGCCCGCCAGATGCCCCTGGGACAGCCCGAGATCATCCACTCGCCCTGCCAAACCCCGCCAACCATCGCCACGCGCCCCCTGGCTACAGAACAGCGGTTCGCTGGCGTTCTTATCCACGACCGCGGGAACCGACCTTGGCCGCCTATAAAGGGAGCCCCGAGCTCGTCCAGACCCTCAGGCCACCTCATGCCATCACCCTAGTGCTCCCATAGCCGGCAATCGATGGAGGGAGGCCGTCTTCCCCATCTCCGGTCAGTTCGGCCGCCGCCACCCTCCGGTTCTGTTCATCGCAAGCAGAGCCTCCCCGGTCCATCCAGCGCCGCCATTCGGCTCTCCTAGACCTTGCGGAGCCACCCCAACTCTCAGCCTTGATCGGGAGCCACCGTAGCTCGAGACACCAAATCCTCCCGAAGCCACCTCCGCCACGGAGCTAGCCGCCGGCGACTCCCTTCGTCCCCACCAGCCTTTCGACCACCGAGAGGACCGCCCTGGACCAGCAGATCCATCCCTGCCCTTGGAACCACGCGGGAAGCCGCCGTTCGTCGACGGCGATCACCGGAGCCCCGCCTTCACTCGGATAGAAGAGGAAGGGGGCGCGGCGACTGGTCAAACCTGACTAGTGGGCCCAAGGGACCCACTGTCAGTGACCCACGAGCCGGTCCATGCTGGCATAAGTGAAAGCGTAAACCCAGAGTATGCTTCCCTCCGAACCATTTTCCTCTTTTATGTTCCTTTTATTTATTTATTTAAAAACAGAATTTTGACTAAACTTTGACTGTCTATAACTTTTTAAATATAAGTCCAAACGATTTGATTCTTTTTCTGTTATTTCTCAAATTTTGTCTAGTATATTTTCATATTTATTTAAAAATTTTCCAAACAACTTTTTTGTACTGTTTTGAAACTATCTGTTAATTTATTTATTTTTTTCGAAATAGGATTTTGAAGAAGAAGGCAACTTTCAAAAAGTGCACCCCACTTGCATGCTCTTGAAGGAAAGCATTCTGAACCCTGGCATAATATTGTTGTGTGTAGTTTGATATGGTTACAACACCAACTTAACATGAAATATTCGTTATTTTATGTGATGATATGATCATACTCACGAATGCATATAATGAATGTTCCTTGCTGTTGGAATTTGATATGCTTGTGATAGTAATCACCCTCGTATGCCTTCATGCCTACCGGAAGGAATCCGGGAAGCCTCTGTCTTGGGTAGACCCGAGCTTGTCTCCAGTCGTTGTCGAGACGGTTGTGTCCGGTATGGCATGGTGAGGTATGAGGAGTGGTGATTCTGTCTGTTGGCTGAAACATATTTGTTATGCTAATTATGCAAGAAAATGCTTTAACCTCCTGAGTCGACCGTAGATCGAGTCTTGTTACAGTAACCCCCATACTTGTTTCGTACTACCACTTGTCCCTGCCATAGGTAGGGTATGGTTTAGTAAGTTATCAACCCCTTCCTGGCACACACCGTACAGAGAGGCCATGGTGGAAGATACCGGCTGCATCTGGTAGGCATGCCACCTGGTCCGGGGGCATGGGTGTTTCCGGTTGTAGCCGAGGGGGTAGCTCCCCTGTTTGCGCGCGTTATAAATTTTGTGATCCCATGCTAGTCGAGGTTGTAGCCTCCCCACTTAGAGATTTTCTTAACAAGTGTCGTGGGTGATTCCAGACACCGGTAAGTCAGGCTGGTGTGTGCGGTCAGGTGTGTTTTCAATTAAAAGACAGTAGACGGAATTAGTCCCGATGGACTAACGAAATCCGTTACTCGTGGGTAAAGAGTACACCCTCTGCAGAGATTACATCTATTTGAATAGTCGTGTCCATGGTTAAGGACTACAGTCTGGGATGGGTCAAGTGTCGGTCTTAGTGCCGGTCTTCGGAGGAAAAACTGCTAAACCAGAACATTGATTATGACCTGTGACATATGATGATTATGATTATTGTGGACTAACCATTTACATTATTTGAATCATTGAGTATCCCTGGCACGGTTCTACCTCCTGGATATTCACTATGGCTACTTTACTTATAAGCCTTTATGTGGTGTCGCACAGACGCCCGACTATGGCATGCTTGTTATTTAAGTTACTTATAAGCCCTTTATGTGGTGTCGCACAAACGTCCGACTGTGGCATGCTTGTTATTTAAGTTACTTATAAGCCCTTTATGTGGTGTCGCACAGACGCCCGACTGTGGCATGCTTGTTATTTAAGTTACTTATAAGCCCTTTATGTGGTGTCGCACAGACGCCCGACTGTGGCATGCATGCTATTCCTTTTATAAGCCCTTTATGTGGAGTCGCTCAGATGCCCGACTGAGGCATGCATTAAATTATTATCCTTTCGAGGCGTCGCTTCAGACACCCGATCGGTGCATTCTATTTCTACTCCATTATTGCATATTCATGTTGTATATGAATAACCTGCTTGCGTGCATCATGGATTTTATTTTGTGACTGATGTTATGATCATGAAATATTTCACAGCATGATTATCATTCATTATGTTATACATGTGTTCATAATGTTTGCGAGTACATTCAAAGTACTCACTGGCTTGTCCCTGGTTATTGTCTTGGCCAGATTTCTTGCATGGAGAGGAGCGTAGCAACGACAGCCCCTGAACCTACGCAATGATGATAGCAGCCTCGCGAAGATAGGAGTTATCCAGGTCAGCTGTTCCTGTGGGAAATGGAGTCCCATAGACGCTGATGAACCACAAACCGCTTCCGCCATCAGCCACTAGAAACCTTGTGTTGTACTCATAGGCCAGAATGGTCTTGTACTACATATTATGTATTTTGCTTGGAGTTTCTGTATCAAGTTGGTGTCTCATCAGCTAACAGTAATCCTGGGGCTGGTGAGCACAAGGGGCATTTTCTGGGAAATTAATATCCTGGAAAACCGGTCGCTACAACTAGTGTCTTCGCATCTCTACAAAACTCGATCAAGGTTGCTCAAGCAATCATCAAAAGAGGATCCATAAACGGAGAAGTCATCCATGAATACCTCACAAATCTGTTCACAAAAGTCAAAGAATATAGCCATCATACATCTTTGAAAGGTAGCAGGTGCATTACATAAACCAAAAGGCATACGTCTATAAGCAAAAGTACCGAAAGGGCAAGTAAAAGTAGTTTTTGATTGATCTTCCGCTGATACAGGTATTTGAGAGAAACCAGAATAACCATCTAGAAAGCAGAAATGTGTATGTTTGGATAGTCTTTCTAGCATTTGATCAATAAAAGGTAAAGGGTAATGATCTTTCTTAGTAGCTTTATTTAGTTTATGGAAATAAATTACCATCCTATAACCTGTAATAATTCTTTGCGGAATCGATTCATCTTTATCATTAGGAACAATAGTAATACCTCCCTTTTTAGGAACACAATGAACAGGGCTTACCCATTCACTATCAGCAACGGGATAAATTATACCTGCCTCGAGGAGCTTTAGTATATCATTTCTTACCACTTCTTTCATCTTAGGATTCATTCGTCGTTGAGGATCTCTAACTGGTTTGGCGCCTTCCTCAACTTTAATTTTGTGTTGACATAACGTGGGACTAATGCCCTTGAGATCATCCAGAGTATATCCAACAGCAGCGCGGTGCTTCTTCAGAGTTTTCAATAATCTTTCCTCTTCCTGCTCTGAAAGGTTAGCACTAATAATAATAGGATATATTTTCTTTTCATCAAGATAAACATACTTAAGATTATCAGGTAATGGTTTTAACTCAAACATGGGATCACCCTTGGGTGGAGGGGGATCCCCTAGAATTTCAACGGGAAGGTTATGTTTCAGAATAGGTTCCTGTTTAAGGAACACTTCATCTATTTCCCTTCTTTCCTTCATAAACATATCATTTTCATGGTCTAGCAAATATTGTTCTAACGGATCGGTAGGAGGCACGGCAATAGAAGCAAGACCAATTATTTCATCTTTACTAGATAATTCTTTATCACGGGGTTGTCTACGAAATTTAGCAAAATTAAACTCTTGAGTCATATCATCTAAGCCAATCGTAACAACATCCTTTTCACAATCAATCTTAGCTTTAACAGTGTTCAAGAAGGGTCTACCAAATATAATGGGACAAAAGGCATCTTGTGGGGAACTAAGAACAAGAAAATCAGCAGGGTATTTAACTTTCCCACACAAGACTTTAACATCTATAACAATCCCAATTGGTGAAATAGTATCTCTATTAGCAAGCTTGATAGTAACATCAATACCTTCCAATTCAACGGGTGCAATGCCATGCATAATTTCTTTATATAAATCATAGGGTATTGCACTAGCACTAGCACCCATATCACATAAGGCATGATAACAATGATCTCCTATTTTAACAGAAATAACAAGCATGCCTACAACGGGTCTATGTATCTTAGCATCTGGTTTTGCAATATTAGCAGCTTCATCACAGAAATAAATAACATGCCCATCTAAATTATCATCCAAGAGATCTTTAACTATAGCAATAATAGGTTCAACTTTGATTTGCTCAGGAGGTGTGTAAGTTCTAGTATTACTCTTACGAACAACAGTCGAAGTTTTAGCATGATCCTTTATCCTAATAGGAAAAGGTGGTTTCTCAACATAAGTAGTAGGAACAATAGGATCACTATAAGTCATAGTCTTTTCTTCAATTGTAATAGGTGCAACTACTTTTACTTCAATGGGTGGATTATATTTAAACCACTTCTCCTTAGGAAGATCAACGTGAGTAGCAAAAGATTCACAGAAAGAAGCTACTATCTCAGAGTCAAGTCCATATTTAGCACCAAATCCACGAAAAACATCGGTATCCATAAAAGATTTAACACAATCAAACTTAGGTGTCATACCCGACTCCTTACCATCGTCGGAACCCCAATCTTCAGAGTTGCGTTTAATTCTTTCCAATAAGTCCCATTTGAATTCAATAGTCTTCAGCATATAAGAACCAGCACAGGAAGTATCGAGCATGGTGCGATCATTGAGAAAAAGCCGAGCATAAATTTTTTGAATAATCATTTCTCTAGAGAGCTCATGATTGGGGCATGAATATAACATTGACTTAAGCCTCCCCCAAGCTTGAGCGATGCTTTCTCCTTCGCGAGGCCAGAAATTATATATGTAATTACGATTATGATGAACAAGATGCATAGGATAGAACTTCTGGTGAAATTCCAACTTCAATCGTTTATAATTCCAAGATCCCGTATCATCACATAGCTTAAACCATGTCAATGCATCTCCCTTCAAAGATAAAGGGAAAACCTTCCTTTTGACAACATCATCGGGAATACCTGCAAGCTTAAATAATCCACAAACTTCATCCACAAAGATAAGGTGTAAATCGGGATGCAATGTTCCATCTCCTGCAAATAGATTAGCTAGCAGTTTCTCTATCATACCCGAAGGAATTTCAAAGTGAACATTTTCAGTAGGTTCAGTAGGTTGAGGAGCAACTCTTTGCTCTACTGGTCGGGGCGAAGATGCCCCGAACAAGCCCCTCAAAGGATTAGTTTCCATAGTAACAAGTAACAGAAAATTTCAGCACACTATATAAATGTTTCCTTACCAAGTTCCACTCACCAAAAGCGTACACTCCCCGACAACGGCGCCAGAAAAGAGTCTTGATGACCCACAAGTGTAGGGGATCTATCGTAGTCCTTTCGATAAGTAAGAGTGTCGAACCCAACGAGGAGCAGAAGGAAATGATAAGCAGTTTTCAGTAAGGTTTTCTGTGCAAGCACTGAAATTGTAAGTAATAGATAGTTTTGTGATAAGATAAATTGTAACGAGTAACAAGCAATAAAAGTAAATAAGGTGCACCAAGGTGTCCCAATCCTTTTTGTAGCAAAGGACAATCCTGGACAATTTCTTATAATGAGAAAAGCGCTCCTGAGGACACATGGGAATTATCGTCAAGCTAATTTCATCACACTCATATGATTCGCGTTCGGTACTTTGATAATTTGATATGTGGGTGGACCGGTGCTTGGGTACTGTCCTTACTTGGACAAGCATCCCACTTATGATTAACCCCTATTGCAAGCATCCGCAACTACAACAAAAGTATTAAGGTAAACCTAACCACGGCATTAAACATATGGATCCAAATCAGCCCCTTACGAAGCAACGCATAAACTAGGGTTTAAGCTTCTGTCACTCTAGCAACCCATCATCTACTTATTACTTCCCAATGCCTTTGTCTAGGCTCAAATAATGGTGAAGTGTCATGTAGTCGACGTTCACATAACACCACTAGAGGAAAGACAACATACATCTCATCAAAATATCGAACGAATACCAAATTCACATGACTAGTAATAGCAAGACTTCACCCATGTCCTCAGGAACAAACGTAACTACTCACAAAGCATATTCATGTTCATAATCAGAGGTGTAATAATATGCATTAAGGATCTGAACATATGATCTTCCACCAAGTAAACCAATAAGTATCAACTACAAGGAGTAATCAACACTACTAGCAACCCACACGTACCAATTTGTGGTTTTGGATACAAGATTCGATACAAGAGATGAACTAGGGTTTGAGAGGAGATGGTGCTGATGAAGATGTTGATGGATAGTGACACCCTCCTGATGAGAGGATCGTTGGTGATGACGATGGTGATGATTTCCCCCTCCCGGAGGGAAGTGTCCCCGGCAGAACAGCTCTGCCGGAGCTCTAGATTGGTTCCGCCAAGGTTCCGCCTCGTGGCGGCGGAGTTTCGTCTCATAAGCTTGCCCACGATTTTTTCCAGGATAAAACCCTTCACATAGCAGAAGATGGACACCGGGGGGCCACCAGGGGGCCCAGGAGACAGGGGCGCGCCCCCCACCCTCCTGGACAGGGTGTGGACCCCCTGAGGTGTTTCTTCCGCTCAATAATTCTTATTAAATCCAAAAATAGGTTTCGTGGAGTTTCAGGTCTTTTGGAGCAGTGCAGAATAGGTTTCCAATGTTTGCTCCTTTTCCAGCCAGAATTCCAGGTGTCGGCATTCCCTCTCTTCATGGTAAACCTTATAAAATAAGAGAGAATAACCATAAGTATTGATATATAATGTGTAATAACAGCCCATAATGCAATAAATATTGATATGAAAGCATGATGCAAAATGGACGTATCAGCGGGTTCCGCCCATGAACCTATGCATAGGGGTTGGCACACGTTTTCGTCTTGACTCTCTGATAGAAACTTTGGGGCACTCTTTGAAGTACTTTGTGTTGGTTGAATAGATGAATATGAGATTATATGATGCATATCGTATAATCATGCCCACGGATACTTGAGGTGACAATGGAGTATCTAGGTGACATTAGGGTTTTGATTGATTTGTATCTTAAGGTTTAATTCTAGTATGAACTCTATGATAGATTGAACGGAAAGCATAGCTTCATGTTATTTTACTACGGACTCATGAATAGATAGAACAGAAAGGATAACTTTGAGGTGGTTTCGTACCCTACCATAATCTCTTCGTTCGTTCTCCGCTATTAGTGGCTTTGGAGTGACTCTTTGTTGCATGTTGAGGGATAGTTATGTGATCCAATTATGTTATTATTGTTGAGAGAACTTGCACTAGTGAAAGTATGAACCTTAGGCCTTGTTTCCTACCATTGCAATACCGTTTACGCTCACTTTTATCGCTTGCTACCTTGCTGTTTTTATAATTTCAGATTACAAATACCTTTATCTACCATCCATATCGCACTTGTATCACCATCTCTTCGCCGAACTAGTGCACCTATACAATTTACCATTGTATTAGGTGTGTTGGGGACACAAGAGACTCTTTGTTATTTGGTTGCAGGGTTGCTTGAGAGAGACCATCTTCATCCTATGCCTCCCACGGATTGATAAACCTTAGGTCATCCACTTGAGGGAAATTTGCTACTGTCCTACAAACCTCTGCACTTGCACTACAACAAATATGTCAACTTGTGACCACCACTATTGGTCAATGAATGGTCACTGTTTTCAATTTGTGACTTTTTTGTGACCAAAAACATAAGGTCAAAAGCTGGCCGTCGTTAGCTGACTATAACGACCTTCCTTCTGGAATGGTCGTAGACGTTTATGACCAAAAAAAGGTCGTAGATTTAACGACCAATTATTTTGGTCACTAGCAATCCGACCACACCACGTCAGATCCACCGTGGCAAGCTGACGTGGCAGAATTACGACCAAATGAAAAGGTCGTAAAATAGAATCAGCCCGGTCCATTTCAGCCGTCTACATGGGCCAAGCCCAATAATTCGGCCCATTTAATTCTTTTTTTCTCTTTATTTTGCTTATGTGCATGGGCCTGGCCCAATAATTTGGCCTTTTATTTTCTGGGAATGGAGCCTTTTTCTGATGAATTTTTTTTATAGTCCACTATTGTTTTGGGCCACAGCCTTTTTAGTCTAGTTCGAATTTGGGCCTTGGCCTTTTTATTTTCTGTTATGCAGCCTTTTATAATTTTTTTTCTTACAGTCATTTCTTTTTTAGGCCCAAGCCTTTTTGGTCTAATTCTTGTTTGGGCCTTGGCCTTTTTAGAGCCTAGGTTCTCATTTTGCATAACTATAAACAGAAAGGCCACAAGTAATCCACAAGTGATCCACAAGCCCAGGTGCACAAGTGATCCACATAACTTCACAGAGAATAAACACAGTTTCACAGCTCCACAGGTTCACATCAAGTGATCACATAACTTCACATGATCACATCAAGCAGGTTCAAACAGCTCTAAAATGCAACAAAATGCAACAGCTCTAAAATGCAACAAAATGCAACAGCTCAACTACCTCAGCTCAGCTCAATTCAAAATGCATCAACTACCTCAGTTCACAGCTCCAGGTTCACAGCTCAAAGACAAAGAGGTTCAAAGAGCACATCCATCAAACTACCTTAGCTCCAAAGAGAGCCATCAAGTGGGCTAACTTCTCTTCCTGTTCTTGAGACTTCTTGCGCAGCAGCTCAAGTTCCTTGTCGCGTGCAGCTTCAGATTCTACCGCCTTCATCTTGATTGCCGCCAATTCTTGTTGCACCACTTCAGCTTGAAGCTCGGACCTCTCCAGCTTCTGCTCAAGGTCACGAGCATGAGCGGCCACTTCAGCAGTTGCTTTGCGGGAGTTGTTCCTAGATGACTGGAGCCCAACATTCGTGAGGAATGTGCTTTGCTTGACAGATTTCAACAGCACTTCTTCGACAATTTGAACAGTAGACTTTGGCTCTTCACCTTCTGGTACTGGCGCGTCCTTCATTTTTTCCATCTCAATCTAGCATATGGAGGAAAATGATAGGCATTAGTGGAGAAACCAAACCAGCACACAAATGGATTATTTGAAGTAACCAAACCAGCACACAAAATCTATACAAGAAGATGATGACTAGTGACCTGGAGACATGCAATTGGAACAATATGATCGCTTCATTAAGCCTAGAATGGTGGTTCTATATAAGATGGCTTCCCGACTAACATTCAGATGAAATTTCATCATATCATAAAAATGCAACAAATAGCTACAAAGAGTTCTGATATCTTTGTTGAACTATCAAACAACATCAAAGCATGGAACACAGCGTGTGTGAATCACACAGCATGGAACTATCTTCATTAAGCTGTTCTGATATCTTCATTAAGCCTAGCATGGAACTATAAACATGGAACTATCAAACAGCATCAAAGCATGGAACAACATCAAAGTTGGCTGTGAATCAAACAGCATCAAATCATCAAAGCATCAAACAGCATCAAAGCTGGCTGTGAATCAAACAGGGCATGGACAAAGCATGGAGTGACTTACTATAGCAGTCTTGACTGGCCCCGAAAACCTGTGCTTCTTGCTGTTGTGGGTGGCCTTAAACAAGTCAATCGCAGAAAGCTCCTCACCCTTACGCTCTTCTTTCTGAAATGTTTTTCAACAAAAATCAAAATGTTATTCAGCAAGAATCAGAAATGTTATTCAACGAGGATCAAACGGTAAGGTCTCTAGAGAAAAGTTCTCACTGTGGCAAAAATGTGTGTTGTGTAGTGCCTGGAACCAGTTCTCTGATTGTACACGACTTTTTCTCGATTCATCTTGTTTAACACACAGGTTTCCTACAAAAAAGCATACTGTCAGCATGATCATGTGCAGAACATAAAGCATCAAACAAAGCAGAGACAAACCTTGTGTCTTGGGGTAGACCACATCTCCACCAGAGCTTGCCATTCACCATCCATCAGATCAGGCACCGGAGACTTAATGCTGACTTTATTTGCGGCTACGGTATCAAAATACTTCTTCTTGATCTGATGGCGTCTATTCTTTGAATTTTTCTGCAGAATATCTTTACACGCGGTCTTGATGGTCTCCGAGTCCGTTTTCATCTCAAAATTTGCCTACCAAGACAGCAAACAAGGTAGGAACAATATTAGTGATCATGCATAGGTGTAACAGAAAATAGATAGCACATTAACTATGAAACAAGTAGCTTACAACAACTTTCCCAATGTAGTTCTCCAATAGACTAGCATTTTTTTTGTATAGCTTGAAGTGAGGAAGAACCGGAAGATGGCTTCTTGCAACGAGTCCACACTCAGAAGCAAGCTTTGCTGACTGTAGAGGCTTCTCTGGACGCTTTATCCCTTCGGCAATTTGGATAGGCACCTTGCTACCAAGCGACTTGGTGATCCTCTCTAGCCATTTGCCCTTTCTAAGTCTAGTCTTGGTAGTCATTGCATCTGAAAATGAAATTGAACTCATAAATTAGAATAGAAATCGACAAATGCAGGAATCGACAAATGCATACATGATCATTCCATTTGGAAAATGCACTAGTAAAAGATAGCATTGCAAAGGTCAACTTGCCTGATTGAAGCACAAGTTGCTGTTCTTATTCATTGATGACAGCGTTCCTGTCAATAGAAGGTGCAACAGGGCTGAGGTCTGTGTGGACAGTGCCTGCTTCATCAATGCAGATGGTTCCTCCTTCATCTAGGCAGACAGTGCCACTTCAATCCATGCTGAGAGTGGTTCCTTCATCCATGGGCGGCAACTCATCACCCATTTGCACCAAGGTCTCAGAGTCCATGCGCAGCAGACTTTCCTGATGGTCCGTCGCAGTCGCCATCTTTTCTTTCTGCCTTGTGACTCTATCAAGGGCAGGTTCATCAGGTTCCAGGATCCTCTTTTTTTGTCCTGGAGCTGGGGCCATCACCCTTCCTGGAGGCATTGCAGCAGATGTTTCTGAGCTCTTCTTCTTCTTGCTGACTGTCTTCTTAACACTAGGCCTCTTTGTCCTAGATTCCTTCAGTGCCTCGTACAAACAACACGGAAAAAAACATTAGATCACAAGAGAAATATGTGAGCACAAGGAATAACATAGCATAAAAGAACCCCAGCCCTCCAAGCAAGACAGAGTTTGCACCTTAACAGTCTTGTTCACTACAACATCATCCACTTCCTCTCCATCAATAACTTCATCCTCCTTAGGATTGTACTCTGGGTCATCATTGATAACTCCACTACCTTCTTGAACCTCATAACTTCTACCTTCTTGTACACCATTTGTTTTCCTAATCATCGACGCTATTGCACCTATACCAAGGGACTGGAACATCCGATTGGTCCTCATGATATTTCTAGCCCTAACCTTCTCGTACTCGGTGAGAGGCTCTTCTTTGCATGATAAAGGAAACATAACTATTAGGTGAATGTTTGGAATGCATGGACAGACAGCCAAGCATACCTTATGAAATTTTATTATCATTTAATCCAAGTTATTCAGGTAAGGAAGACTAACAGCACACAGGCACAATTAAGCCAGCTTATTCAGATTGCAGCAATACATTTCACTTAGCATATTAAGACACAGAATTTATGAAACTGACAGTATAACCACAAGGAGCAAGTTGCATACCAACGGTTTGCCTCATGTTTGACCTTGTTATCCTTCCCATGGATGATCTTGAGGTGGTGCTTGCAAAATAGAATAAACGACAATCAGATACAACAGGGATAAAGTAAAATGATGCACTTGTATCAATAAAGGAAAGCATTTGGACCATCATGCACATGCATGTAATACATGTGAAACAAACTTGATGGATCGACAATACAGTGATCTAGTGTTATTAATTAAGCAAACATGTAAGTGCACTAAACAAGCATGCATGTACCACTGGAAAGATATGAAGCATCTCTTAATATCTTCACTACATCAAGCAGGAGGTAGTAATGTACATCAAGAAATCTTCCTAGTACCTCATATAAAGTACACAACAAGCAAGCAAAGTGCTAGTAGTACTGCTGATGTAAACCCTAACCATATGTATGCTAGCAAGCAACTGAATTGAAGCAAACTATATATGTGAAGCAATGCATTAGCAGTAATATATGTGAAGCAAACTACATCAAGCTAAGTGAATTAAGGTTGTGGTACCAGAGACAAGAACAGAACTCACATGTATTACAATTATATATAGTTGGACACAAATACAGTGCACATGAATTATACTTCAGTAATGTGGATTAGCAAAAACAACTATTTACAACAATTACTTTTATGTTTTAACTTGCAATTTTATCCATGTACCTGCAATCATCTATAAGCAAATGAATTACTCAATTGTTTTCCCTAATGGAGGCAAGCTTATGCATTCAGAGCAACTGATTGCCCAATAGTTGATGAATAAAGAAGCAAGCAGTGTTAACAATAATAGTAGGCCTTGAAATCCTGCTTATGCTGGCAATTTAGAAGAGTATATCATGAGGACCTTCAAAACAACTAGATGTTGCCACTGGTAAAGCATGAAACAACTATACTTACAGAAGTACAAAGGCAGATGAAAAAACTATACTCAACTATTGATTATGTTGCCTCTACACACCAAACATGGCTACAGACTAGAAGAACACAAATTCAGACATTTCGACAATTAGAATCAACCTTTTATATTAAAACACCCAAAATTATCTAGCACCAATATGGTATATATTAAAACTAGTCATACTGCCTTAACACACCAGGAATTCCAATACCACAATAAGTACTAAGCATTCTCTTGTTCACTGGAAAGAAGAACACAAGCTTCATGCACATATCATAAAAGAAGAACACTGCTACAAACCCCATGGGCACAACATAAAAGAAGTCTTCTACTTGAACAATCAGGATGGGCTGCTAGTACAATGAAACCATGCAAACCCCTACAACATCTGCTGCAATGGCGTGCAACAAGAACCCTAACCCCATCATGTTCTAGCCATGAACCAGAGGGAGGTCATCCCCACGAACCCCATGAAACCTAACCCTGACCCCATGAACCCCAACCCTAACCCCATGAACCAGACGGGGATCCTAAGCCTAGAAGATCCTAACCCTAGAAGATCCACCGAACCAGAGGGGAGATGGATCCAGCAGAGGAAGGGATATGGATCCACCGAATATCGAGGGGAGATGGAGAAGTACCTAGGGGCGGATGATGTTGATGATGCAGCGGTGGTCGTCGTCGATGTAGCCGCCGCCGTCGTCTATGTAGTCGATGTAGCCGCCGTCGTCGTCGATGTAGTCGATGTAGCCGCCATCATCGTCGATGTAGTCGACGTAGTCGATGCGGGCGATGTAGCCGTCGAGGGGAGGGGATGCGTCGTCGGGGAGGGCGGCGCGACGCGGCGTGGCGGCACGGAGCAAGGGAGGGCGTGGGGCGGCGGGGCGGCGCAGAGGAGGGTAGGGAGTGGGGCGGCGGGGCGGCGCGGAGCAGGGGAGGCAGTCGGGCGGCGGGGCGGCACGGAGCAGGGGAGGAAATGGGGAGAAGCTAGCGTTCGTCGGGGAGGGGAATAGAATGGGGAAATTTTGGGGAGTGGGAGGGGAGTGGGAGGGAAGGATCCCGCGTGTTTAGGTGGTGGGTCCCGAATGGTAGTGGGAGAGAAGTGGTGGGAAATTTTCGTGCGGTGGGAGGGAAAATTTGGTGCTAGGAGGGAAATTTTGGTGGGAGGGAAATTTTCACCAGTTTTTAGAGGTTTTGAAGCAGAAAAAATAGGGTTTTTTTGTAAACTTTGTAGAAATCATGGTTAAAATCATACCGAGTAGCTCAAGAAAACATTTGTATTGCAAGTTTAGTATTTTTGCTACTTGGTAGGCCACATTTGATGATGTGACACGGAGGTCTCCCATTTTTTTATTTTTTCTTGAATTTTTTACGGTGTTTTCAAAAACCGGCGAATTTCGTCGCGGCGGCCGTCCGTGGCTAGGGTTTGAGCCGTGCAAATCTGTTGTCGATTCTGTGATGAAATGCCTACCTGTGAAGCTAAAAAGTACTTTTAGTGAAAATAACGGGCACGCTATAGAGGTCCCGCAGTTCAAGTTCCAGCCGGTTCCAGCTGAATTGGCCGAAGGTGGTCTGAATTGCCGGGAGTAGCTACGAGGATCGGAAATGCATGCTTTTTGGCGACCATCCGTAAAATAGGGTCTACTTTGAGATAGACATGGAATGGCGCCGTTTGGGGTGACCCTCCTTGTAGCCGCTTCACGAAAAACGCATGTCTTCAGCATTCAAAAAATGAAAAACGGTTTTTCTTGTTAAACAAGTTGGAACCTCGCTTTGGCAACATTTTTTGCCATCACAAGACGGAGGCATGCGCCCAATTTGGGCATATTATCAGAAACTATTCATCGAATGTGGCCATATCATTGCTAGTTTGGCTTGAAAGCCATGAATCTTCGTTCATGGTAGGTTGTTTTTTAGAACACTTTTTTAAGAAAACACCGGTATTGCAAGTTTAGTATTTTTGCTAGTTGGTAGGCCACATTTGATGATGTGATGCAGAGGTCTCCCATTTTTTTGATTTTTTTTGATATTTTTTTACGGTGTTTTCAAAAACCGGCGGATTTCGTTGCGGCGGCCGTCCGTGGCTAGGGTTTGAGCCGTGCAAATCTGTTGTCGATTCTGTGATGAAATGCCTACCTTGTAGCCACTTCACGAAAAAACGCATGTCTTTAGCATTCAAAAAATGAAAAACGGTTTTTGAATTTTTTACAGTGTTTTCAAAAACCAGCGGATTTCGTCACGGCGGTTGTCCGTGGCTAGGGTTTGAGTCATGTTTTTAGCATTCAAAAAATGAAACTTATATTGTTTAATACATGAGCATGCACAAAATTAAACCTGATGTACTTAACATTGACATGTTCAGATTACACTAACAAGCTTAAACCCAACATGCTTAACATTGCCACTTCATTTTCTTAACATCTTCACTCCTCCTTCTTCTCCTTCATCAACCTGATGCGCTCAGAGTGGCGAATCCCAACGCGGATGTACTCCTCTACCACAATTGGCATGGTCCTGTCGCCCAGCTGTGGAATCGCCGGCACCACTACCATCATGAGGTCATCGTTAGGCACCACCATCGCGAGGTCAGCGTCAGGCACCACAATCGCGAGGTCGTCGTCAGCCACCACCATAGCAGGGTCGTCATCAGCCACCACCATAGCAAGGTCGTCGTCAGCCACCACCATAGCAAGGTCGTCGTCAGCCACAACCATAGCAAGGTCGTCATCCCCGATCTGCTCCTCTTCTTGCCCACTCTGCTCCTCTTCATCCCCGCTCCACTCCCCGTCATCCCCGCTGCTGCTCCCATTGCCTGGCCAAATGAAACAAAGTGTGAACATGGTGTTGTCGTCGTGCTGGTAGAGGAAGCCAAAAGGACAGGAAGAAGAGAGGCAGAGAGCTTACTGGCATCGTCGTCGTGCTGGTAGTACATGCAGCACATGGTGTTGTCGAACATCTTCACGGTGAACATGGCGTCGCCCTTGTAGTGGAAGACAAGGAAGTACCCGAGCTATAGCTCATGGGCGTGGGTGAAATGCTCCTAGCTGGGCCCTAGGTACATGTGGCCTTCACCATCGAACACCACCAACACGTCCCACAGCCTGTGAAGCCCGCTGCTGGCCTCCCGCAGCTTCACTTTGTGGGGCTCACGGCCGGCGAGCATCTTCGCAAACTTGTCAGGCAGCCTCTGCAGCGAGGGTCAAGCAGTGGTTAATTGTGGCAATGAAGCACTAGACAGCAGAGTGATGATAAAGAAATGAGTGATGATAAACATACCTGCCTACTGCAAGATTTCTCAATTACGATCTCGAAGAACTCGAAACCTTCCAAGCCAGCCATCTCACTTATCTGAAAAGCAGCATTGTAAATTAAACAACAGGACTGGACAGAAATAGGAAACAAGCACTTCAAAACAGTAGAATAATTACTACATGTGGCAAAAACATCAACAGCAACAGCAACAACACTAAAATCTACTATAAATGGACCAGAACACAACTAGAACCATATCTACCATAAATGGACATTGTTGCATATCTATAAATGAACATATCTGAACACTGACATAAATGACAGAAAATATCCTTATCTAAACCCAACCAAAAATGTAGCCCCAACATATACCCTGCTCCAATAAGCAGCTGATGCTTTCAAACAGCCAACAAGGAAATGGAGCACTGAGTTATACAAATACCCTGCTCTCCTTATGCCGACACCGACACAGGAGCAGCTTTATAAAATCATAGGCAACAGGATCCCCAATTTAGTAGTACACGTAACAATCGAATCGTAAATCAAAAAAGGGCACGGGCATGGCAAACAGCACTTGATAAACAAAAGAGTTGCTAAAAGGAATGGCTGCTATTAGAATCAACCATGATGGTATGAATAGAGCAGTGGCCCACTTATCAAGACAGACACCAACAAATCTTACACAACTTAATCCAATACAAAATGTGCCAGCAGGCAACCTAAACCATGATGGTATATCAAAATGTAACCCCACTGATCAACATAATGTAGCCCCACTCATCAAATCTGTCACTAAGCATCATCAAATCTGTCACTGAGAATTCCTGATAATTTAATTAAACACAACCTAGTGCATCAAACCCCAACTAAAAATAACAAAAATTCCTCATGGCAAGTCAAACCTACACTCCACTAGTACAGAACTACATGGAAACCAAGCTAGGCGCCCAAAATTAAGATCAGAAACACCAATTAGCTACTCTAATTAAGATCAGAAATACCAAGCTGGGCTCATACTAAAATAATCCTAATCTGCAGAGGGGGGAACGGAACGGACCTGGGGGGACGGCGACTACAAAGGGTGTCGTGGACTGCCTCCTCTTGATCTCATGGTTCTTTAGGAAGAGGAACCCTAATCAGTGCCACGGAACCCTAATCTAATCAATAGGAAGAGGAACAGGAAGGAGTCGGCGGATTCATACCTTAGGAGGCCGTCGCCATCGCCGTCGATGGAGGAGTGGGTCGCTAGGGAGGTTGTCGCCGTCGATGGAGGAGAAGGGGATGCCGGCGGCGGAGAGGAGTGGGTCGAGTGGATAATGGAGAGGAGGAGTGGGTCAAGTGGAGAGGAGGAGTGGGTCAAGTGGAGAGGAGGAGTGGGTCCACTTGTCAGCGAGTTCTGTATTTGATATATTGAAAAGAGTGGCATAGAGTACAAAACCAACAACCTCTTCCTAGCCCAGTGGTCGAAACACAGTGAAATAAGCGCACGGTCCTGGGTTCGAGCCCCCGCACGCGCATATTTTTTGGGCACGCGCATATTTTTGGTAGCTTGGGTACAATAGCAAAATGGCCCACTTGTCAGCGAGTGGGTCGAGTGGCCCACTTGTCAGTGAGGTGTGTGCTTGATACTTGACTAGTTTGATATATTCAAAAAGGTTGGCATAGAGTGGAATACTAATAGCCTCGTCCTAGCCCAGTGGTAGAAACATAGTGAAACAAGCGCACGGTCGTGGGTTCGAGTCCCCGCTGGCGCATATGTTTTTGCTCACAATGAAATGTGTTCAGTTGAAGCAAAATTCAGTTAAAATAGCATCTTCAGTTCTAACCAAAATTCAGTTAAAACAGTAAGACAACATTCTGACCAAAACAACTACAAGATGATCACAACAACTACTAAATGATCACAACAACTACAAGACAACATTCTGACCAAAACTTGAACTAAAGATGTTCAAAAAATCTTCTCTATGATCAAAACAGCAAGCATAACATCTCAATTCTGTATTTTTTTTGCAATCTTTTGCATTACAAGACAACATTTTGACAGCAAGCATAACAGCTGCAATAACATCTCAATTCAGTTCAAAACAGCAAGCATAACATCTCAATTTTGCTACAGCCATTAGTATCATCATTTTGCTACAACCATCAGGATCATCATTTTGCTACAACCATCAGGATCATCATTTTGCTACAACCATCAGGATCATCATTTTGCTCCTAGAATCTTCAAGGATTTTTCTACCTGGAGAGAAGATTGATCACATCAGGTCACCAGTCCCATAGATACCAAATCAAAGGACATTAAGTAATAGTATTTACCTTTGCCGGTCCATTCGCTACTCATCGTCGTCGATACAAAAACAAGGAACTCTATGCCCACTCATGTTTTCCTCATCATCACTACAATATTGCAGCATAGTATGATCAGTCCGGCTTTCCTCATCCTCGCTCTCATGTTCATCCGCTACCACCTTTCTTCTTTTCTTGATGCCTTCAACTGTTGCAGCACCAACGATCACACGTTCCTGGTCCCTTCGCACTCTGCTTTGCACCGGAACTTCCATAGAGTCATCATCAGCTTGCAACGGAACTTCCGTAGAGTCATCATCTTGGTATGTCAGTCCACCATCATCGGGGCCCTTTTCCACTTCTGCTTCAGTCACACTCCACAAGTGTCTGTGCTCAAAGTTTTGCACAACTCGCCATTTTCCGTGCAAAAGAGTGTCTGGCAGATAAAACACCATTGTTGCTTGTGTTGTTAGAATAAAGGGATCACTCTTATACTAGCACCTTGCAGTGTTGATGCTTTTGAAGTGGCCATCATATTTGACAAAAGAGTCTCTCTTCTTCTTGCTACCAAGCTCAAACCAGTCACAGCGAAATAAGACAACCGAGCGATGGATGCCTCCACTACAGTTGTACTGCAACTCTACAATGCTTCTCAACTGACCATAGAAGTCAATGATCTCACGATCATGTGACCCCTCAGTGATGATTCCACTATTCTCTGTCTTCCTTTTTTCCTCGCGGTCAACGGTGTGGTACCAGACACCATCAGCAATGCATGCTGAATACACTCTCACTCGCTTATCCGGTAAGCATGCCAAAGCAAATAGATCATCACTGACCTTCTTCTCCTCATGCAACTTTCCAATCTGCACAAATAAACCATTTAGCAAACAATGGTATTTAACAATTGGTGAATAACACAGAAAACATAAAACATGTGGCTAAAGATCTCACATGATTCTTAAACCACTTAGCAAACCCCTTGGCAACCCTTTTATCAACATGGATATTGCTTTCTTCCTGATTTAAATCTTCCTTGCATTTCCTGCAATGCCAACAAAACATGTGAATTAAAACATTAGGCTGGTGCCAACCCAAGCAAAAAAAAATTTAATGAGTGCACAAGTTATAACGTACTCAATATATGGTAGAACCTCGGCGCAATTGTTGAGCACAAACCAAACCATCTTGTCATACTCGTCACCAGCCTCCAAGTATTGTGAGGCTGCAAGAAAGTTCACACCATGGTTGAAAACAGAGACATCAGCACATTGCGAATCAGACCGCTCTCTATTTCTGCCCGGCCGGTTCCATCTTGTTTCCACATTGCCAAAGTATCTAGAGCAAAAAGTCAAGCACTCGTCAATGACATATGCTTCAGCAATAGAACCTTCAGGTCTTGCCGTGTTTCGCACATAACGTTTACAAGTAAGCAGCCTTCTTTCGGTTGGGTACATCCAAACGTATTACACAGGGCCTCTAAGCATTGCCTCTTTTGGTAAGTGCACCGCCAAATGGACCATCACGGTGAAGAAAGCTGGAGGTAAAATCTTCTCGAGCTTGCAAAGAATAATTGGGATTTCTTTTTCAAGTCTTTCCAGGACAGTTAACTTGAGTGTTTTGCAGCACAGTTCTCTAAACAAATTTCCCAGCTCAGCAACCGCTTCATATATATCCTTGTCCATGATTCCTCGGAGGCCCACCGGTAAAATCCTTTGGAGGAGGATGTGACAATCATGGGTTTTCAGTACTGAAAGCTTGAATCCATCAGAAGTAACACACTTTGCTAGGTTAGCAGCATAACCATCTGGAAATTTCACCGCTCTTAGGAATTCACAGAATGCAAGCTTTTGTTCTTTACTCATTGTATACCATGCTCGTGGCATTTCAAATGAATCTTCATCTTCATTGTGCTGTAGATGCAAATCTTCTCTTATGCCCATGTCCTCCAAATCAAGCCTAGAACTAACCATGTCCTTTGTCTTCCCTTCAATGTTCAGAAACGTCCCTAGCAGATTCTCGCATATGTTTTTCTCAATGTGCATTACATCGAGATTATGCCTTAATTTCAGATCAGCCCAGTATGGTAGGTCCCACAAACAAGACCTCCGGTCTCAACATTGACCTTCCTCATGCTTTCTTTTCTTCGCCAGCTTTCCTGGTCTCACATCTTTCACCTTTTCAAGTTGATGCTCCAGCTCTTCTTTAGTGAATTCAGCTGGCTTGTCACGGGTTTCATTCTCACCATTAAAATCTTTGCTTCTTCGCCAGTGATGGTTTCGGGGAAGAAAGCAGCGGTGCCCAATATAGCAGATCTTGCTCCTTATTCTCTTTGAGCAAGGGTCTTTGTCACAATGGACACAAGCCTGATAACCCGCTGTGATCCTCCCAGACAGAGTGTGCAGAGCCGGGAAATCATGGATGGACCATATGATTGCACCACGTAGATTGTACTTTTCTTCCGGACTCAAGGCATCGTATGTAGGTACACCAGTCCAGAGCTGGAGCAGTTCTTCTACGAGGGGCTCCATAAAGACATCAAAATCCTTTCCTGGAGACTCTGGACCCGGGATAAGCAATGACATCATGAAGTTGGACTGATCCATGCATGCCCATGGTGGCAGGTTGTACGGCACCAAAAAAACTGGCCACATGCTATAAGACGTGCTCATGTTCCCAAACGGATTAAACCCATCTGTGGCAATGCCAAGTTTTATGTTCGTTGGATCTGCAGCAAAATCTATATGTATACGGTCAAACTCTTTCCATGCCTCTCCGTCCGCTGGATGGCTCAGCTCATTGTCCACAGGTTGCCGCTTCAGCTTGTGCCACTGTACCTCACGCGATGATTTCTTCGAGATGAACATCCGCTGCAGCCTTGGTATCAAGGGAAAGTGCCTCAGTACCTTCTCCGGTATTGACTTCTTCCCGTTAGCATCTTTCCACCTAGATGCATTGCATTTTGGACAGTTATCATGCTTTGCTAAATCCTTCTGAAACAAGACACAGTTATTAGGGCACACATGTATTGACACATAACCTAACCGCAGCCTGCGGATTATGCTCAATGCTTCATCATAACATCTGGGAACACAACTATCAGGGACTTGCAAGCTCAAAAGACGGAGTATTGCGTTGAATGCGGCATTGCTAATCCGGTAGAAAGACTTGATGTGGAGTAACTTCACGGTGAAGGTAAATCTTGAAAATTTACCCCCTTCATGAGCTGCGCGCTTCGCCTCCTCTAACACCTCAGCAAACAACGGCTTCTGTCCATCAGCACGATCTTTAGCATCGTACAAATCCTTCAATAGGTTAGGAATCCTATCATCTTCATGCCCATCCTCTTCCTCCAAAACAGCATTATCTCGCAAAACCTTTTCCATGAAATCAATGCCAGCATCACCACCACCCATCATATGAGGGTCCTCTGTATCAGCTTCAAAATGTTGAGGTTGACTGTCTAAAGGTTCTCCATCATATATCCATCTATCATATGTGCTGGACATCCCATTAAGAAGTAGATGATCTTCCACTCTTCCTTGAGCCATTCTTGAACGGTTGAGGCATTCGCAGCATGGGTAAAGAATGTGAGCATCGTTGGCATAATTTGCCCGAACAAATGCCATGAAATCATCAACTCCTTTCATATGTTCTTTCGAAAACTTTCTAACTCCTTTTCTAATCCAGCTTCTGTCCATCTGCCAAAGACAACAAATTGTTGCAACTTAGCAAATCAATATAAATGCATCAACATTAATTAATGAAAATGGATGGAAACTTTCTAACTCCTTTTCTAAATGGCACCCAACTTTATATTTTAACTGCCTAACCACAACATTCAACTATTTCCAATTTCTCACTACTTTAGTCCAACTTGGTGGACAAAATAAATCAGCATTCAATATTTATTCATGGCATGAATCAGTCAAATGGATCAGCATCCTATTTACTCAGCATTCATTATTTACTCGTGGACAAAATAAATCAGGAATTTAGAACAGAGAGCAACAACAATTTCAGGATCCTGTTTCAGGGAAAGAACAACATCGGTTTCATCAACACAATTTACTCTTGGACAAAATAGAATAGAGAGCTCTGTTCTATTGATAGCTGACAACATAATTTACCACTATGAATTGACTCAATTAAAAAAGAATTCTTAACAATTTCATCAACAGCAATTCTCTTAAAAAATTCATCAACAGAAATTCTCTTCACAATTTCTAGCAAATTCATCAATGCCATTTCCAAGAGATTTTTCCAAGATTACAAGAAACCTACATCAAATCAGTGTGTGTGTGTGTGTGTGCGTGTGGAGATTCACCTAACAGATCTACATCAAATCAATGACATCGACAGAGAGGAGAGAGGGAGAGGAGAGGGGGGATGAGAGGAGTGCATACGTGGGTGAGGTCTGCTTGCGGCGGCGGCGAGTCCCCCATGCTCGGCGGCGGCGAGTCCCCCATGCTCGGAGAGCCTCTCCTTGCGTGGGCTTCGTTCCTACGCCCGCCCCCACCACCGCAAGTCGCCCACGCCCCTACTGGTCACTTCGGCAGCCAGCCCCGCTTCCACCCCCGCTAGTTGCTTCCGCTGCCGGCCCTTCCCCCGCCCCTGCCGATTTCCTGTCGTGGACAAGGCAAGCGGCGAGGCCGTGGGCAAGGTCACCCGCGGCGAGGCCGTGGGCGAGGTCAACTGCGGCGAGGTTGTTCCTGCCCCCACCGCCGGTCACCCACGCCCCTGCTCGCAGCCCGCCGCCGGCCACGCCCCTGCTCGCAGCCCGCCGCCACCTGGTCGGAAGACCTAGAAATTATTGGCTAAGTGTTGGCTCTGTCTGATCCTGGGAATAGGTCCCACTTGTCAATGACTTAGATTTGGCAAGAGACAACCGTTGTTTTATATAATATACAGAACCATTCCGCTAGATGGTCAGCAATCCCTCTCTAGCCCAGTGGTAGCGAACAAGTTAAACAACACGAGGTTGTGGGATCGAGTCTCGCCTCGCGCATCTTTTTTACTAACAAATTTAGGGCCTGTCAAGTGGGTCCCTCCTGTAAATGAGATCTTGTTGAATATACACATGTAAGCAAAAATGACAACTAAGCACTCCACATAGGCGAGACTACTGATGTGGCCGCCTAATCATACAACTGCATTAAAACTCAAGTGTAACGACCATTCATATTGGTCGTAATTTGTTAGAAATGAGGCATGAACCAGGGTTCTCTGCTTTATGACCATTTCCTCTAATGAAATTATGACCTTTCTGACCAGAATGGTCGTTATGGGTTAGGCTTTGGAGCCCCCTGAACAGCTTTTGACCAATTGGTCTAAAATGGTCATAAATTTATGACCAATTCTTCCAGGGTCAATGACAGAAGGTCATAAGTTGACATATTACTTGTAGTGTTGGAGGTCGAACAACGTCTACAAGAAGAAGGTTGTGTAGTAGACATCATGTACCAAACGTTGCAACGTAACTGGGTGACTATAAAGGTGCACTACACGTATCTCTGAAAGTGTCTGTTGGGTTGGCACGAATCGAGACTGGGATTTGTCACTCCGTATGACGGAGAGGTATCTCTGGGCCCACTCGGTAATGCATCATCATAATGAGCTCAATGTGACTAAGTGGTTAGTGACAGGATCATGCATTATGGAACGAGTAAAGTGACTTGTCGATAACGAGATTGAACGAGGTATTGGGATACCGACGATCGAATCTCGGGCAAGTAACGTACCGATTGACAAAGGGAATTGTATACGTGATTACTTGAATCCTCGACACCGTGGTTCATCCGATGGGATCATCATGGAACATGTGGGAGCCAACAAGGGTATCTAGATCCCATTGTTGGTTATTGGCCGGAGAGCTGTCTCGGTCATGTCTGCGTGATTCCCGAACCCGTAGGGTCTACACACTTAAGGTTCGATGACGCTAGGGTTATAGGGAAGATATGTATATGTGATTAACTAATGTTGTTCGGAGTCCCGGATGGGATCCCGGATGTCACGAGGAGTTCCGGAATGGTCTGGAGGTGAATATTTATATATGGGAAGTCATCATACGGTCACCGAAAGTTTTCGGGGGTATACCGGTATTGTATCGGGACCACCGGAGGGGTTCCGGGGGTCCAACGGGAGGGTCCACCTGCCCCGGAGGGCCTTATGGGATGTAGGTGGAAGGGAACCAGCCCCTAAGAGGGTTGGGCGCCATCCCCCCTAGGGCCCATGCGCCTAGGGTTGGGGGAACCCTAAGGGGGGCACCCCCCTTGCTTGGGGGGCAAGCCCCCTCCCCCTTGGCCGCCGCCCCCCTCTAGATCTAATCTAGAGGGGCCGGCCCCCTTCCCCCTTCTCCCTATAAATAGAGGGGTGGAGGGAGGGCTGCAGCACCACATCCAAGGCGCAGCCCCTCCCCTCCCCAACACCTCTCCTCCTCCGCGTGAGCTTGGCGAAGCCCTGCCGGAGAACTGCCACTCCATCACCACCACGTCGTCGTGCTGCTGTTGGAGCCATCTTCCTCAACCTCTCCCTCCTCCTTGCTGGATCAAGGTGCAGGAGACGTCATCGGGCTGTACATGTGTTGAACGTGGAGGTACCGTTGTTCGATGCTAAGATCAGAATCCACCACGATCTGAATCGCTACGAGTACGACTCCTTCATCCGCGTTCTTGCAATGCTTCCGTCTCGCGATCTTCAAGGGTATGAAGATGCACTCCCCTCTCTCTTGTTGCTAGTTACTCCATAGATTGATCTTGGTGTTGCGTAGAAAAATTTTCATTTCTGCAACAATCCCCAACAGTGACATCATGAGCTAGGTTTATGCGTAGTTTCTATGCACGAGTAGAACACAAGTTTGTTGTGGGCGTCGATTTTGTCAATTTACTTTCCACTACTAGTCTTATCTTGTTTCAGCGGCATCGTGGGATGAAGCGGCCTGGACCGACCTTACACGTACGCTTACGTGAGACAGGTTCCACCGACTGACATGCACTAGTTGCATAAGGTGGCTAGCGGGTGTCTGTCTCTCCCACTTTAGTTGGATCGGATTCGATGAAAAGGGTCCTTATGAAGGGTAAATAGCAATTGGCATATCATGTTGTGGTTTTTGGCGTAGGTAAGAAACGTTCTTGCTACAAACCTATAGCAGTCACGTAAAAAAACTTGCAACAACAATTAGAGGACGTCTAACTTGTTTTTGCAGCATATGTCGTGTGATGTGATATGGCCTAAAAGGATGTGATGAATGAAATATATGTGATGTATGAGATTGATCATGTTCTTGTAATAGGAATCACGACTTGCATGTCGACGAGTATGACAACCGGCAGGAGCCATAGGAGTTGTCTTTATTTATTGTATGACCTCAGTGTCATTGAATAACGCCATGTAATTACTTTACTTTATTGCTAAACCGTTAGCCATAGTAGTAGAAGTAATACTTGGCGAGACAACTTCATGGAGACACGATGATGGAGATCATGATGATGGAGATCATGGTGTCATGACAGTGACAATGATGATCATGGCACCCCGAAGATGGAGATCAAAAGGAGCAAAATGATATTGGCCATATCATGTCACTATTTGATTGCATGTGATGTTTATCATGTTTTTGCATCTTATTTGCTTAGAACGACGGTAGCATAAATAAGATGATCCCTCATAAAATTTCAAGAAAGTGTTCCCCCTAACTATGCGCCGTTGCGAAAGTTCGTTGTTTCGAAGCACCACGTGATGATCAGGTGTGATAGATTCTAACGTTCGCATACAACGGGTGTAAGCCAGATTTCCACATGCAAAACACTTAGGTTGACTTGACGAGCCTAGCATGTACAGACATGGCCTCGGTACACAAGAGACCGAAAGGTCGAACATGAGTCATATAGAAGATACGATCAACATGAAGATGTTCACCGATGATGACTAGTCCGTCTCACGTGATGATCGGACACGGCCTAGTTGACTCGGATCATGGATCACTTAGATGACTAGAGGGATGTCTATCTGAGTGGGAGTTCATTAAATAATTTGATTAGATGAACTTAATTATCATGAACTTAGTCAAAAATTTTTGCAATATGTCTTGTAGATCAAATGGCCCACGCTAATGTTGCCCTCAACTTCAACGCGTTCCTAGAGAAAACCAAGCTAAAAGACGATGGTAGCAACTATACGGACTGGGTCCGGAACTTGAGGATCATCCTCATAGCTGCCAAAAGAGCATATGTCCTAGATGCACCGCTAGGTGAAGCACCCGCTTTCCCAGCAACTCAAGACGTTATGAACGTCTGGCAGTCGCGTAGTGATGGTTACTCCCTGGTTCAGTGCGGCATGCTTTACAGCTTAAAACCGGGGCTCCAAAAGCGTTTTGAGCAGCACGCACTACTAGGAAAAGGCTATCGATGAAATGGACACTAATGGCGCACCTGTCATGTGGTGCGCCACTACTATATAGCAGTGGCGCACCATGTGCAGGTGCGCCATTAGTGTGGAAGACACTAATGGCGCACCAGGCACATGGTGCGCCACTAGTAACAATTTTTTTTATTTTTCCAAACATACTAATGGCGCATCATGGCACGGTGCGCCATTACTAGTCCTAACTAGTAATGGCGCACCGGTCACATAGTGCGCCACTACTATTGTTTTTTGTATTCTTTTTTTTTGCAAAACTACTAATGGCGCACCATAGCACAGTGCGCCATTACTAGTTTAAACTAGTAATGGCGCACTGTGCCACGGTGCGCCATTAGAATATATACTTTTTTTATTTTTTTGCAAAACTTCTAATGGCACTCGATCTCTATCCCCTTCCATCTTGATCGCTATCCCCCCTCGCCGCCGAGCACCCCCCGCACCCTCCCCCGCTCCACCACCGTCGACGACCCCCGCACCCTCCCCCGCTCCACCGTCACAAATGAATGCAACAAAAAATCCAAAAAAACAAATTGATTATATTTTCAAAACACAAATTTTATTATATTTTCAAATAACAAATTTGATGATATTTTTTATATTCATAAATATTTTCAAATAACAAATATGATGATATTTTTTAAAAAATTATTAATGTTTTTATAAAAATTTATTACTGTTTCATATTCATATTCATTTTCTAAAA
>LR880971.1:746756625-746795736 GCA_904067115.1 Aegilops sharonensis | reverse complement strand
TCTGTAGCATTTCTAATACTATATGTAGATGACATATTGTTGATTGGAAATGATATAGAATTTCTGGATAGCATAAAAGGATACTTGAATAAGAGTTTTTCAATGAAAGACCTCGGTGAAGCTGCTTATATATTGGGCATCAAGATCTATAGAGATAGATCAAGACGCTTAATTGGACTTTCACAAAGCACATACCTTGATAAAGTTTTGAAAAATTTCAAAATGGATCAAGAAAAGAAAGGGTTCTTGCCTGTGTTACAAGGTGTGAAGTTGAGTCAGACAAAATGCCCAACCACTGTAGAAGATAGAGAGAAAATGAAAAATGTTCCCTATGCTTCTACCATAGGCTCTATCATGTATGCAATGCTGTGTACCAGACCTGATGTGTGCCTTGCTATTAGTTTAGCAGGGAGCTACCAAAGTAATCCAGGAGTGGATCACTGGACAGTGGTCAAGAACATCCTGAAATACCTGAAAAGGACTAAGGATATGTTTCTCGTTTATGGAGGTGACAAAGAGCTCGTCATAAATGGTTACGTCGATGCAAGCTTTGACACTGATCCAGACGATTCTAAATCGCAAACCCGATACGTGTTTATATTGAATGGTGGACCTGTCAGTTGGTGCAGTTCTAAACAAGGCGTCGTGGCGGGATCTACGTGTGAAGTGGAGTACATAGCTGCTTCGGAAGCAGCAAATGAAGGAGTCTGGATGAAGGAGTTCATATCCGATCTAGGTGTCATACCTAGTGCAAAAAAATTGTGACAATACTGGTGCAATTGCCTTGGCAAAGGAATCCAGATTTCACAAGAGAACCAAGCACATCAAGAGACACTTCAATTCCATCCGTGATCAAGTCCAGGTGGGAGACATAGAGATTTGCAAGATACAAACTGATTTGAATGTTGCAGACTAGTTGACTAAGCCTCTCTCACGAGCAAAACATGATCAGCACCAAGACTCCATGGGTGTTAGAATCATTAATGTGTAATCTAGATTATTGACTCTAGTGCAAGTGGGAGACTTAAGGAAATATGCCCTAGAGGCAATAATAAAGTTATTACTTATTTCCTTAATTCATGATAAATTTTTATTATTCATGCTAGAATTGTATTGACCGGAAACATAATACATGTGTGAATACATAGACAAACAGAGTGTCACTAGTATGCCTCTACTTAACTAGCTTGTTGATCAAAGACGGTTAAGTTTCCTGGCCATAGACATGAGTTGTCATTTGATAAACCAGATCACATCATTAGGAAAATGATGTGATTGACTTGACCCATTCCATTAGCTTAGCACTTGATCGATTTAGTTTACTGCTATTGCTTTCTTCATGACTTATACATGTTCCTATGACTATGAGATTATGCAACTCCCAATTACCGGAGGAACACTTTGTGTGCTACCAAACGTCACAACATAACTGGGTGATTATAAAGGTTCTCTACAGGTGTCTCCAATGGTACTTGTTGAGTTGGCATAGATCGAGATTAGGATTTGTCACTCCGTGTTTCGGAGAGGTATCTCTGGGCCCTCTCGGTAATGCACATCACTATAAGACTTGCAAGCAATGTGACTAATGAGTTAGTTGCGGGATGATGCATTACAGAACGAGTAAAGAGACTTGACGGTAACGAGATTGAACTAGGTATTGAGATACCGATGATCGAATCTCGGGCAAGTAACATACTGATGACAAAGCAACAACGTATGTTGTTATGCGGTTTGACCGATAAAGATCTTCGTATAATATGTAGGAGCCAATATGAGCATCCAAGTTCCGCTATTGGTTATTGACCGCAGACGTGTCTCGGTCATGTCTACATAGTTCTGAACCCGTAGGGTCCGCACGCTTAACATTCAGTGACGACCGGTATTATGAGTTTATGTGTTTTGATGTACCGAAGGTAGTTCAGAGTCCCGAATATGATCACGGACATGGCGAGGAGTCTCGAAATGGTCGAGACATAAAGATCGATATATTGGATGACTATGTTTGAACTTCAGAAGGGTTCCGGGCAAGTTCGGACAAATACCGGAGTACCGGGGTGTTACCGGAACCCCCCAGGGAGTGTAATGGGCCTATTGGGCCTTAGTGGAGAAGAGGAGGGGCGGCCAGGGCAGGCCGCGCGCCCCCTCCCCCTCTAGTCCAAATTGGACAAGGAGGGGGGCGGCGCCCCCCTTTCCTTTCCCCTGCCCCCCTTTCCTTTCCCCTCTCTCCTACTCCTACTCTTGGAAGGGTTGGAGTCCTACTCCCGGTGGGAGTATGACTCCCCTTGGGGCGCACCTAGGAGGACCGGCCCCTCCCCTTCCTCCACTCCTTTATATACGGGAGAGGGAGGCACCCCATAGACACACAAGTTGATCATTGATCTTTAGCCGTGTGCGGTGCCCCCCTACACCATAATCCACCTCGGTCATATCATAGCGGTGCTTAGGCGAAGCCCTGCGTCGGTAGATTCATCAACACCATCATCACGCCGTCATGCTGACGGAACTCTCCCTCGAAGCTCTACTGGATCGTGAGTTCGTGGGACGTCACTGAGCTGAACATGTGCAGAGCGCGGAGGTGCCGTACGTTCGGTACTAGGATCGGTCGATCGTGAAGACGTACGACTACATCAACCGTGTTGTCATAACGCTTTCGCTTACGGTCTACGAGGGTACGTGGACGACACTCTCCCCTCTCGTTACTATGCATCACCATGATCTTGCGTGTGCGTAGGATTTTTTTGAAATTACTACGTTCCCCAACAAATACAGACGTAGGCGGTCATACATACGCGCATACAGTCACCCCTATGAACGCGCGCGCACACACACGCTACCCCTATGAGCATCTTTGAGAGACTTGAACCCTGATGGGTTGGGAATACCACTGTCCTCTAACCATCCAACCATAGGTTGGTTCGCAACCTATTAGGCAATAGCAAATAAGTTGATGGCATAAGTTATAGAAGATACACGTATAGTTGGTCATTTTACATACACAAAAACAAAAGACTCTTCAACAACCAGGATGGATGGTAAGCAAAGGTTTGGTCGATGATGCCCTTTGCCACACCACAATCTCTTAGCTGGCAGCTTCAAACAAATCCTCGTTGTGTTGTGACTTCCCTCTTGTCTATGGTTATAAGGAACCAAGCAACAACAATCACCACCTCAGTGTCACCAAACGCACATTTATCTTGGCTTATGTGGCAGAATTTAGTCATGAAACGAACATGCCTTGTGCAACGATATCACCAGATTCTGAGTAGGCTTGTATGAGAACGTCCAACGTTCCTTCATTGTGTACAAAAACTACTTGCCTCAACAAATGTAGATAACTATCAATGCTTCTCGACATTGCTCCATCTTTTGAATCAAGCAACACAATTTGGGTAGACTGGGGATTAATAATACGAACAACTCAAGTATCAGTGATCACAAATTTTCCTGATAGTGAGGAACAAGCAACTCGGCCACCACATTCAAAAGGCCATGACCCACATTTGACAACTAGGACACCCAAGATAGTGGCTTGGACCAATTTTCTAACCCACTGCAAGCAAAACTCTATTGTGCATAAACAATTCTCAGAGCAAAAACCGGGGCCATATCCTTCCCTGTAAATGCGTCAGTCACTAATCGGTGCTTAATCGTTAGCTAAGATGCGGCATATATGCATACTCGTTGTGTGAGTTCATGGGTCTAGCTCCTATCGCGAGAGAAGAGAATGTTGCAGTTGTGATCCACCATGTCTCGAGCCACTCAAGGCCACCGGCTATTTCTGCGAGCTTCATGAAGAAGACATGCAAGGTTGATTGAGCAAGACCCGGTACCGAGGGCATCTACAACGCTGGGCGCCCAGGATCATAATCCTATCCGATTAACAGTTGGCCCGATTAATCCTGGCGCTTAGGCCTTTGTCCCTATGTACGAGTTCAACGATGTTGTGTAGCGATCGGTTTTTTAGTTAATTAGCGCCTATAGTTAGCGCCCAACGTTGAGGTAGGGAGCGCTCGGTTGGTTTTTTATTTGATGAGATTTTTTATCCATTAGCGTCTACGTAAGAGTCCAGCATTGAAGATGCCCTAAGAAAGTGGCTGAGTTTTCCTAGGACCAACCGAACAGCCGTGTATCCGAGTTGTGCTTGCATGTTGGCCCAACAGTACATAAACAAATGAATGGTACGGAGAAAGAAACTACCTTGTGACATTTAGCAATTCCACGGAATAAAAATCTAGCAAAAACGGCAAAGAGAACATTTACACAACAGGAAATAGGACAACAAGACCTCCGGTTAATCAAAACAGGAATACTCCACACAACATAATCTAAAAGACAATAGACATGTAGTTGGATGCACAAGTTATAGGGGATACACACAAACGGTTTGACACTTCACATAGGAGATCAAGTACAAAACTACTGAGACACTTCAACAACAAAACTACTGAGCAGCCGATACTAAGCAGTCGAATATTGCACGATGCTAGATCCAGCGGCTGGTCTCCACTTGGCCCCACGCATGCACGTTTTGATTAGCAGGATCGTGCAAAAATCGGCTGCACAACATTGTCTGTATAGCAGCGCTCCTTGAACAAACTGGAAGGATATGGGAGCAAATTTTGGTTGGGGTTGCCCTCTCTTCTCAGTATTCCCCGCCACAAATCTCCTAGGTTCAACATTCAAACAAATTTCCCTGTGCTGCGATCGTCCCCTTGTTCGTAGCAACAAGGGACCAAGCAACAGTAATTGATACCTCGGAGCCACCAAGAGCACATTTACCATGGCTCATGCCGCAAGATTTGGGTATGAAACGGACCTGGCCATGTGAAGCGGTATTGCCAGATTTGGTGTAGGCTTGTATGAAAACATCTAACCGCCCTTCAATTTCTACTGAAACAACTTGCCTCCACATATGTAGTTAACCACCACAACGTTTTTTCAGCCATGCTCCATCTTTTGAATCAATCAGCACAATTTGGCTAGATGAGAGATTGATAGTGCGAGTGACTCCATTATCAGTGAGCACGAACTTCCCCGACAATGGAGAGCAGGCAAATCGGCCATCGTATTCAAAAGGCCATGACCCCATCATCTTTGACAACCTGGATATCCAGGACAGTGCCTTGAAAGGTTCGTGTAACTGTCTACACACAAAACTCCAGTGTGCAGAAACAGTTACTGACAGAAAAGGTTGACACAGCAGGTCCATATCCGCCGTCGTAACAGTCTGCAGAGCTGATCAATGCTTTATCTTGTGACTTGGCCGTACCCGTGCCTTTTACTTTCAGTTGGATTTCAAAGTCAACTCTATCCGTAAACACAATTGCACGGGACGGGCCAATCAAGCGCAAAATTCTATCCTGCAAGCATCATCAATTTCATCCCATTGATCAGTAAAAGAGGACACATGTGTGCAGTCAAGGTCTCCAAAAGAAAATCAAAAGATAGTCGTAGCATACATACATCCTCTTTAAGTTCTTGGGCCTGGCTCCTATTGCAAGAGAAGAGAAGCGGTTGTGATCCGCGACGTCTCGGACAACAACCAAGCCATACACAGACAATGGCCAGTTGAGGCGACCGGCTATTTCTGCGAGCTTGATGGAGAAGATCTGCAATGTTTGCGTGGCGGACCCAGGACTGCTGTTGAGTCCGGGCGTGTTGTGCGTAAATTGCATGGAACTTAGCTTCACTGCACGCAGAACCAAAGTAAGTAAACCGGGTGTCAGAAATGTTCTAATGAACATGCATGAACAAGCACTAGATGACCACATGCACAGAAAATCAAGTAAATGGACCCCTTCCTTAGTTTCAAGGAAAAAGAGAACCCTTCCCATTTTCTTTATCTTCATTTATACAAGGGTCGACCCCCTCAATCTGAACCTCAAGGAGCTTTGCCAAGGTTGAGATTGTACGTAAACTTTTCCAATCCTCTCAGAGTAAGTGGTTTTGTAAATCCATCTGCAAGCTGATCTCCTGTAGGAATGAACTTGATCTCAAGTAACTTCCGAGCCACTCTTTCTCTAACAAAATGAAAATCGACCTCAATGTGTTTCGTTCGTGCATGGAAAACAGGATTGGCTGAGAGATAGGTTGCCCCAATGTTATCACACCATAATCTCGCAGCCTGAGGAGCTTTAATACCAAGCTCATAAAGAAGTGTCTGAATCCACATTACTTCAGTTGTAGCATTAGCCAAGGCTTTATATTCAGCCTCTGTACTTGATCTTGAGACAGTGGCTTGTTTTCTTGCGCTCCATGACACAAGATTTGTTCCCAAGAATACAGCAAAACCACCTGTTGATCTTCTATCATCAGCACATCATGCCCAGTCTGCATCTGAATAGGCAGTTACAAGAAGAGAGGGAGACTTGGTAATTTGAAGTCCAAGGCCTCCTGAGTACTTAAGATATCTTAGAATTCTCTTAACTGCAGTCCAATGAGTAGTTCTAGGTGCATGCAAGTATTGACATACCTTGTTCACTGAATAGGAAATATCAGGACGTGTGAGAGTTAAATATTGCAAGGCACCTACAACACTTCTATAGTTTGTTGCATCTGTTGGTGCAAGAGCATCTCCACTTTCTACTGTGAGCATTTCTGAGGTAGAAATTGGTGTACTAACCGGCTTGCAATTTTCCAAACCCACTCTTCTGAGAATATCAGTGGTGTATTTTTCCTGTGAGAGAAGTATGCCATCCTTAATTTTCTTTACTTCTACTCCAAGGAAATAATGAAGATCACCCAAATCTTTGAGAGCAAACTCCAACTTTAAATCCTTAAGCAAGCAAGTAGTAGCTTCTGCACTTGAACTAGCAACAATTATATCATCAACATAGACAAGCACAAAAATAGTGACACTGCCTTTCCTGAAAAAGAATAATGATGTATCTGCCTTGGATGGTATGAACCCAAGATGTTGTAACTGCATGCTCAACCTGGAATACCAAGCCCTTGGTGCTTGTTTCAACCCATATAATGCCTTATCCAACTTACAGACATACTGTGGTGTGCTGTGATCCTCATAACCTAGTGGTTGCCTCATGAACACTTCTTCCTCAAGAACACCATGAAGAAACGTGTTCTGAACATCTAGCTGTCTTAAACTCCAACCTCTGGAAATAGCAATAGAAAAGACAAGTCCAATAGTAGCAGATTTAACAACAGGACTAAAGGCATCTTCATAATCAATTCCAAACCTTTGTTTAAATCCTTTTGCAACTAATCTGGCCTTATACCTGTCTATGCTTCCATCAGATTTTCTTTTTATCTTGTATACCCACTTACAATCAATAATATTGTCTCCATGTTTTGGTGGTACCAAGTGCCAAGTTTTGTTTTTCATAAGTGCATCATATTCATTGTCCATAGCTTCCTTCCAATCCTTATCAGCAAGAGCATCATGCAAATGAATTGGTTCACCAGTGGTGGTAAGAAAAGCACGCTTGAGTTTGTCATACCTAATCGTGCCGTCATTGTATTGTTTTTCCTTCACAATACCTGACTGTGACCTTGTTTGCCGAAGAGAGGACGTAGGATGAACAGGGACATCCGTCGTGGATGATGGTGCAGAAAATCCTGGTGAAGCCTCATTTGCCACAGAGGATCCCGCCAGCTCCTGATCCAACGCATGGAACAGATCGGGCAGTTCCCGATCCAAGGCGGATCCTGGCGCAGATCCTGGCGACTGGTCAGCCACAATGGAGGCCCGTGCTGAGGTGGGACCGGCCACGCGCCCGCGGTCGGCCGTTGCTGGGGCCCTCGGCGACGTGGCAGTAGGAGACTCGCCCTCTCCCGCACATGCGTTGGCGTGCGAATCGAGGCGAGGAGGCGTGGTGCGGGGCGATACGCCGGGACCAGTGGGCTCCACCCTGTCGGCGCGGTCGGCCACAGATCCGCGCGTGTCCCCGCGCGTGTCCAGGCCCACGGGTGAATCCGCCTGGGATCGAGCGCCAACAGCAGTACCAGACTGGATGCGCGGATCCGCCTGGGATCGCGTGCTGTCAGCCGGATCAGCAGCGCATTCCGCACCTGTTTTGTCTGCTTCTTCACACATAAAATGATGATTCGAATTAGCACAAATATCAGCCGAATCAAAATTTCCTTAGGATTTTTGTTGCACATGATCAAGCTTAGTTAATTCGCCCCCGTGATCACAAGGTGCAATAAGATCAGGGAGAAGTGCTATTTCAGCACGAAGTAAGGCTCCCGCATTTGGATGTAGTTTGGCAAAAGGAAAAAGGGTCTCATCAAAAACAACATCCCGTGAAATATAGATGCGTCCAATGGATACTTCAAGACATTTATACCCTTTATGAAGATTGCTATAACCAAGGAAAACACACTGAGTGGATCGAAATTCGAGCTTATGATGATTGTATGGACGCAAATTGGGGTAGCAAGCACACCCAAAAATTTTGAGATAATTGTAGTCAGGTTTTTGATGGTACAAACGTTCTAAAGGAGTGGAGTTGCCGATGACTTTGCTGGGAAGCCTATTGATGAGATAAGTGGCAGTGATGAAAGCTTCATCCCAGTATTTGAGAGGCATAGAGGCATGAGCTAAGAGGGAAAGACCAACTTCAACGATGTGACGGTGTTTGCGCTCAGCAGAGCCATTCTGCTGGTGAGCATGCGGACATGACACATGATGCTCAATTCCAATGCTACGGAAGAAAGAGTTGAGTTTCTCATACTCCCCTCCCCAGTCACTTTGGACTGATAAATTTTTTCGATCAAATTGTCTTTCAACAAGTTTTTGGAACTCTTGGAATATAGAGAAAACTTCAGATTTATATTTAAGCAAATAAATCCAAGTAAACTTGTTGTAATCATCAATGGAACTGACATAGTATTTTTTTTTTCTTCCAAAAGAATCACGGGCATGGCCCCAAACATCACTAAAAATAAGCTCTAAAGGAGCATGAGACATACTGTAAGACTTAGGATAGGGAAGCTGATGGCTCTTGGCACATTGGCAAGCTTCACAAACAGACTCACTAATTGAACTATGTGACAAAGGAAGATTATCTTTATTGACTAATTGTTTCACAATGACCGATGATGGATGTCCTAATCGTTGATGCCATCTTTCCAGAGAGGGTTTGATGGCGGAGTAGACTTGACGACGCCGGCGACTAAGTGCTCCGGACGTGATGGGGTAGAGACCCCCAATGCATCTACCGAGATGGAGAAGTTCCCTCGTTGCCCGATCCTTAATGAAAAAATAACGAGGGTGAGTTTCAAAGAAGACATTATTATCGGTGGCTAGACGGGACATGGATGCAAGATTTTTGTCAGCTTGTGGAACATGAAGGACATCCTTGAGAACAAGATCACGTTTAAGATTAGGGGAATTAATGGAAGCTTGACCAATGTGGCAAATATCCATACCTCCTCCGCTGGCAGTGTGGATCGGATCGGCGCCATGGTACCTCTCGCGAAGAGCTAGTTGTTCGAGTTCATTGGTGACGTGGTCGGTGGCGCCAGAATCTACGTACCAGACGCCGTCGCCTCCCTGTTCTCGTATGGCAGCAACAACATGGCGAGCATCAGGGACAAAGTTCTCCTCGTAGCGATGCCAACAATCTAGAACCTCATGCCCGGGCTTCTTGCAGAGCTGACAGCGTGGGCGAGGACGGGCAGCAGGAAGACGGCGGCCATTGTTGGAGTTGAAGCCGCTGCCGCTATTGTTGTTGCTGTAATCGCCCCGTTGGTGGGGCCGTAGGCGCCACCAGAGCGAGCGCCGTCACTATGAGGAGCACCGCGTCCGCGGCCACCGCCACGGCTCTGCCCCTGGTGACCACGCCCACGGCCGCGGCCACGGGACGTGGAGTTGGCAGACGACTGCCGAAGATCACCACCATGAAGGAGGGTGAGACGGGCATCAAAACTTAGAAGCTGATTGTACAACTCCTGGACGGTGATGGGTTCCACACGAGCGGCAAGTGCAGAAACCACCGGATTGTACTCCATGTCCAAACCGACGAGGATCTTGGAGACGATTTCCGGTTCGGAGAGCGCCGCGGCAGTGCACGCGACTTCATCAGTAAGACTCTTGATCCTGCCAAGATAGTCAGCCATGGTCATATTACCTTTTTTCAGATTGGTGAGCTCGATGCGGGTGTTGATGGCTTGGGCTTGACTCTGGGCGGTGAACATGGCATGGATGCTGCTCCAAACTTTGGCCGACGTCTGTAGCGTCGCGACCTGAGCAAGGATATCGCGGGAAAGAGATCCCATCAAATACCCTTGAAGCTGTTGCTGTTGTGCGTACCAGAGGGATCGGGCGTAGTTGAAGACTTGTTCTTCCTTGCCGTCCTTGGTGACGGTGAGGGTGGCCGGCGGTGGCGGGCTCGTCCCGTCGAGGTGGTGTTTCATCTGGGCGCCTTTGATCTGAGGCAGCACAATGGCCTTCCATAGAAGGAAGTTTCCCATCGTAAGCTTTTCCTGTGGTGGCGATCCGAGAGACCCCGCGGTGGTGGTGGAGGAGGACGATGCAAAAGCGGAAGATGACGAGGTGATGAGCGCGCCAGCGGTGCTGGACAACGATGCGGCAGCGGTGGTCGACATGCTCTCGGTCGAAGGAGGAAGATTGGTATAGTTTTTGGGAGGTAGCTAGATGCGATCTATGATCTTTGAGGAAGAGGCTCTGACTACCATGTAAAATAGGTTGGAAGCGTTAAACCCTTTGTCTCGGGCCGCATTGATATATATTAGGCATAAGCCTTGGCGTACAAGTTTTGGGAGAGATCGATCGAGGGATCGTTACAGGAGACCGAGAGAGATTGCTACGGAAGAGGAGAAGAGATAAAATAGAGTTACAAGTTTAAACACAAGTCCTATCTCAACATAACTATTCTAACAACATGAACCACTAGTTACACAAGAGAGATTTGTTAGTTGCTCGCTCACTCATGTTTCTGAAGAAGCCGCACGTTCTGCCCCAGGCAAATTCCCAGCTACGAACATATGAAGCGAATCTCTCGGCCTCGCTAGCCATCTCCTTAGCCAATAGTGTGTCCATCTCGTCATGATCAGGACAGCCTTGGACAAAGCATCTGCCAATTGTGCCTGCAGGCTTGAGCATCAACTTGTCCGATTTCACAGCCCAATACGCGTCTGATTTGCGCATGTCCATCTCATCCTTTTCATCGTCGCCGCCACAATCCAATATGTTGGTGCTGGGATATTCAGGTTGGAGCATTGGCTTGTGTGATTCGACCGTCCTGTCCCCATTGGCAATGGTGTCCAAACCCATGAACATCACCGACTTGGCCTCCCTCTGTGATCTGAATTCAGACCCATGACCACCACCATCAGACCCCAATCTGTGGGTGCGATTGCTTTTCTCTTTGGCCCTGGACCTGAGATGATCCTGAATCTTCTTCTCAGACGACAGCCGGTGGCGCAAGGGCGCGATTTGATCCAGGAGAAACCCTTGGAGAAATATATTGCATTCGATTCTATGCGACGACTGTTCATCCTCCAAGCTCTCACCTCTCTCTTCTCTCACCTCGCTCAGTTCTCTCTCCTGCGCTTCCAGATCAGCAAGAACCTTCTCCAGACTCAACAGCACAGCTTCCGCACCAGGGATTCCGCCGGCGGTAGATTCCTGGGTCGTTTGGCGACGGAGAAAAGCGCTAGACTGCTGCCCCATGAGCTTCCAGGGTGAGGATCCCCCCGCCGTCTTGCCGGTCGACCCAATAGAGCGACGGCGCCGGCGAAAGGGTACGTTTTTTTTTTTTTTTTTTTTTTTTTTTGAGTGGTGCGAAAGGGTACGTGTGTTCAGCTTTGGTCCTCCTCGATGGGAGTCACAAACTTAAAATCTGTCAAGGCCCACATTATCAGCAGCCCTATTGTCGGCCCAGCCAGAACCGGGCCTACTCGGGCCCACAGCCCAGCGCCCCAACATCTCCCACGTCACCTCCGCGCCCGCCCGCGCCTATCCCCTCCACTCGTTGCTTGGGATTCCTCCGCTCGCGGCAAAAACCTCCGACCGAGCAGATAAGGCGCGGCCACCACCCCCGACCACCGCCACCGGCCATGGTCGGCGTCGCCGCCGGCTTCGCGTTCGCGCCGGCCGTGTCCCGGCGGCTTCCCTACAGGCCGTGCTGCTCCACCGCCCACGCCTCGGTGCCCTCCTCCTCGGCGCGGTCGTCGCTGGCCGCGCGGCAGGGGCGGCCGCGGCGGCTCGTCGCCGTCGCGCGCTACTCCGCGTACGGGAGCGACGAGGAGGACGACGATGAGGGCGGGGCCGGGCGGCGGGACCGCCCCGAGCAGGAGCAGGACCCCGCCCTCGACATCGAGCGCATCCAGTACGAACGCCATTTTCCTTGCCCCTCCACTTATAGCTGTATAATGTGCTCCACAGTCCACATGTTTGCGTCGTCAAATGCCGAGAGATTCCATGTCTGAATTTTAGTTTTTTTTTTTTTGGATTATTTGCAGTATTAGTGTTACCCAATTTGAACACTCATGTCTGCAAATGAACATATATTCTTTTAAAACAATGGCATTCTGTTGGGGGAGACAGAGCTTGGTTTTGTGTTAGCGTGCCAAATAACTTGCTACATCTGGAGTTGCGATGTATTTAGTCTTGTATGATGATTTCTTCCGTATCTGTGCATTCATTCAATTCTTTCAACATTTCAACCGCCTCCCTTGGTTAGGTCTTCGACTGTCAGGCTGTTGGATGCCCAGAAAAATATGGTAAATCACATGCCCAATCATTTAAGTAATGCTCTTGCCTGATTATGTATTTGATGATGCACCTTCACTCGTCCCTCTGTAGGTTGGTGTTATATCTGTAAGCGAGGCAGTTCGAATTGCAGATGAAAATGATCTTATGCTGGTACTTTCTCCATCTCATGTAGCTTCTTTCTCTGTAAACATACATTTTGAGCATAAAGTTGGCACGAGCGAGAACAAGTAGTTGTTCATTAGCATACGAGCGAGAACAAGTAGTTGTTCATTAGCATACGAGCGAGAACAAGTTGTTTAGCATTTAGCAATGGCTTTTATAGGCATGTCCTGCTGTTATAAACTAAATGAAAATAGCTGAAATCCAGGCATTTGAATGGAAAAGGTGTGTTGCTAATGCATCGGTGACTGAAATAACTTGTGAGGACAGATTGGCTTAAAACTCCTAAATCTCTTACACCATATAATTTAACAATATTGCTCAAATAGTAATAAACCCCTTTTAGAAATGAAACCGGCATAATCTTCAAAAAAATCACAGTATTTCTGCAGAAGTCCTTACTTTGCAAGGTGCACTCATGACTCATGTTTAACGAGACACTAACTCGAGCCATATCTTGTTAGGACATGTATTACTAGTGCTAATATTTTTACACAAATTGTGATGGTTTATATTTCTCTAATTTCAGGCAATATTGTCACTAGATGGAGATCCTCCAGTACTCCGACTGTTTGAAGAGAAAGATTACAAGTATGTTGCAGTGAACACCTGACAATTTCACTTCTTATCTGATCAATTTCCATTATGAAATCATGTTTATTGATAGTACACTTATAGGTATGTTTAAGCACTCTGTAAAACAAGGTTATACATATTATTTCAAAAACAAGGATATGCATAGTGTATGATGCACACCTCAAGATGTCATTTGGTTTTGACAAGTTTCCTTACAATGGTTTCAGCAGCTATGTCATAAGTATATCGAATATTACCTCATTAGCTAAAGATTAAAGTAAACAATGTCCTGCAGCTCCTATCCTGTCTACTTGAGACCCTGCTTCACTATGTCAAACTTGTACATGGCATCTGCAGGTTAGATCAATAATAGGCTATTATCCAAATGTAAGGTCGTCAGTAACTCAGTTAGCACAGTCCCTCGGTTCAAATCTATATTTTGTACAACACATGGTCTTCAGTTAGCAAGACTAACGGTTTTCAGTTAAAAATATGTTTGTATATTTTTAAAATACTTGTCATCTTTTCTTTTATCCAGATTTGTGCCCTTCAGAATTTACTAGAATTATTTTTGCTGGGTTTGTACAGAAAACACAAGTACGAACAACAGAAGAAGAAAAGAGTTCAGCAGAAAAGATCTGTTGGTAAACTTTTCTACTAACTCATTTTATTTTCCATCCAAATGTGTTCACTATGCTAATATGTGTTGCCTCTTCCCTGGTGTCTACTCTTTACAGCAAAACGCATGGGCTTGAAAGAGCTGAAAATGGGGTACTGATCATGTCGATATGCACTTACCAAGTTACATGTCAAACAAGTGTTCTTTATGTTATCACCTTTATGCTTCTAGTGTTTTGAAAACGGAAGTATTTTGATGAACTTGGTTAGATTAGGCATAATGGAATCAAAAGAATGGTGTAGACACAGTTGTTGGAACTGTCCTGAGCTCTTTCGCATGATGAAGTAACAAGATATTGCTAGATACAATTTGGCTGTGGCACCGGATGGCTCTTAATAGTAAATTAACAATTGTTGCTTGCGTTTGTAACTTAAAGTGATGTTGGAATCTTTATGTATTTTCTTGGCAGGTACAACATTGATATCCATGATTATAGTGTGAGACTTAGAGCTGCAAAGAAGTTTCTTAAAGCCGGTGACAAGGTGATAGAAATTATTATTATTATTATCATTACTATTATTTTTATGTTATTACTTTTAGGTGGTTAAACTTATTACTTTAGACGACCATTGTTTCAGGTTAAGATAGTGGTGAACTTGAAAGGTCGGGAGAACTTGTACAAAAAACAAGCGATTGAACTTCTCAGAAGATTCCAAACTGATGTTGGTGAGGTAATTTAGGTTATACTTTGTTTATTATGCCTAGAATAAGACTATAAGAGGCATGGATTTCCCTTTTATGTCTTTAAAAGCCTCTTCCATTTTCAGCGCAAATGGTTTTTATTCTCCACTTTGGCTACAGTGCATATTACCTATTAGTTCAATCAGCTAGTTTCAAGCTATTAATTTTGCTAATCATATTTCAGCTAGCGACAGAAGGAAGTAAGAATTTCGCGGAGAGGAATATATATTTGATTCTTGTACCCAATAAACTAGCCATACAGAAAGAACAAGATGGGGTGAGCAAAAAGGACACTGTGGAAGGAGAGACAGACCAATCAGAGGATGAATTGGACGGGGATGACACTATGATTGAACAACTGGAGGGAAGTAGTTTGGATGGAGATGAGCTCGTGATAGAACAACTGGAGGGAAGTAGTTTGGATGGAGATGAGCTCGTGATAGAACAACTGGAGGAAAGTAAGGAACCTGAGACAGAAGTCTCAGCAAATGTTTGATTTAGCTGTAAAGCCCAAGGGCGCCGTCTCTGATTTTAGAAGGTATCCTATAGTTCTAAACAATATATTGTCTTGCATCTTGTCTAATATTCCTTCCGATTGGAAATAAGTGACGTGGTTTTAGTTCAAATTTGAACTAACCCACGTCACTTATTTCCGAACGGAGGTAGTACTTAATTACGTTTAGTATCATTTGGTGCTTTTCTTGATGCCCTGATGTGCGCTATGTACTTGAATATCTATTTGGAACAACAAAAGTTACACAATAGGGACCAAAAACTGGTTTTGAGAAACATACTCCAATATCTTTATGACATTCTGTGTTAACAAAGACTGAATAATCATCTGGATTGGCCATCAATAAACCTTACTGAAAGTGACCTCTGAAACTAGAAGAGAAAGAAATTGAAGGGAAGATAATTGGATGGTTTTGGTTCCCGATAATAGTTTGTAAGATATGCATTGTACTTAAGGTCCGCAAAAATGTTAATTAAAGCTTGTGAAGCTTAAGTGCCAAGTATAAGAATCAGTCAAGCAAGGCTCGGGAGCACTAATGAGGCCATGCCACCATAGTTTGTGTCCTGTCACCTGAGCGGCTTAGCCGCATTGCAGCTGTCAATGGACTAAGGGCAAATTTCTGTTTATGAGAGGACCATTCTCGTGAACTGGAATGTTTTTCCTTGAGTGAACTTGCTACGTGTTTTATACAACTTCTGTAATTTCTGTCCTTATGTTATTAATTATCAACTTATCATCTATCATGATTTGATGATACTAACCGTTATGTTGACCCTTGTGGTAAATTCACTTGACTGATGATGATAGGTACCAATACTATTCATGTAAATACAAGGAGGGTGCTATTGTACTTGTACTCGCCGTCCTTGCCTGATAAAACAGAAGAGCTATCCACCACCGTCGGTTGCCTGGGGAGTCAGACAGAACAAAACCCTGTGATCTCAAGAAGCTGGGGGCTACCATCTGAACATTTTGGCTTAGGGGCCTCGAATCATCATCTCGCATTGTACCAACGGAATCTACTAAACGGCTTGGGACCGTGCAATGAGCGAGTCAGTAACAGTCACGGCGACTGTTAGGAAAGTTCGCTTGCATTGCCCGGTGCGGCATTGTTGTCAGCAAGGTTTTGTTTTGGCGCCGTCGTTCGTAAATCCTTGTCGGTGCTGTGGAGAAGATCAGTAGTCGTATCTTGTTTATCAAATGGTTGCTTTCGGATTTTTTTTTGACATTTGGCTGGAAGTGCCGAATAAGAGGGAGGGTAATTTCTATCTAGTTTTCATTTTTTTTCAAGTATAAATACATTTTTTTTAACATGCGTTTCAAGTTTCGACCGCAACTGTTCCATAAAGCCCAAACTGTCTTGCTCATTTGGTCAAGTGCACTGTTATGTGTCTCTAATCCATTTTAAGACAAAAATGAAGTTCCAAACTGGATCAAATTTCATAACACGTCCGTTGCAAAGTAAAGCCTGTGAACAACGTGAACCAGATGCATACGGCAAAAGCAAGGCATGTGCATCATCATCAAGGACACAATCAATTGGTTATCCCCTGTAGAGTATGGCGATGAAAGTTGCTGATCTACATGGGATAGCATCATCTCTTATCTTATGAACAACATAAAAAATTCAAGATAGAGGAAAAATATCTCGCTATCATCATGCGCCCCACACCTCCAAAGGAGGACCCATTTTCCTTTCCAACTGATAAACAAAATCATGGGCTAAACAGTAGCTGTCTAAGCAACGCAGGATGATGGCCTATGGCCCAACTAAATTAGTCATATACATTCTTTGAGGACAAAAGTATGTTCAGCCATCAACATCAGCTCAAGTGTGCCAAGATTCACTAATGCACCCAAAGGCGACAACCTCCATGTGCATAAACACCTTAGAGCATCACTAGAATCAAGAAAAACCATACAGTTCCAGCACTATAATGAGCAATAAAAAGGAGACCGACAAACCACACAATTCATAGAACTGAGAACATTGGCATATCAAGAAAGCATCGCCGTATCTCTTGAAACGGCGACCGCAAACGTGTAGGTAAATGAAGTCAGTGTACCAGGAACCTGTCATCATCTACTACCCTGTGGTGTTAGGTTAGATGTTCCCATTGGTGGCCTGGGAACCTGCAATAGATAATCTGCTACCAAACATTCTACTACGGTTACCGCGATACAAGTTACAACGACAAAAGGCAGAGGAGCTGCTATAATTTACAACAGGCTTTAAGGTTTCCGGAACCTCGACATCCTCAGTTTGTGAGCTGCTATACAAAATAACACTGACAGGTCCGTCATCATGGTGAATCCATGATTTTGCTTGCTGCACTTCTCTTCCATGCAGGTTGTACAAATAGAAAAGGGCATGGGAGGTAGAAATGAAAAAAGAAAAAAGAAGAGAAATTTGGGGGGTACCTAACAAAGGGGAAGAAAAAGAAAGGGGGGTGGGGAACAAACTGAAGATACACATATTCACGTTACGGTTACAGAAAACTAATGAATGGTGTTGTTACCTCTATCTTCTTAGTTAGACATACAAGGGATTAAGTTGTTCACTCTGTTTCTTGCATGAGTTGTGTCCTTAGGCTGGACTCGTGGACCTGCTCAGAGGAAGATAAGGGTACAAGTTAGATTGAACAGCAAAGCACACCCTTTTTTGTTGCAGCTTCAAGCCTGGAATAGCAGCCTATATATTATCTTACTGACATGTGAAAATGTAGCTTTTGATATTCATCAAAAATAATAATAGGCCTGCGTTATCTAGAAACTGATCATAAAGAGGTTGCACAGATATAGATTTGTGATGTAACACATGGTAACAAGAAATAGCAGTCAGAGGCGACGCTTTCAAAGTGATGAGAAATCCGGCAATATTAAATACATCATGCCAAAATAGAAAATATTAACACAATTGCTTATGTTTCAGTCAGTGTCTCAGCATATGTTGGCATCTTATTTAACTGTTTCAAGCACCTATGACCTTTTGGGACTTTGATAATCAGTTATTGTACAAAAATATTATATTATCCTCAGTGAGGATACTCATTAGGAGTAGATAAAAATATCATTCATGCATATGTAACAAGCTAAATAATTATATTTGATACATGGAAGTAGCATTCGACAATGTATCCCCAAGTCCTATCAGAACAAGAGAAATGATGATGAAATAATTATATTTGATACATGGAAGTAGCATTCGACAATGTATCCCCAAGTCCTATCAGAACAAGAGAAATGATGATGAAATAATTATATCTGATACATGGAAGTAGCATTCGACAATGTATCCCCAAGTCCTATCAGAACAAGAGAAATGATGATGAGATGAATAAATATATATATCAAGCTTGTACCTGCAGTGCTGCCGCTGTACCCAAGAGTTCTCTGTACTCATTAAGGGTAGTGCTCTCTTTAGCAGCAACAGCTGAGAGTTCTGTAACCAGAGAGTGTGTAGCCTCTAACTGCAGAGCACAGGTCAATGGTTAGACACCTGCCGGCGTTATTTATTAGAAATGCTTAATTACCAGAAGATTATGGCAATCAATGAATTGATCCAAATAGTGTAGCAAGCATAGAAAATCAGCATCCACTTCCATAGTAATGCCAGAACTCAAACATCAATCTCCAATAATTTGACATGTTGGTTTTGGAAGGAAAGATCATCTGGAACGGTCAAGTTTGCATAAGAGTAGTTAAATTTTGTCCATGCACTAACTTATGGTTTTCCTGCCAGCAGTACGAGACTACCAGCTTGGCAGAAGGGGACTGGCCAGAAAGCTAGCATAATGTCACCACCCTCTCACAATCATTGCAGTCACATGATACCACAAACAGCACTATCACAACTCTAACAATCAGGACCTCCAGGACCTCCATTGAATCATAATAACTGAATGGCTGTAGCCTTGTAGGCACAAGAAATGCGAGTGTGCCAATGCTAATTATAGATTAGTTTTTTTTTCCTAGCCACCAGTTCAATGATCACAAATTGTCCTATTAACCTATGCTATGATTAGACTTGTATGAATTGAAATATCAAATTACAATGGAAAGTATAGATTCTTCATATGGTAGTATTTCAGGAAAACAACTAAGTAATTTTGCATCCACTGAAACATATCAGTTTTACCAAAGTTGCCAATTATGCAGCAGTAGCAGAAAATAGGCCTTCTATTTTACCTTCGATAGCAAGTTGCAAACAGAAGAGCCCATTGCTTGCATAATGTCAACTGCTGAACTGACAGCATTCTTAACAGTAAGTACATCAGCCTGCAAGAAGTAAACAGTAAGAATCACTAAGCATTTCACAGATAAAACAGCAAAAAATCAAACGGAAGACTTGTTTAACATGTACAGAAGTTAGCTTTACTCCAGGAGTCATCATACTTCAAGTATTATGTTTTCTAGTTCTAGAAGGGTTCATGTCTTGGAAAGCGAACTGGTGAATGGTGATACCTTTGCTCCTCCTGTAACTGGAAGGCGCAATGTACTTGCTCTAAGAGCTTCAATTGCACCGGACAAAGAAGTAGAATGATCTGTTTGCAACTCTGCCCAGTGGTCGAGGTAGTCCATCTGCATCATGAAAACAAAAGATGCAATAGTGAGGTCAGACTCATGAAGCAACACAAGCTTCAACACAGGTAGTTTATCTTGTGCTAAATAGCAGTGAGCACTTGTGCACCTCCACAGAATATAAAACTTGCTTAAGAAAAAAAAACACTAGTACGGAAACATGTAAACTTAGTGTTCCAACCAGTGGCAGGGTTTGGAAATGAAGATATAGACTTGTAGAGTGTCCCACATTTCTGTACCATGAATATATTTCTACAAACAATGCAACCGTTTTACTAGGACAATCTATCTCAACCAAAACAGACATGATCGGGAATTTTAATTTTCTTTTCTCTATCTACTCTGAAAAGCCAGGTAAAAATATGAAACGCTGGAAGAAGGTTACTTGTTGCGCTGCTGCCTTGATGCACTGTATTAATGCCCACAATGTTATTACTTCACTAGTGTTTTAAACAGATGTTGCATATGTTAGTTACACTATTAAACCTTGCACAACTATAACACAAATCTTAGGCTATCTACTCTGAAAAGCCAGGTAAAAATATGAAACGCTGGAAGAAGGTTACTTATTGCGCTGCTGCCTTGATGCACTGTATTAATGCCCACAATGTTATTACTTCACTAGTGTTTTAAACAGATGTTGCATATGTTAGTTACACTATTAAACCTTGCACAACTATAACACAAATCTTAGGCTATCTACTCTGAAAAGCCAGGTAAAAATATGAAACGCTGGAAGAAGGTTACTTATTGCGCTGCTGCCTTGATGCACTGTATTAATGCCCACAATGTTATTACTTCACTAGTGTTTTAAACAGATGTTGCATATGTTAGTTACACTATTAAACCTTGCACAACTATAACACAAATCTTAGGCTATCTACTCTGAAAAGCCAGGTAAAAATATGAAACGCTGGAAGAAGGTTACTTATTGCGCTGCTGCCTTGATGCACTGTATTAATGCCCACAATGTTATTACTTCACTAGTGTTTTAAACAGATGTTGCATATGTTAGTTACACTATTAAACCTTGCACAACTATAACACAAATCTTAGGCTATCTACTCTGAAAAGCCAGGTAAAAATATGAAACGCTGGAAGAAGGTTACTTATTGCGCTGCTGCCTTGATGCACTGTATTAATGCCCACAATGTTATTACTTCACTAGTGTTTTAAACAGATGTTGCATATGTTAGTTACACTATTAAACCTTGCACAACTATAACACAAATCTTAGGCTATCTACTCTGAAAAGCCAGGTAAAAATATGAAACGCTGGAAGAAGGTTACTTATTGCGCTGCTGCCTTGATGCACTGTATTAATGCCCACAATGTTATTACTTCACTAGTGTTTTAAACAGATGTTGCATATGTTAGTTACACTATTAAACCTTGCACAACTATAACACAAATCTTAGGTATCCAATACCATCAGGAGAAACAAGTGCCTAAAATATCAGAGATCTCAACATATCTTACTTGTTGTTTCAACACTATTCCCAATTTGACCTCTTGCCTCAGCCTTTCAACATAACTCCTTTTCGTAACCATAGAGTCGGACATCCTTGAATTACTATCCCATACACTGTAGAGCATAGTCTGCTTCAAATGAAAAAATAAAGTAAGAAAAATAAACTAAGCTCATGTACATGTAATGACAATATCATACAGTACAAAATGAACTTGAGTTTAGACCAAGCATAAAAATAATTTTCCAAAATTTCCTAGTAAGCAGGATATATAGTGGAACAATTTAGAATAAATGGCCACTGATACATGTAAAGGGGGTAACTTTAGAGTGTTTACCTCGGCACCCATCTTCTGGATTGATAGCATTTCATCCACATAAGCATTTGTAAAACGCCATTGCAAGTTCCTATTATACAGGAGGCGCAACTGATGGGCATCTTCCATGTGGCTTGGGCTCTTCTTTCCTCTTGTTGCATCACCAATGTAGCTGAGAAGAGAAGAGGGAGAATCGGATCTACCAGAACTACATGGTGAGACAGGTGTTGAAGGTCGAATCCTCAATGGGCTCGGCAACCTCCTAGAGGCAAGTGATGATGTTGATGAAGCCTTGGTTGGTGATGAAGGACGTAGTAGACCACGTGATGGTGAAGACAGTGTCCTTGCCAACTGCTTTGGAGGTGCAAATCTTTCTGAATTATTTGAAGGTGCATCTGGACTTGAACTGGCATTTTCCTCTTGACTTCCATTTCCATTGGCAGAACCTGAGCTTGCAAAAGGCATCTTCCTTGGTGAAACTCTACTTGGTTGCACTGTTGAAGAGACTGGTTGTCTGAAGTTATCAGTCAGATCCACGCTTCTTGACATGGCATTAGCACCATCTGGTCCAAGTATTTTTCGTGTAGAAACCGCTCGTGATGGAATTATTGAAGATATTTGTCCATTACATTTATCAGAAAAATCCATGCTTTTTGACATTATATTAGCAGAGTCCACTCTTGCTGGTCTTCTTGGTGACATTCCACGTGATGATACTGACATGGTCATGGGTCTCTTATCTTTCTCAGCAAAATCCATGCTTTTGAGCATAGTATTAATGCCATCAGATGCAAGTCGCCTTCTTGGAGAAGTTCCTCGAGATGGAACCTTTACCGAGATGGCTCTGTCATGTTTTTGAGTTGCATCCACACTCTGTGACATATCCTCACTGACATCAGAAACAGATCTGCTTGGTTGTCTATCTTGCACCGCAATGGACACGGATGATGCACCTGTGCCTACATTACCAGAATACATGCTTTCTGAAGTATCATCACTACAGCCATCTGGAGTTACTGAATTAACTTCCTCAGTAAACTGGATGGCTTCTACTTGAGCATCAGTACCATCAAGTCTACTGTCTGAAGTCCCACCAGATGCAGCCGATGAGGTGGATCGTTCACTACCATTATCCACAGGATCCACAATGCTACCAGAAGCAAGCACGCCTCTCTGTAGAGTCCCACGTGATGCTACTGATGAGGTGGAGGGTCTGCTCTCTTTATCAGCAAAATTCATACTTCTCGACAGGGCATCAACGGAATTAGAGGCAACCCTGCTTCTTGGTGAAGTCCCTCGTGATGCAGCTGACGAGGTTGATGGCCTGTAGTCTTTACCAGAAAAATCAGTGCTCTTCAGTAAAGTATTTGCACCATCCGACGCAAGTCGTCTTCTTGGTGAAACCCCTCGTGATGCCACTGACGAAGTGGACGATCTGGTTTCTTTTTCAACAAAATCTGAGCTCTTCGATATAGCTTCTACACTATCAGGGGCAAGTCTTCTTCTTGGTGAAACACCCCGTAATGCTACTGATGAAGTGGATGGTCTTGTTTCTTTTTCAGCAAAATCTGAGCTCTTCGATATAGCTTCTACACTATCAGAGGCGAGTCTTCTTCTTGGTGAAACCCCTCGTGATGCCACCAACGAAGTGGATGATCTTGTTTCGTTTTCAACAAAATCTGAGCTCTTTGATGTAGCTTCTACACTATCAGAGGCGAGTCTTCTTCTTGGCGAAACCCCCCGTGATGCCACTGACGAAGTGGATGGTCTTGTTTCTTTTTCAACAAAATCTGAGCTCTTCGATATACCATCTACACTATCAGAGGCGAGTCTTCTTCTTGGTGAAACCCCTCGTGATGCCATTGATGAAGTGGATGGTCTTGTTTCTTTTTCAACAAAATCTGAGCTCTTTGATATTGCTTCTACATTATCAGAGGCAAGTCTTCTTCTTGGTGAAACCCCTCGTGATGCCACCGACGAAGCGGATGATCTTGTTTCTTTTTCAACAGAATCTGAGCTCTTTGACATTGCTTCTACATTATCAGAGGCGAGTCTTCTTCTTGGTGAAACTCCCCGTGATGCAGCTGACAAGGTGGCAGGTCTGGTATCTTTTTCAGAAAGATCCATGCGTTTGGATATAACATTGACAGAATCAGAGGCAAGTCTTCTTCTTGGCGAAAGACCTCTTGAACCGGATGAAGTGGAGGGTCTGACATCTTTCTCAGGGGTATCCATACTCTTTGGTATAATATCAACACCATCAGACGCAAGACGCCTTATTGTTGAGATCCCTCGATGTGCGACTAAAGAGGCCACAGTTCTGCCATCCTTTTCAGCGAAGTTGATGTTACTTGAAATGGAGCTAATACCATCAGATGCAAGCCTTCTTCGTGGTGACATACCTCTTGATGTAGCATATGAGGTTGATGGTCTATTATCTTTATCAGCAGAATCCTTGCCCTTTGATGTAGTACCAACACAATCAGATATCACTTGAGTTCTTGGTGCAACACCTCGCGATGCCGCTGATGAGGTGGATGGTGTGCTAGCTTTATCAGCACAATCCACCCCTTTTGATATACCACTGAAACCATCAGAACCAAGCCTTCTTCGTGGAGAAACCCCACGCAGTGAAGATGATGTGGATGGTCTGTTATCTTTTTCAGAAAAATCTGCGCTTCTTCGTATAACATCAATACCATCAGAGGCCTGTCTTCTCCTTGGGGAAGATACCGCTCGAGATGGAACCGAGGAGATGACTGTCCTGCTATCCTTCTCAGAAAAATCCATATTTTTTACAACAGCATTAACGCCATCAGAAGCAAGTGGCCTTCTTGGCGAAGTCCCTCTAGATGAAGCTGGTCTCTTATCTTTTCCAGGGACATCGGTGCTTTTTGATATAGCACCAATGCTGCCACCAGATGCTGCTGATGTTCTAGGTGAACGTCCCCGTGACGAGGACGGGGAAGAAGCACGGCCATTCGGTTTCTCAGAAGACTTTGTGGTTTGCGATGTAGCATTGGACACACTTGATACTGAGGACGATGAAACTGCCGAGGAGAGCATACTGTAATCTCTTTCAGTAAGATCCATGCTCTTGGACAGGGCCCTTGCTGTTCTCACAGGAGAAATCATCCCTCTCGATGGAACTGCCATGGCTGCAGGTCTGGCATCTTTGCCATCAGTGATGCTGCTTTTTGATGTATCAGCTGTGCCATTTGAAGCAGACGATCTTCTAGGTGACTCCTCCCCTCGCGAGGAGGAGACCAATCGGTCGATTTTGTCGGCGAGATCAATGCTTCTTGACAGGGCACTTGCGGCGGATGAAATCGACGCCGTCCTCTTGGGCGAAGCCCCGCCGCGTGGCCTGTGCATCTTGTCAGTGAGATCCACGCTCCTGGACATGGCGCTGCCGGACACCCTGCCCCCCATCATGGCCGGCCAGCGGTGGTGGTCAATCACCCTGGCGTGCGGGTTCTCCGGCTGCTCGCCGCCGCTCCGCCCCCTCATCGGGCTCCTCTTCCTGTCGGCCGTCGTCGCGGCGTCCCTGGCCCTGGCCTGATCCGCGGCCCTCCGGTCCCTGGGCTCGAGCTGGAGCGAGGAGGAGAGGCTCCGCATTGACGGCCACAGCCCGTCGGGGGCCCGGCCGCCGCCGCCGGACAGCCTCCTCGGGGCGCTCTGCGTGTCGGAGACGGCGTCGCGCACGGGCGTGGAGGAGCTGGAGGAGGACGATGAGGGGCTGGAGGGCGGCGACGTCGGGGCGGAGATCCTGGACGGCGCGGCCGCCCTGGAGCCCGCGGCGCCGGCGACGGAGGCCGGCCTCGCCGGGCTCCCGGACCGCCGCTCGGTGGACTGGGACCTCTTCCCCTGCGACCCAGCCACCCCCGTAGCGGCATTCGGCGAGGGGTGCCGCCGCGGGGTGACTGGGGCAGCGGCATTCGGCGAGGGGTGCCTCCTCGGTGTGGCCGGCGCCGCGGGGGCGGCATTCGGAGACGGGTGCCGCCGCGGTGTCGATGGCCTGCGGGTCACCGCCGGAGGCGCGTCGTCGTGGGCGTTGGCGTCGTCAGATTTCCGCGGCGGCAGCGGGCCGCAGGCGTCCCCCATCGGCGCAAGGCAACCACCGGCCGGGGTCGGGGTCAGTCAGAGCCACCCGCATTGACAGCGCCGCCACGGAGCCAGCACCAATCCGCCCGCCAGCGCCTGCACAACAATACAACCCAATGTGGCTCAGACAGGGACCAGCAACCAACCGGCAGATTAATCCCGCGGAATCGGACGGGAATCCGAACCAGATCGAGGGCGCGCCCGGCCGGCGACGGAGCGGAGCGCGATTCGGCGGGTGGAGGAAAAGGAAAAGGGGACGGGAGGTTGTTTTCCGGAGGGGAGGAATGGAATTCCCCTCCCTCCACCTTTGGGAGGAGGAGTAATAATTTACGTACGCGTCGTAGGAATCGGGGCGTCTCTTTCGGGGGAGGGGAGGGGGAGCGGGTTGGTGGTGGTGGTGGTGGCGAGGGGGACGGGCTAGTCACTGAGTGCGGGCTTGCTCTGCGCCTGATGGAGGGAGGGAGGGAGGGAGGGAGCTCACGGGAACTCCACGCCCGCGCTGCCCAGCTCCCGCAAGCCGAGTAATGGCCGCAGAGAGAGAGAGAGAGAAACAGAGAGAGCGGAGGAGAGAGAGAGGGGGAGGGGGTTGGTTGTAAATGGGGGCGGGAGGGGAGGCCACCACTTCGGTCCTTGGTTGGCTGGGGTTAAGGACGACGGGCGACGCGACTAACTACAACTGAATGCGATGATTAGTACAAGTACTACTGCGACTACACCCAAGCCCACATTAATCTGCGCTGCGGCGTAGGGGTAATTAAAGTAAGTGTACTCTGAAATTAGTTAAGGGTGATCAATGCAAGTGGGAAGGGGGGCCACCTCGCTTGCTCTCTCTTTCTCTCTGGCGGGTAGTAAAAAGCATTAAGAAATGTGTGGTAAAAAAGTGGGAGTATGAAAAGAGAAATGGAATGTTGCCGTTGGGCTGGAGCCAGAGGCAGAGCGATGGCAACGGCTAGCTCGCGCGCGTGCGGCAGATGGCGGGCTCTGCTCCCCGCTCCCTCGTCGTCGCAGTCAGTCAGTCTCGCATCGCAGGGAAGAAGAAGCCGAGCGGGTCAATCGCTGCAACGCGAGCCAGGGAGACGCTCCAGAACACCACAAGCTGTTCGTTCCAGGACAAAAGAATAATAAGTAAAATAAAATATACTCCACGACGAGATTGGTCCTCCCTCCAATCCGATTGGAGGCTGGCTCGAGGAGGCCATCGATCGGCGCCGGCGGCCCGCGCCAACGAGACCGAGGCCCGCCCCACGACGAGCCGCGCCGCGGATTTGTTTATTTGTTTATATCCATCTATATCCTGATGACGAAGAAATCCGGAGGGCGAGACATGAACCCATGCGACAACATCTCGGCAGCTTTCGCGAGCCCCCAACCCAACCCAGCCGGCCGGCCGGCCCCGACACGACAGGCGGCCGATCGGGACACGGCCGCCGCTTCGCCCCTCTCTCTCTCTCTCTCTCCCGGAACAATGCCCCCTCCACCGCCACCGCGACTCCCCCCACCCCACCCCAAATACACGGCGCGCCCCGAACCCAAAATCGACGGGAGGGGGGGATCAAAGGGGACGAAAGAGAGGCGAGCCCGATGCTGACCTCGTCGTCGCGGCCGGAGAATCGGCGCCGCCGCCGCCGGGGACGAGATCGCCGCGCCTGCCTGTCCCGAATCGATCGAGGTCGCGATCGCGTAGGGCGGGCGGGCGTGCCCGTGCGTGCGGGGAACGCAAGGGGAGGGGAGACGAGGATGGAGGAAACGGGGACGGGCCTGGGTCTCTCTCGCGCGGTTCGCCAGATGAAAGCAACGTTGCTCGGCGCCTGCCTGGCTGGACCAAAACTTTTTCCCACGCGACGCGTCTGGCCTGGACGTGAAAAAATAAATAAAACAAATGGGAATTATTTTTGTTTTATATTTTAGAAAACGTTATTGTTGTTGAGCTCAAGCGGTTTCTGGTACGCCAGCCGATAAATGGGGAGCTTGATCATAATCAATTCCATGAGTTATTAAAAGGTTAAAAGTAAATCTCAGTAGAGTACCACAGTTCCGCTTTCCACCTTTCCTCTTTTCCAACTTTTTTACTAGTTTTTTTTTGCATGATCCACGGACGAATGCTTCTCCTCCAATGGGCCGATCGATCACTACCTAAGCTAGGCTAAGCCAAGCCACTTCACTTCACGGGGAGCATCATTTCTCCTCCTGCTCCTTTAGCTGCGTGCCGCGTTTGATTATGGGGGTTAAGCGAGTGCGTAAGCAGTGATTAAAAACTGCCGCGGCGCGGCACGGCACGGCACGGCGCTCCACAGCGAGTGGCCTACCACCACCACCACCAAGCACACCAGCTAGCCTACTGATGAGATTGTACCGTTGCATTGCTAGGGGGGAGAAAAGCAAAGCGGTAGTCCTAGACTCATAGTGACAAGCACTTCTCGATCAATGACCCAAGCTTGGCTTTTTGTCGTTGCTATTTTTGTTTTGGAACTTCACTTGTTTTCCACGGTAAAAAAGTATAGTACTACTACAGTACTACACTAGCATGGTTGTATCACCCGCAAGGGCACGTACTCTCTCCGTTACAAAATAATTGATGGTTAAGATTTTACTGGAAAATGTGTTGAGATCTACAGTACCAAATTCACATAGTATGAAAAAATATTTTGTAAAAATTCTCATGAGACTGATTTCGTGCTCTAGGTGTTAGTAATATATTTTTATACAAACTTGGTCGAACATAAGCAAAATTGATTTAGGACAAACATCAAACTTCAATGATTTTAGAACGGAGAGAGTACGAAATATAGTCAATTGCCGTGTCTGATTACATAGTACTATTCCTAGAAAGAAAGACACGCACGGAGATTTTATATTTGATTTTGTCTACACTAAGTTGATCATCTCTCCCAAGGCCCTGGACCCTAATCCTAGGGTATTCTACGTGCACTAAAAGGTGTCGCCCGATATCTCAATGAACATTATGGTTTGAAAATTAACTTTCAAACAAGTGAGGTTCTGATGGTTTTACATGATGACGAGAGAGGGCACGTGTATGTTGGATCTCTTTAATTGTCGATTGGGATCCTGACCTATCAGATATCTGGGTGTGCTTGTGTGTGGTAGCATGATTTGCTGAAGATTAAGCAGTTGTACCTGAGACGTAGGAGCATGACCGTGGGTGATGGTTGACAGATAAATTTTTCAGAATGATGTTTGGTGTGGTCATAAATCCTTAAAGGAGTATTTCCCTAAGTTGTTTTTGATTTGCAATGAAACTACCAAAAATGTAAAGCAAATGTTCCAGAATGGGCGGAGTTGACTTGAAAAGGTGGTTGAATGAGGACCAGATGCTTCAGAGGAATGTGTTGAGGAAGATGCTGAATAATGTAAACTTGTCATCACCTCGTGACTCTCCCAGATGGAAATGGACTAGGAGTGGCAAGTTTATTATCAAAACCATATGGTGAGTTCATTTCCTATGCATCCTCGTTAGCACGATGTTGGGCATGTGCACAAAAATGATGGTGGTCGTGTGATGCTAGAGCAAGGAGCAGCGGCGCTACAACAGGCAACGTTGGAGATGCATGGTATTGGACGAGGGGAACGCAGGAACCATGTGTTGTGGTTGGAGGCAAGGTGTGTTGCATGTAGTTTTCTTTTTTCTATTAACGGTTTTATGCGGCAGCGCCAGCGAGACTTTTCCAGCGAGATTGAAGAAAAAAAAGTAAAAGAGGATAAAAATATGAGAAGATTGAATAGAAAAAAGAAAAAAAAATATTTTTTGTCCCTCAACTTTTGACGGAGTCTAGATTTAGTCCCTCAGCAATGAAACCGGGCAATTTGCACCTCGAACTTTTAGTACCAGATATATTTTGTCCCTCGACACAACTAAAGCGGTTTTCAAGCTGACTTGGCATATTTTTGACCGGTCATAGTCCAAGTGGCAGTATTTCTCTATCCTACTCATCCTATCTCTTCTTCCCTCTATCTCTCTCTAATGGGCATTTCATCGAGCACTTAGAGTGCACCGGCTGCACAAGCGTTGTGGTGGCATGCTAGGATGCCGGTGGTGAGGACGCCGAGCTAGCGCTTGAGAGGATCTACAACACGCACACCTCTGTCGTTGTGCCGGTTGGGTGTCCATGTTGCTGCGCCGGCAGGAGGGAATCGTGTTGCAGCTTGTCTGCAGCAACACGGGTTGCCTGTAGCGGCATAGGCCTCCTCCACGGCTCGCCATGTGCAGGCGCTCCACCTCGCCGTCGTAGTAAACCACACCAAAGGAAGCAACGCCAGAGGCCCTAAATCGTTGATGCCCAAATCGTCTTCCTCGACTCCGGTGACTGCCGCCGCGCCGCAATATCCTCCTCCTGCAAGCTCCAGTTCTCCCAGTCGGCTTCCTAAGCTCCATGTGGTCCTACCTAAGCCTCATGCGTCCTCCCCAAGAAGCCCCTTGTCCATGAGCTCACCCTGCCACGAGCCCGTGCCCCGCCACCCGCTGTCGTCGACGCAGTCATCGGTCAGGTGCTTATCCGCCGCGTCTGAGCACGCGCACGTGCTATAGGTGAGCCCCTAGTCGTTTCTCCCCTCTCCCCAAGCCTCCCCGTGCCATCTAGCTCGATGCCCGCATAGCGCCGCTCTTCGTCACCGGCGAAGCTTACCCCACGTGCCCGTGCTTGCTTTCCCAGACGCACGGACACCCCAGCTTGCTCCAAGGCATGGCGCAGCCTCTCCCCGCTAGCAGTCGCCTCGTCCAGATTCCAGAGCGCCGCCGCCGGTGCAAGCTAATTTGGCAACGTGAGGAGCGATTTGCCGGCTCCTTTGCCATGTTGGCGTGGACCGCTCAAACCAGTCAAAATCCGTACCAACTCAGCAGTGAAACCGGGTCGGCTGATACAAGGGATGAAATTTGTCTGGTATTAAAAGTTCGAGGTGCAAATTGCCCCGCATCATAGTTGAGGAATTAAATCTAGACTCCGTCAAAAGTTGAGGGATGAAAAATATATTTTTCTCATCCGCAGAAAAAAAGAAAAAGAAAAAAGAAAAATATACTTTTCTCTAGGAAAAAACTAGGGAAGGTTTTGTTCGTTCGATAGCTTGCTGGTGTGATCCATGTAATATATGCTTGGTTGCCTATGGTTTCCTTTTTGTTGCTAATGGTTTTATGCGGCATTACCCGTGAGACGTTTCCGTTAGGCCTTTTTTATGTTTTGCACCAGCATGTTGCTTTTGTGTGTTGTTTCGTTATCTCTTCCATACTGAAACCCGATCCCATTCCGGGATCGCATGAAATTAAAAAACCACCACGGACATTGGCAAAGTGCCAATGGCATAACTTGGTCGGGAGAACAAAAGATCGTTCTTGATAAGCGTTTCCGCTGGCACCTTTTATTGTACTCGATGTTACTAGGTTTCAACTTTCCGCATGCTACGTGTGACATAGTGCTATCACAAGAGGTTGGGGCGCTCAACTAAAAAGCATTTGCCAATGGTAAACGTTTGGGATTGGCGCACCGTCCGAACGCTCGACCGGTCGCTCGCCCATACGGACGCCACGCAGCACAAGCGCCCGCACACAGTCGTCTTTCCTCTATCCTCTTCTCGGGTCGGTCACGCGCGAGCCAAGCGATCCAGGCCCATCATACGTCTCTGCTCACCTCCTGCCCCACCTTATCTTCTTCCTCCTCCCGATCCCCTTCTCTTTCTCTCTCTATCTCAGCCGCAGCCACGCATGCTGGCGGCCAGCCCTTCGTCTTTCTCCTTCAAATCCCGCCGGCGGCTAGCTCCAGTCCCGCGCAAATCCCTATCTCCAACCTCGGCCCATTCCAACCCCCTTTGCTACCCCTGGCTGCAGGTTCCGCCCTGGCGAGACAGAGTTGGAACTCGCCATGGATACGTCGTCCGCGAACTGCTGCTCACAGTTCCTTGTGCTGGAACCGTCCGCCGAAGATGCTACAGCCATGGCGGAGCGACCTCCTCCCCCACCGCTGCAACCACCTTCTCCCCAAACGAACCTGAAAGCATTTTTTTGTTCCTCCACCCAATGTTGCAATCGACGATGCAAAAAGCTACAACCGTTTGATTCAAAAGCTTCAACCCGCAGTAGATTAAGCTTCAACCGGATACCGCGCACAGAAAAAAGCTACAATCATTCATATGAAAGCTTCAACTGTAGTTTGAAAAAGCTTCAACCAGCGACGGCTGGAGGTGGAAGAAGATGACAAAACGTTTGCAGTTTTGCTACATGCTTCAACCGGCATAGATTTTGCTACAACCGGCATAGCATTTTGCTACAGCTAGGGTCACGTTTTGCTACAACCACAGCCGGCGTCGTGGTTTTGCTACAACTAGCATCGCGTTTTGCTACAACCGGCATAATGTTTTGCTACATCCAACACGGCCGAGCTGCGACCCGCGATGGCGACGATGACTTTTTTGTTGCAACCGTCGTACGTACTTGCTACGTCCGGCAAAGAGTTTTGTTACATCCGTTCATTATGCAAATGTTGCTACCTGCAACAACGAGCTACAACCAGCGAAAATGGTGACATTTCTTTTTTGTTGCAACCGTGTCTCCATTTTGCTACGACAAATAACGAAAAATGCTACAACGGGCAATTCTATTTGCTGGAACCAGTCAATCGCCAGCGATGCGGAGCTGCATCCATGGCGTGCGCGGGCGGCGAGGGCGGGATCCATCCATGGCGAGCGTGGGCGGCGAAGCTGCATCCATGGCAAGCGCGGGTGGCGGAGCTGCATCCATGGTGAGCGTAGATCTCCGAGAACCGCGGGCGGCGGAGCTGCATCCATGGTGAGCATGGATCTCGGGCAAGCGTGAACGGCCGGTGAGGATGGGGACCGGCGACGAGGGGTTGGAAAGGGATGGGGACCGGTGATGAGGAAGACCGACGGGGGCCGGTGATGAGGAAGACCGACGGGGGCCGGCGACGAGGACGGCCACCGGAGGGGACAAGAGGCGCGGCGCCACGCTCCTTGAGCGAGGCATGTGGATCCAGCCCGAGTGCTCGAGGAAGAAGAAGCCGGGGGCGATTCGTTTTTTTTACCTGGATCCAACGACCCGCGCGGCTCACATCCAACGGCCTGGGCTAGACCGCCGAAACTTTCGGCCGGCGCACCGGCGACTATCAGCGTCCTTTGCCAATCCGGACTTCAAATGGCATTTTCAAACAGCTGGCGAAACATTTTCTAAATGTGTGCCCATTTGTTGGCAGATACCATATTTTGCCATTATTTTTCGATAAATCAAGCACTATTATTTCCTTGCATCGTATCAGGACGATATGCCACGTAAATGCGTTTAACTCCCGGCCTCTGCAAATAAGAACGGTTGTTTCAGTGCGTTTGGGCAGCGAAATGTACCGTTAACTAGTGCTCCTAGTAGACTGAACACTATGCCGTAGGCACAAAGTGACTTTGCACCTCGCGGTGTTTGAACAAATGAGAACCAAGTAGTGTCCAATATTTATACTCCAATGCCCATACCTTGCCCAATATGATAAGCCACATAGCTTGCATGCATCATGCCTAGCTCGTGACCTAGCACACACCCTTTACCCAAATCTTGCATGATTAATCTGATGTATCTACGAACAGTACGGCCTGCTAGTCACTAGTACTAGATTCTAGCAATAACCAAACACCAAATCTTCACTAGCTCCCACACATAAGCAAGAGATCGGACGACTTGCTTGCGAACATGGCAAACGCTTTCGCCGTTCAGCTGTTGCGCCGTCGCCGTCAGCTACAGCGCCAGGACATTCTCGACCGCCGCCGATCACCGACCCAAACCAGTTTTTCCTTTGCCGGGTACGTAAAAGCGAGGGCGAGACGCCGAAACATGCGGAGAAACAGTCCGGAGGGAGGCTCCCTTTTAGCGCGGAGAGAGAGCTGAGCTGCTGCTGTAGCCGGAGAGGGCGCTGCCGGATTGCTGGAAGAAGCGTTGGCCAGCTCGAAAGGGCTAGGCGTTGCCGTCGTTGTCAACGGAAAGCTGCTTCTTAGGTAAATTGGCTCACTGTATCGGGCCAGTGGTCCGTGAAAGTGGATAGGGAGCAGCTGCAGGCTGCAGCAGAAGAGGCAGTGCTGGAACTTGTAGAAGGCGGTGCTGGATTGGATCACATTAGCCAATTGTAAAGAGGTGAGCGGTACTGGTGGTAAATAATTAGGCAGGACTTGTACTGTTGCTGTACTCGGATCAGGGTCTGTCGTGCTTTATTACTAAATAAATGGCCCTGATGGAGCTGAACCCTCCCAGACTTCAGACGTCTCCAACGGCGTGCTACGATTCTCCGCCGCTCCCTCTGTTTCTTTTGTACGCGGTGTATAAGATTTGCTTAAAATCAAATTTTGTGAAGTCCGATCAAATCTGCACGGCTAAAAAATTTCATGATGAGATATGAGAGGCATCTTTTGGAATAGCAGAGGTATTAAGGACTTGGCTAAAAGGAGGTTCCTTGCAGAAGCGTCCATCGAGCATAGATTGGACTTTATTGCGTTGTCCGAAACGGGTAGCGCAAATTTCTCACCACAGTTTCTCAACACTTTATCGGGGGGTATTGATTTTGACTGGCATTGTCTGCCACCGAGAGGAAGACCGGGAAGGATCTTACTTGGTGTTAGGTGCGACTCTCTCGAAGTTAGAAGTGTGATCATAGGTGATTTTGCTGTTAAGTTCAGGGTGCGGTCCAAGGTTGATGGGTTTGACTGGGCTCTGGTGGCGGTGTATGGTGCCGCGCAGTCAGAGTTCAAACCTGATTTTTTGGCTGACCTTGTTAGGGTTTGCGGGTCTGAGCAACTCCCCATTCTGGTTGGTGGAGACTTTAATATTATTAGGAGACGTGATGAGAAGAACAATGATAATTTCGACAGGAGATGGTCGTTCATGTTCAACACTATTATTGAAAGTTTGGATTTGAGAGAGATTGAGCTTTCAGGTAGGAAGTTCACTTGGGCTAACGCTTTGCCCAATCCAACGTTTGAGAAGTTGGATCGGGTACTTGCTAGTGTCAATTGGGAACAGAAGTTTCCCTTTGTAACTGTCCAGGCTCTCTCTCGCGGGATTTCTGATCACACGCCTCTGTTGCTTGACTCTGGTGGGGCTACCTACTTGGGCAATAAGAATTTGTTCTCGTTCAAGCTTGCGTGGTTCGAGAGAGAGGGCTTCCTGGATCTCGTAGCCAGAGAGTGGGATAAGGATGCAGGCGGTAGGAATGCGCTTGAGCGCTGGCAGAATAAGCTTAGGCATTTGAGAAGTTTCCTACATGGGTGGGCTAAACATCTTAGTGGGGTTTATAAGGCTGAGAAGGAGCGGCTTCTGGCCCTTATTCAGGCCTTAGATGTAGAAGCAGAAAATACGGTTTTGCTAGCCACCGAGCTTCATACCAAGCTTGACGCTGAGATGAGGCTGAAAGAGCTACTTCGTGAAGAAGAATTAAAATGGGCTCTGCGAGCCAAGGTACGCAAAGTGGTCCAGGGGGACGTGAACACGCAATTCTTCCACTTGATTGCCAATGGCAAACATAGGAAGAAAAGAATCTTCCAGCTAGAACAAGATGAGGGTACAATTATCGGTCAGGATAATCTGAAGCTTTACATTACTGAGTACTCCCTCCGTCCCGAAAAACATGTCGCGGGCGCAGTTCAATGGTGATTTTGCAAAAAAGCCCTTGTAGTTTTAAAATCGTCTGAAACAAGCCCCTCCGCCCCCTGTCTTCTTCCTCCGCCGTCGATAGGGGCCGGCGCCGCCCAGCTGCGCGACTCGCCGCCCATCAGGAAGTGCTCCGCCGCTGTCGCCACCTACCTGCTCCGCCGCCTCCGTCGCCAAGTACCTGCTCTGCCGCCTCCCCCGCTCAGACCTGCGCCGCTGCGATCCCCTCCCTCCTCGATTACCTGCGGGCATCGTCGGGACCTCCGGCCACGTCCTCCTCGAGCTCGCGGGCGTCCACCTCGAGCTCCCGCGCATCCTCCTCAAGCTCCAGCGCATCCTCCTCAAGCTCAAGTGCATCCTCCTCGAGCTCCCGCGCGTTCACCGCCGCAATTCATCCCGGCCGCGATCCCCTACGGGCGTCGCCGGAAATTGCCTCCACGATCCGGTGGACCAGGAGCTCGCGCGCGTCCTCCCTATCCCCTGCCCGCGCGCCCTCCTCAATCTTCCGCGCGAACCCGTGCGGCTGCTACTCCCCTGCCTGCGCGCCCGTGCGGCTGCTTCTCCCCTACCGCCGGTGCTGCTGCTGCTCGTCTGCCCGTGCTGCCGCCAGAGCTCCCGCTCGTCAAGAGGAAGAAGGTACCGTAAGGAGTTGCTCCTCTGCTCCCTGTGCTGAATATGATCAGTGTACGGGAGTTGCTGCTCTGCTCCTGTTCGTCAGGAAGAACTGCTCTGCTCCTGTTAACTGAATATGATTAGTGTTAATTGAATAAAAATCAGTAGATATCAGGGGGGGTGCGGAGGGAGCAAGCTAGAAATAATTGGTTTGGAAATAATTGGTTTTGAACTGTCCATGATTTAGATGAATCCAGCTTTTCAATTTAATCTGTATGCTGTTAGCAGGAAACCTTGGAACTTGAAAACCCAAATCTGGTTCAGTTGAGTAAACAGCAAGAAACACATATTTTTGGTCTTGAACTTGTTTTGCATGTTGGTGGATGGCCATGCTTGTGCTGCAAGTACTCCATGGTCTTCTTCAGAGAAAATAATGTTCAGATTTCTTCAGAGAAACACTGAATAAAACAGTTAACAGTAGGTGTGAAATTGTGAATTTGTGATGTTAAAACTACTGTAATTAGAGTAAAATTCAGCAAAACTACTCTAACTAGAGTAAATTTCAGTAAACTGGATTAGTTTGACATGAAGGTACACTAAGTTGATCTGTAGTTGTAAAATTACAGTAGTTTTACAGTAGTGTAGTGGTAAATTGGATATGTAGTTTCAGTAAATTGTTACTCTAACTAGTGTAGTGGTAAAATCTGAGTTGGATATTGACACAGTACAACTGAGTTGATCCAGACTCAAATCTGAGTTTTTAAATGCAAAATATGGATGAACATTGGTGATTACCACTACACTACATCCAATTGTATTTGTCAACCTAAATAAGGTGGTGGATGACATGGATATTGACACAGTACATTACATACTCAAATCTGTACCATCCTTAGCTTGAAGAAAAAGATCGATAGATGCTTCAGAACAAAACAAAGTTAAGGAACAAAAGCAATCATGACACAAAGGAGGTTTCTAAAATTTTAGTAACGAAAGTTTATGTACTGCTGATCATGTGGCACTGCTACAAAAAATGGCTTATGGTTATGGTTAGAGCAAAGTGTTTGGCTGCCATGGCAGCATTTCTTGTTTGGCTACCGTGGCAACCAAACTAGAAATGGTACATCCATGCCATATTTCTTGTTTGACTTGCATACTCATTTTGTGTGTGTATATTCTTGTTATGGTACCATGGTGTACTCATCTTTTGTCATTGATGGCAGGAAACATAACTATGGATTTGAACTTGATGCCTCAAAAGGAAGAACATGAAACTATTGATTTGAACTTGATGCCTCAAGAGGAAGACGATGAAGGTATTAATTTGAATTGGATCCCTGAACAGGAGGAACCTCAAGTGGCAGAGAATGGAACTATGGATTTGAACTTGATGCCTCAAGAGGAAGACGATGAAGCTATGAATTGGATGCCTCCAGAAGATGAAGGGAAAGAGGACGAAGCTCAAGAGGAAGAGGATGAAGTTATGAATTGGATACTTCAAGAGAAGAGAAGAGAATTGTCAGATAAGGAGAGGCATGGTGTTTACTTCGCTTTGCTGGTAATCGAGCTCAGAGATGGGTCTGTTCAACCAGACGACAAGCTGCTAGTCTCAAACCTATTGGACACAAGTGTACGATCTGTTGAAAGAATCTGGGAAAAAGCCAAAAAGCAAATTGCCGATGGCAAAGAAGTAGATGTCTCAAGCAAGAAACCAGGAAGATCTGGCCGAAAGAGAAAGGAGCTGGATCTAGAGAGGACCTCAACAATCCCACTAAATAAAAGAAGGACAATTCGATCTCTGGCACGGTCTCTAGGTGTGGCCCGATCGACCCTACATAAGAGGTTCCAGTTGAATGAGCTCAACCGCATCACAAGCACCGTGAAGCCTCGCCTCAAGCTAGAGAACAAGCTTGCGAGATTGAAATTTTGTATGTCCATGGTCGATGACAATTCAATCTCAACTTCTCGGGCTATGTTTAAACCAATGACGAATATGGTTCACATAGATGAGAAGTGGTTCGACATGACGAGAGTGAAGAATAGTTACTATGTACTTCCAGGAGAACCTGAGCCGAAGCGCACCGTGTCAAATACTCACAGCATTGGGAAGGTGATGTTCCTAACAGCTGTTGCCAGGCCTCGATATAACAATGAGGGGGAACTAACATTCGACGGGAAGATTGGCATTTGGGCATTCGTTGAAGAGACTGAGGCGAAGCGGACAAGTCATAACAGAACAAAGGGAACAAAAGTGTTGACATCAGTGAAAGTAACTAGGCCTGTGTGCAGAGATTATCTAATCAATAAGGTTATCCCGACAATTCAGGATAAGTGGCCTGACGATGACGAGGGAGCAACAATATTCATCCAACAGGATAATGCAAAGCCCCATGTCCTTCCCAATGATGTAGCTTTTCGAGAAGTTGTGGAACAAACTGATCTTGACATCAGATTGCTACAACAGCCCCCAAATAGCCCTGAGTTAAATTGTTTGGACCTCTGCTTCCATACCTCTCTCCAGTCTCTAATCGACTGCAGGTCACCTACAAACATCCAGGAACTGGTATAGGGTGTGGAAGAGGAATTCGAGAACTACGATCCCGACAAGTTGCACAAAAGCTTTATCACATTAGAAGCAGTTATGTTTGAAGTTATGAAAGACAAAGGAGGAAATCAATATAAGTTGCCCCACTTGCACAAGGATCGCATTCAGAATGCTGGCAGGGAAATCATCAGTGTATATTGCGACAGTCGGGTAGTTGTTGATACTAGGGCCATTATAGAAGAAATGGAAATTGCAATAGGAAAAGAAAATGAAAGGAAAGAATTGGCTAAAGAAGGGAAAAGAAAGAAAAGTAAAGGGAAGGAAAGGGAAGTGAAGTGAAGAAATGGCCAGAGAAAGGAAAAGAATGTAGCCAAGAGGGGACAAAGAGGCCCTTATGTCATGTAGTCAGGTAGTTGTTGATACCAAGTGCCCCTTGTGTATGTCTTGTGTAATCTTGTGTCAAAAGGGGACAAAGAGGCCATTATGTCATGTCCTTGTGTATGCCTTGTCTAATCCTTGTATATCAACTCCT
>LR880971.1:746717015-746731901 GCA_904067115.1 Aegilops sharonensis | reverse complement strand
TTTTTCTCTTTTGTATTTTCTTTTCTTTTATTTATTTTCTTTTCTGTTTTAACTCATTTTAAATTTCTTAGACATTTTATAAAAATGTGTTTACTTCACCATAATTACCTTTGTAATATTTGACAACCACCGAACTTTTTAGTTTTAATTTTTGAAAACTTTTATTGTCATCATAAATTTGAATTTGAATTTCGAAACAGTTTTGAATTAACCCGTGATTAACTACAGTGACAGAGGTGAGGTGGCACCATCAACGTGAGATTACTGTAGCATGATTATCCGGGCGTTACAGTCATCTTACACAACATGATCATCGAGAGCGAGCAAGAAGACCCAGTGTTTGAGACTGAACCATACTACAGGCAGGGTCCTCTAGCCGAAGTTGATCACCAGCTACCGGCAACTTGGACTGCCTATCTCAGTATGCGTCAGGAGATCCGAGACCCACAGGTGCATCATCAACTGCAGAAAGATCTGATTGAGCACCTATGGCGGCTCAAGGGGGATGCCGCGTGATGAAATACGAGTTTTTATTTGTTGAACTATATAATTTGTATTGAACTATTTGTTGTTGTAGTATTTTGTTGAAGTATTTGATTTTTCTGTGATGAAATATGTGATAAGGAATAATTGTGTTGATAATTGAACGCCGAGACACGGCGAAATCACGCCGAATATGGGCCTATTCTCGCCTATATGGGCCGTTTATTCGCCGAAATTGGGCTGCAAAGTGGGCCAATTTCGGCGCCTGGGGGCGAGCTGGAGGCGACGACTGGGCGCAAAACCGCCCCCAGCGCCGAGTATATCGCCGGCTCGCCCCCAGGGGGCGATTTATATGCGTCCTGGGGGGCCAACGGCTGGAGATGCCCTAAGTAAATCATTGTACGCCAACTCGCACCGTGATTCCAGTCTCCAGATTAATTGAACTTAACGGTTGTGATATTCTATAGTTTATATCTATAGTCTATAGTCTATATTTTTTCTACTAATAAAAGAAATAGGTATTCTTGGTCCATCATGCTATTTTGCAGGAAACGCCGTCAAGTTTTTGATAATAAATCTGTAGTACATATTAATCGATTTTAAAAAAATCCATAGCTTTTTAACCCTAACTCGAATTTAACATGTTATATATGAAATTTGATTAGAAAAACATGTAGAATCTGAATATGATATTATATCTGACTGTTAACCATTTAAAAAAAATGCTATTTACGATGAAACCTTAATCAATAGCGCATGATCAATTTTTCCTTCATACCGGTGCCGCTCCGAATTAAAAATGAACACTTCGGCAAAACCAAGATGGGGAACAAAAAAAATCTAAAAATTTCACAGAAAAATAGATTTATCATCCTATGCCGAAAGGGAGACGTCTTAAGATTGACAACATTCAAACGTGTTGTGATGGTGTGAACACTGAGGCCATAGTCGACGAGAGTGATAAGAAGGATAAATAGAAACACATATGTGATGCCATGTGTTGAAATAAAGGACATGGACCTACGAATTCATGGTTATTAGATTAGTGAGTGTTTTTTCACCCGTTGCAACACACGGGCTCATTTGCATTGTATGCCGAGAGGGAGATGTCTTAAGATTGACAACATTAAAAGTGTTGTGTTGATGTCAACATTGAGACCAGCGTCGACGAGAGTGAGAAGAAAGATAAATAGAAACACAGATGGGATGCCATGTGTTGAAATAAAGGACATGGACCTACTAAAGTTTGGACTCATGGTTATTAGATTAGAAAGTGTTTTTTTTTCATCCGTTGCAACGCATAGGCTCATTTGCTAGTTATCTTTAAAGTATTTCAACGGAAAATCAGTGTTGAAGTGGTCAACAAGAGGAGAGAGGAACAGACGCCCCCTCCTCCCGTAGCGCTCCCGTCGCCCCGGAGGCGGCGGAGCGCCTCCACACCACCACCTCGTCTTGTCCTCCCCCTCCTCCTCCCTCCCCTTCGCCACCGCCGGCAGAGGCCACCGGCGTAGCTCGGGTGGCGCCGGCGCCGGCGGACGTTCCTTCCCCGCGTGCTAGGAGGTGGAGTTGGGGCTCCGTCCTGCCCGTCGGCGGTGCTGCTCGGTGGGCGGCGGGGTTCCGTGGGCCTCGAGCGCGGACTGCTGCTGGCCGGCGACGCCCATTCGGCCCAGATCTTAACCCTTTTGGGGCCCATCTGCGCTGGGGCAGGCTGGCGGTTCGGGGCACGGTGGCGCGACTCCCTGGTGGTGGCGCGCGAGGCTGCTGTGGCTGCAAGTGGTGATGGGCTCCGGCGGCCGGCGTGCTGCAGCGTGGCGGCAAGGATTTTCCGGATCCTTTGGGGTCCGGCCGGGCTTGTGGGGGCCTAGTAAGTCCCTGTCGCTACGTCCAGTCGGCTCCGCGTGGCGGTGGAGGCTGTCCCCTCCTGTCGGCTGCGTTGCGGTTGACCCTGAGCCCGGTGTCCCCTCGTCCTCCCTCCAGGCCTCGGTTGGTGGCCTAAGTGAGACGGTGAAGTTGGTGCGGTGAACATGGTGGCACAGGCTGGTGGGCGGCATGTTGGGCGGTGCACTTCCGATTGTCTATGATGGTGGTGATTTCGGGGCGGGAGAAATCCCTGATGGTTCGTCCGCCACCGGCGCGGCCGCGCCCGTGGGCGCCGTCGGACCTTCCTGAGAGGCGTCGATGATACCCCTTCCCCTCTGCCATCCGCGTACCGGGGAAACCCTAGGACTTGTCCGGGCAGCGCCGTCGTCGTCGTCGCATTCCTTCTTGAAGGTGTTGCTTGGTACACGAGGCTTCGGAGTGCTAGGCGTGCGGCAGTACTTCTCCGGAGGGTGCAGCGGGTATCGGCCATCTTTGCTTAGTTGAGCTGCCGGCGACGACATTTGTTTCTCTTTCTTTCTCTCATTTTTTCTTTTGGGCTTGTTTGTGCTGCGGCCCCAGCGAACTAGTTGTATCGGTTGGTTGTTGCTTTATAATATAAAGCGGGGGATTCGTCGGAATAAGTGTTGAAGTAAAAGTTTCGATTTTGTCAAGAAGAAAAAAAATGATGACAAACAAGCAGGGGACAAATGGGAGACTGCGTGGGATACCGAAATGTAGGTCTAATTTGAGCTCAAATGCTCATGCGTCAACAGTAAAACAAAAAATAAAAATAAAAAACAAACATTTCTTAATTATCCATCTGCGTGCAACTTTTCATGATGGAATCACATTTGTGGATATGTGGACAAAAATAACAAAATCAACACTAGAAAATGCTCATGCGTGACAGTCGAAGTCGGGATACTCGCGAACAAATAGAAGACCCGAAGCCCGATTTGAGCAATGCCTTTAGGGACGCCATTACTGTTACTGCTACTGCTAGCACGGACAGAGTGTTGAGCTGCTGGGTTGCTGGAAGCTAAATAAACTTGGCCAGGTAAAAAGGGCAAGGGGTTGGTGTCACTGTCAACAGAAAGCTGCTTAGGTAAACAGACTCACTCACTGGTCACTGTAGCCAGAGGTCCATATGAAACATACGCAGACTCACTGATGGCAGAGGGGGCAGCTGCAGCAGAAGAAGCAGCGTTGGAGCCTGCTGAAAAGGCAGTAGATCGAATCAAAGTAGCCAAGTGGTAGTATTAACGGTAATAATTAAGCAGGAGTGGTACAGTGGTAGCAGCAGTACTCAGCTCAAGGTCTTGCGTGCTTTACCAATGGCCATAATAATCAACCGCACCTTCACCAACTCAGTCACAAACTACTGTCTACTGCTAGCACGGCCCTACTCCTGACAACCACTCTACCATCCTGATCTGGCGGCCACGTAGCAGTACATTAGTGGATAGACTCATCATTAGCGTATGAATTGCAGCAAGGCGTGCATTTACTTGCAGATCCGATCCTCCGTTTCTGGCTAACTGGATGGGGGCATGGGACTCTGTCTGCTCCAGGTAGAGGGCTGCAGCTCACATTTTCCGGCTAAAAGCTGAGGAGCCAAAGTGGATCTCGCTCCTGGCTGCGCGTCGAAAAAGTGCAGGGAACGCCGGCAATACGCGCATGAACCACACACCAGCGACTGTCTGTACACTGACGTGCAGTACATGTCAGCACGAACGCCAGCAAGCATCCGCTGCAGGTCGAGCAGCATCGATCTTTCGCCAGGAGGATCATTGGATCGCGCTACTAGCTGGATTGCTACTGAATTTCTAGTCACTAGAGTAGGAGATGAAGGGCTGAAACCTATATGTTGATAATCAGATCAGTATACTACTCCGTAGCTGGTAGTACATCCCATTACTAGTTTGTACTTTAGATTGCAGTGGTACGGGCACCGTGGATACCGGCAAATCCCCCCGTTGGAGAGCCACGACGCACGCCGGTTTTAAATGTTGGCTGCCTGCCTGCCTGCAAACACGATCCGTCCGTGCTGAATCCATGCCCTGCTTATATTTGCCACAAGGCGATCCAAGGGGAAATTTGTGTAGTAGTTATTATGGCAGAGCCGGGACCAGCTTCATCCATCAGAAGAAGAGACGCACACTAGTGCTCCATTTAAACACTGGATCGCGGTACTGCACGATTCTGGTAGTGCCATTTCACAAAATCATGGTACTATTGACGAGCAAACTTCATCAAGCTGTAACGGTAAATCATCAGAGGAGCGGCTTGTCGCCTTTGTGTCGCAGCACTGTTAAAAAACAGCTAAGGCCTTTTTTGGGAATAAAAAAAGCAGCCAGGACCTGAATAGGCACGTACTGTTTATCTATTACTACTACTCCATCCGTCCGAAAAAAATTGTCCCTTAAATGAATGTATCTAGCACCAAATTAGTGTTAGATACATCCATTTAAGGGACAAACTTGGGACAAGATTTTTCAGACGGAGGTAGTATGTGATTAGCTTCACGTATGGATTGCATGAAATTTAACAAAGTAATTTGTACAGACATAATCAATGCCAAATAACAGTACTGTTCTTTTTTCTTTAGTATAAAAGTTCGCATCTCACACATAATGAAAACCACATCAAGGTCTCTAGACCATCGAATGACCACGGACTTCATCACAACGAAGTCACCGACGGGACGATGTCCTCCCCCATCAGAGCCGGCTTGACCTTGCTGACAACAACAGGGAAGTCTTCATGCACATGCACCTAAGAACCCACTCATTGGAGTCGTAGTTGTCGCCGTTGAATAATATTTGAGGCAACCGATAACAAATCTCATCGTCGTCCATGCACGACGAGAAATCGTAACCTCGCCCCCTAAGGAGACGACGAAAATCTATGTCGAAGCTCCGTCAACTACGTCCAGATGGACGAACTCGAGGAGAATTAGAGCTTGGAAGACAAACTTGAAGAAGTGTCGCCATCAACCCATGCGTTGCAACAACAAGGACTAAAAAAACCCTAATCTAAACTACTAGGAAGGGCGAAGGCACCGGGATTCCCCTCCTTGCCACCGACCGCCGGGCCGGCGAAATTGGGAGGGGAGAGTTTGCTCTAGGCGCCAAAGGGAAGGGGTGAAAACGGTTAGAGAAAAAGTGATGTATTAGTGTGCGTAAGCTGTAAGAGCAACTCCAACGCGGTGACCCATTTCGTCCCCGCGCGTCCATTTGGGTCATGGCGGACAAAAAAGTCGGTCCAACGCGCCGACCCAAACTGACGCGTCTCCGCTTTTGGTCCGCCCGCCGACCCATTCCTGACCCATTTTTTAGACTCATTTGCGTCGGCGTGGACACGAGACGGACGCGCGTCAACTACTCCCCCTGGCCCGCCAGTCGGTGGTAGCCTCCACCATTTCCCTCCACTTTCCCCAAAAACCCTCCTGCCCGCGCGCGCTCCCGTCGCTCGCCATGGACGACGACCTCGATGCCGCCGGCGGCCTCGCCTCCCTCGCCTTATCCGGCATTGAAGACCGCACCCTCCGGCAAAGGCAAGCCTCGCGCCCCCCGCAAGACCACCACCGCGCCCAAGTCAAAGAAAAAGCTCACCCCCGAGCAGCGGGCGAGGCAGTCGGCAAAGAGAAAGGGCCGGAGGCACGCTGCGGGCGCAAGGGCGGAGAAGCAAACGAGGATGCTTGAGATGGAGGCGGAGAGGCAAGCCAAGATGCTAGAGATCTGTTGGAAATATGAGCAAATTACTACGAGATTTAATCCGAATAAATAGGAAATAGATCATGACAGCAATAGCAGAGATTAAACTAATCATGCGAACTAGCATAGTAGATGAACAGATCACATCTAGGGCACATACTAGAAACATGAATTCTACCACGATCTCGAACAGGAAGGATAGAATCACATACGGTGCAGCGGGAGCAGCACCGCCGACGTTGACGTTGTCGCCCATGTCGTCGAGGATGAGGTTGCCGAGGTCGGGGAAGAAGTCATCGTTCGCGAAGTCGTCGCTGCCAGCAGTCGCGCGAGTGCGCTCCCCAAAAACCTGATCGCCCCTCTCCCGTACAGGATCACGAGAGGCGGGGTTCCGAAGGCCTGCTGTCCCTTCTCCCGGTGCACGCCGAAAGGAGGGATGGAGAAGACTTGCTTGGCGGCGCAATGATCTGGAACGGTGGTGAGAAACCATACGAAGCGGTAGCGGCTAGGGTAGACGTCTGCCTGACTATATAGTGCGGGCCAGGTAGGTCGTGGGAGTAAACCCCACGTCCGAGTCGTCACGATCCAAAAGAATCGGAAACGGTTCAGTAATTAACGTGTCCGTTAATTATTAATTAATGACTCATTATTTTTTCCCGTGCAGCAAAAATATAGACAACGTGCATAGCTCTGTCCTCGGCTCGGCTCAATCCCGCAACCCGCGGCGCGTCGTGACGAGGCGTGGCATGGCGAGGCGAGCGCGTGTAGGTCTCCTCTTCTCATGCTCATACAAGTGGTAGAAGAGCCCACCTTATAAAAAGGTGCAGCTCTCTCTCAACTTATGAGGTGGGACTAAACTTTAGCCTCACTCACTTCACTCACATGTGTGCATGAATGGGCCAAGAGAATTTCATAATTTTAGTTGGGCTTTGGGCCAAAGGCCTACTAGCAAAATTCCAACAATCCCCCACAAAGTCTCATTGGCACATCTCATCATTTAGTTCCAAAACATTGTTTATATATCGGTGCTTAGTGGAGACTGTGAAGTTGAACTTCCACTTAGAGATTTATGCTACACTAGATCACAACTTGAATAGTGGACTATGCCTTAAACTACAAGTTTTCTGCGAGACTAGTTTCACACAAATTCTTGACCGATACTGGGCTGCCGCAAGGCTTCCCCGCGGGTGGAGCATATACGTCATACTCCAGGGCCTTTCATGAATTTATTAGAGAACACCCAATTCTCACAGACTGCGAAGTTAACAGTCAAATTCATATAGGTGTGTTCCTCAGAAGATGTTCTGCAGGACAACATCTCTGCTTACCCGAATAAGCCACTTAGAACACATTAAGATAAGTATCAACCTGCCATGCAGATCAAGAGAGTATTGCATCTTCACGGAGTGGGATAGTTAATATAGGGATACTCTCCTCCCAGCTGACCAACAGCTTGTCTCCCACTTCTACTTCACAGGATCTCCGATCACATAGAGTGGGTTACCACTATGGACAACTCATGCGGTGGGCCTCAGACCCATCTCCATCGATGCATTATCTATCACATTACGAGATAGACCCTTTGTGAAGGGATCTGCCAAGTTTTTCGACGTTTGGATATAATCCAACGTAATAACTCCGGAGTTCCTCAATTTTCTGATAGATTTTAGTCTCCTCTTCACATGCCTTGAGGACTTCATATTATCCTTAGAACTGTTTATCTTGACGATCACAGTTTGATTATCACAGTTCATCAGGATAGGGTGTATTGGTTTTTCAACCATAGGTAAGTCCATCAAGAGCTCACGAAGCCACTCTGCTTCAACAATGGCAGTGTCTAATGCTGTGAGTTCTGCTTCCATAGTTGACCTCGTTAAGATGGTCTGCTTGCAAGACCTCCAGGAAACAGTGCCACCACCAAGTGTAAAAACATAACCACGTGTGGCCTTAATCTCATCAGCATCAGATATCCAGTTCGAGTCACTATAACCCTCCAGTACCCTTGGATACCCGGTGTAGTGAATCCCATAGCTCGCGGTGCCTTTCAAATAGCGCATAACTCTCTCAAGCGCATGCCAATGATCGTCTCCCGGTTTTGACACAAACCGACTCAGCTTGCTCACAGCAAAAGAGATGTCAGGCCTCGTGGCACTCGCCAAGTACATAAGCGAGCCAATAATCTGAGAATACCTCAGTTGATCTCTAGCAATCCGTCGGTTCTTTCGAAGCAACACACTAGCATCATATGGAGTTGGAGAAGGTGTGCAGTCGCTATACCCAAAATGACTCAAGACCTTTTCCACATAGTGAGACTGAAGCAGTGTGATTCCACCATTGTCATCTCTCAACAACTTGATGTTTAAGATAACATCAGCTACTCCTAGATCCTTCATCTCAAAATAGCGAGATAAGAAATCCTTAACCTCCTTGATTAAATCAAGTTTGGTTCCAAAGATCAATATGTCGTCGACATAAAGACAAAGAATAACTCCTTCGCCCCCACCATAGCGATAGTACACGTACTTGTCACCATCGTTTACTACAAAGCCGGCAGCAGTTAATGTTCTTTCGAACTTCTCATGCCACTCTTTAGGAGCTTGTTTAAGGCCATATAAAGACTTTAATAACTTGCACACCTTTCCTTCCTGACCAGGTACTACAAAACCATCTGGCTGATCCATGTAAATTTCCTCCTTCAACTCTCCATTGAGGAAAGTCGTCTTAACGTCAATTTGATGAACGAGAAGACCATGTGAGGCAGCCAGTGATAGTAGCACCCGAATTGTGGTCAGTCTAGCCACGGGTGAATAAGTATCAAAGAAGTCTTCACCTTCTTTTTGGGTATAACCCTTGGCCACAAGCCGTGCCTTGTACTTTTCAATCCTACCATCAGGTCTAAGCTTCTTCTTGAACACCCACTTACATCCTACAGATTTGTACCCATAAGGACGCTCAGTGATCTCCCAGGTACCGTTAGCTAAGATGGAATCCATCTCGCTACGTACAGCTTCCTTCCAGTAGTCAGCATCAGGAGATGCATAGACTTCTGAAATAGTCCTGGGTGTGTCATCCATGAGGTACACAATGAAATCATCACCAAAGGACTTTACAGTCCTCTGTCTCTTACTCCTCACAGGAGTTCCATTGTCACCCTCAACAGGATTCTCAACGTGTTCCATCGCAATGGTGGGTTCAGGAATTACAGCGAATTCCTCACTAGATGGAGTAGGTATCTCATGATTTGATGAACTCGACATATCATTCATAGGAAATATGTCCTCAAAGAAAGTTGCATCATTCGACTCCATAATCGTACCAACATGCATGTCGGATACCTCAGATTTTATTATCAAAAATCTATAGCCGATGCTATGAAAAGCATAGCCCAGAAGAACACAGACCACGATTTTTGGTCCAAGCTTGCGCTTCTTGGGAATTGGTATATTGACTTTCGCCAAACAACCCCAAGTACGTAGGTAAGAGAGTTTCAACTTTTTCCTTTCCCATTCCTCAAATGGAGTCATGGTCTTATGCTTTGTGGGAACTCGGTTTAGGACATGACACGCAGTCATTAGCGTCTCCCCCCACCATTCCTTGGATAGACCCGAAGTGTCTAACATGGTGTTAACCATATCAGTTAGAGATCGGTTCTTTCTTTCGGCTACCCCATTTGACTGGGGTGAGTAGGGAGGCGTCCTCTCATGGATTATACCATGTTCTGCACAAAACAGATCAAATTTATTGGAAAAATACTCTCCACCACGATCGGACCTAAGCCGTTTAATTTTTTGATCAAGTTGGTTCTCTACCTCAGCTTTATAGTTTTTGAAGAAAGTCAAAGCCTCATCTTTTGATTTGAGAAGATACACATAACAATATCTAGTGGAGTCATCAATCAACGTCATGAAGTATCTCTTTCCACCTTTTGTCAACACGCCATTCATCTCACAAAGATCAGAATGTATAAGCTCTAGTGGCGCCAAGTCTCTTGCCTCTGCAGTCTTATGGGACTTGCGAGGTTGCTTAGCTTGCACACATACTTGGCACTTAGAGCCTTTGACAGCAGAGATTTTCGGAATTAAATTCATATTGGCTAGCCGCGTCATGCAACCAAAGTTAATATGACAAAGTCGTGAATGCCAAATATCAGACTCATTATTGTGACAAACACTATTAATAACTTTAGTGCAAATATCTGACAAAGATAGGCGAAACAAGCCTCCGCACTCATAGCCTTTTCCAACAAATTGTCCACACTTAGAAATTACAACTTTATTGGATTCGAAAACCAACTTAAAACCATCTCGACATAAACGGGAACCGCTAACGAGATTTTTATTGATGGACGGCACATGATGAACGTTCTTCAGACGCACGGTCTTCCCCGGAGTAAACTTCAGATCGACCGTACCAACACCTCGAACGATGGCATGTGACCCGTTCCCCACCAGCACGGGAGAAGTCCCAGTGGACTGGTAAGAAGAAAACATGGAGGCATCAGCACAAACATGTACATTGGCACCGGTGTCAATTAACCAATCAGGGGTTTGGAATACTGAAAGGATGGTAGGAAAAATACCGTACCCTGATTCCTTCATATCAGTATCACCGATGACAACATTAGCGGACTTGCCGCTCTTATCATGTTCACGCTCCTCAAAGCGGTTAGGACACTTCGGAGCCCAGTGATTAGGATCACCGCAGAAATGGCAAAGTCCCTTCCCCTTCTTATGAGAATTCTTCTTGAAGTTGGTAGAATGTGATGGCTTGTTCTTTGTATCAAACTTGCCTTTGCCCTGAGTTTTGTTCTTGTTGTTTTTGAACTTCTTGGGCTGGAAATTCTTCTTCTGTACCATGTGGGCACTAGAAGCTCCCTCAGCAACTCGAGCACGTGTGTCTTTTTCTCTCGCCTTCTCTTCAACATCAAGAGTACCAATGAGATCCACAAAGGAAAAATCCTGTCTCTTGTGTTTCAGGGAAGTAGCAAAATTGTTCCACGAAGGTGGAAGCTTGGCAATGATGCCTTCGGCAACAAATTTGTCCGGCAACACACACTTGAAGTACTCAAGTTCTTTTGCGAGCGACTATATCTCATGAGCCTAATGTACAACAGAGCGCTCATCAGTCATCTTGTAGTCATAGAATTGCTCCATGACGTACAACTCGCTGTCGGCGTCCGAGGCACCAAACTTGGCCTCGAGCGCAGCCCACATGTCCTTGCCGTTTTCAAACGACATATACGAATCCACAATGGAATCATCCAGAACACTCAGAAGAGCGCCTTTAAAGAGAGTATCGATCTTCTCAAAAGCTTCCAGCTGTGCTGGATTAAGATCGCCCTCAGGCTTGCCCTTGGTGGCGTCATAGCAGCCCATGGTCTGAAACCAGTAGACTGCTCTCGTGCGCCACCTCTTATATTGCGCCCCCTTAAAGGCAGGCGGCTTCAGATGCGCAGCAAAATCACTCGGAGTAAATTGCCTATAATCAGGTTTTTGGATAGTTGGAAATATGAGCAAATTACTACGAGATTTAATCCGAATAAATAGGAAATAGATCATGACAGCAATAGGAGAGATTAAACTAATCATGCGAACTAGCATAGTAGATGAACAGATCACATCTAGGGCACATACTAGAAACATGAATTCTACCACGATCTCGAACAGGAAGGATAGAATCACATACGGTGCAGCGGGAGCAGCACCGCCGGTGTTGACGTTGTCGCCCATGTCGTCGAGGATGAGGTTGCCGAGGTCGGGGAAGAAGTCGTCGTTCGCGAAGTCGTCGCTGCCAGCAGTCGCGCGAGTGCGCTTCCCAAAAACCTGATCGCCCCTCTCCCGTACAGGATCACGAGAGGCGGGGTTCCGGAGGCCTGCTGTTCCTTCTCCCGGTGCACGCCGAAAGGAGGGATGGAGAAGACTTGCTTGGCGGCGCAATGATCTGGAACGGTGATGAGAAACCATACGAAGCGGCAGCGGCTAGGGTAGACGTTTGCCTAACTATATAGTGCGGGCCGGGTAGGTCGTGGGAGTAAACCCCACGTCCGAGTCATCACGATCCAAAAGAATCGGAAACGGTTCAGTAATTAACGCGTCTGTTAATTATTAATTAATGTCTCATTAATTTTTCCCGTGCAGTAAAAATATAGACAACGTGCATAGCTCTGTCCTCGGCTCGGCTCAATCCCGCAACCCGCAACCCGCGGCGCGGCGCGGCGCGGCGCGGCGCGGCGTGACGAGGCGAGCGAGGAGGAGGAGCGCGTGTGTTGGTCTCCTCTTCTCATGCTCATACAAGTGGTAGAAGAGCCTACCTTATAAAGAGGTGCAACTCTCTCTCAACTTATGAGGTGGGACTAAACTTTAGCCTCACTCACTCCACTCACATGTGTGCATGAATGGGCCAAGAGAATTTCAGAATTTTAGTTGGGCTTTGGGCCAAAGGCCTACTAGCAAAATTCCAACAAGATCGAGGCCGCCAATGCAAAGACCAAGCCGAAAGAGGTGGCTCTCGCTAGCATGATGACAGGGGTGGAGATCATGAAAGTGGATCTCAACACCGTGTCGCCAAGGAAGATGCCGTGGTTCGAGAAGATGTAGCCCGACATGCTCAAGTTCGACGACGAGTGATCTATGTAAGAATGCACGAACCGATGTACTCCCTCCGTCCCATAATATAAGAGCGTTTTTGACACTACAGCAGTGTGCAAAACGCTCTTATATTATGGGATGGAGGGAGTATATATATATATATATATATGTAACAGTGTTAAAACGGCTAGGACCTGAATGGGCACGTCCTGTAGGACGCAACGATCACTACTGTTCATCAGTTCATAGCATGTGATTAACTTCACTTCACGTGTAAATTTCGGTTTAACAGAGCAACACCTAGCTATACGCCCGTAGTGAATGCCAAATAACAGTACTGTTGCGTATCTACTACAGAGGAATGCACGGGCCGCTGTATATCTGCGTAATAAATCATGTGGTACATCGTAATTACTCTCTATGTAGCATATCTGAGCGGATTCAATGTGTCCCAACGGAACTCTCTCTCTAATTTTTTTTTTGACGGGAACGGAACTCTCTCTCTCTCTATGTAGCCGGCCGGGACCATAACAGCAGGTAAAGGTAAAGGGTAAAGCAAACGAACATCGGGACAAGATTGGAGCAACTGCCACAGACACAGCGGGGGTAGTATGACAAGATATACCACCACTACCAAATACAATAGGGGCAGCCAGTCCCCAGAATGGTATAGCTGAGCTTGCTCCATATAATGGTACGATCAGCATGCACATCTATGGTGTGAGTGCCAAGCCATATCCCGTGCCACGGGAAATCTGTTGCGCGAATGCTGAATTGGGCTGGGTTGCACTACTGAACATTATCTTGTGAAGCATGGGACACACCATTTATCATCATTTTATCTTAGTAAGTACCTACCTTCCCAAGGAAAACATTACCGTTAGTGGATCATCATGCTGCAATCATCACCGTCGTGCCTGCGGTGCCTGGATCGATCATTGCCGTGGGATATCATGAAAAGCCTGAAATCAATAACGAGGCCTGCAGCCTTTGCCACTCCAGCAAGCCACCACATGTACTGTACAGTACTGCCATACCTGGTCGTCAGATACGGATGGATAGAACAGTGCAGTTTCGACGAAAATCATTCACCGTAGAATCCAATGAAGGTGTCAGAAGATCATACATTCATGCTACTGTACTAACATTTCTGAAGCCTCTCTTTGTTCAGAATAAGGTGATTATCCATATCATCCATGAGACCATGATCCGGAGCGAGTTGCATGCATCAGTGCGATGGATCACAGATCGTGGTAAGTACCACACTCCTGCCGGCTTGCCCCGGCCCTGTCGTAAAGTGGAGCTTTGCTGGACCATTGATTTATTTGCACTCACACTCCATGCCTGACCACTGATAGCCTGGACGAACACCGAGGTTACCAACACCATGAGGGCCGGAACGATGGATGATGGATCGGTTATAGCCAGCGAAAAAGGCGGCCGTGGGGCTCTTTTGGATCCCGCTGTCTGTACAATCGAGAGCAATCATGGTCGCCTAGGCTGGTAATACGGATTGGATGGACCTCATGCTTGGGCAGAAAGGATGGATGCCAGTTAAGCGCTTGAATGATCATCAACTAACTGCTTGAGTACCATCACTGACTTGACTTCCACAGCGACAAGGATGGACACGATCTTGACGCTTGATGCAGTTCTGCTGCTAGCATCGGAGATGGCCCCGTTCGCCGCGCGCGGGGCAGGAGGCCTCGGACGGCCACTCCTATTTTACGCGCCGGAAACAGAATGTATCCGGTGCACCCACGCTTGTGGTGCTACCAGTACACCGGATGCAGTGGATCGTTCTAGAGGATCTAGCACATTAAGACAACATCAATGTATGCTGTCAAAAAAAATTGTATCAAAATTTTAAATATTTATTAAGATATAAAAATTACAAATTTGACATCATTGTGATCATGGGCCAAAGCCAAAGCCCAACCAATGTTATGTACTCCCTCAGTAGTATAATATAAGAGTATTCTTGACACTATATTATGGGACGGAGGGAGTGGTATTCAGTGTTGAATTTCTCATTTTTATCTTTCGAGTTTTGACTACATTTTTAGTGACAACCTAAGTTAATGTATTGTGAAGATGCTACTTTTTCCCCTTTTTTTTAATATTTTAGAATGTGCAGCATGAGTTGGATGCGCCGCTAGCATCACAAGCACCGGTGCACCAGATATTATCTGCACCAAACTCCCCGCACATACATTCTTTGGCCGGCTCAACTAGTTTCC
>LR880971.1:746568899-746586356 GCA_904067115.1 Aegilops sharonensis | reverse complement strand
TAATTGCAGCAAATAAATCATCTGAATGAATCCTAAAAGTGATCGAAGTAAAAGGGCACTTGTGCTATGCCCCATAATATAAAGTGTGTAGTAAGTGGTTTTTTAGGCAAAGCCATTCACCGAGCTTTATTAGTTAGAGAAAACAGTTACATCTCTCATCAGACACTCCAGAATGAAACTCAGGGGATTAACATCTCAAAAACAAGAATTACGCAAAGGAAAAAAATTCATACCAAGTTCATGTGCCGCCACATTGACCTCTCTATTACAATACTCAATTGAAACCATATCAAATCCAGTCCACATGATATCCCAATCATCATATATGGCTGACATCCTTCATCGTTGACAACCTGCATGCAGTAAATGAGTAGCCGCTAATATGTTGTGCAAGCATCAATCCTTCTACGAAAGCATACGATTCTGTTAAGCAGTTTAATAACATGTATTTTAAAACAAAGATGTAAGCAATCATCCAGCTTTAAATTAATAAAGCCCACTAAGGCAGAGTACAAATAACCTTGTCCAACAACATAAAAGACATGAACAAATCTAGGTGAAATGAGCAGATAAGTCAAGTAAGGTTACAGGGCACCATCAACAAAACAAGAGCACCAGGCTTGGGGAATCAGCGGAAGACAGAACACCCTATGTCGCAAAGTTCAACGTCCTCGCAATGGAGTGGATTTGATGTAGCTTTTTTATTGCCAGCTGCATCCCTTGAGCATCTCGATGATTCCCCAATGACATCCATTACCGCAAGAAGATAGTGCATTGAAGGGCAATCGCCCCCCCCCCCTCCCGCGCAAAAAAAGAAAGGCAATCGGTTGGATGAGCCGGAATTATAGATCAATGGCAATCTTGTTGCGAATATGCCAAAGCGATTGCAATAGTGCCCCAACGCAGCGCCACATAACAAGCTTAAAAGATCCACGGAGATAAGACCGCCAAGAGTTCAGCTCCAGACAGACAAAGGCTTCCAACTCATACCCACTGCTTCCCTGACGGTGCCCCAGGCAAAGCATGCAAGTGGGCATTGAACGAAAGCATGATTGGCGTTTTCCATGCTGGCACAGATAACACAGTTGCTGTCGGAAGGGCCATTCCGTTTGGCAACGTTGTTAGAGGTCGGAAGTTTATTCCTAAACATTTGCCATAGAAAGATTTTGAGTTTGAGCGGCACTCTGGCTTCCCATAGGCCCCTAGCTACGTCCAGCGTAGGACCCTTGGTTAGCTTAGCATCCAACAACTTGACCGAGAATTGGCGGGAAGCGGTGAGTTGCCAAGACACTGAATCTGCGACATTAAAAAGGGTAATGTGGGAAAACCTACTGCACAACACATTCCACATGGCGCTTTCATCAGGTATGAATGCACGTTGGAACGCAATGTATGGAGGGGAAGAGCAAAGGGCCTCAACCACCAAAAGGTCGGGGATTAACCACAAGAGAAAACAGACCCTGGAAATCTTTTAAAAAGCGGATCTAGACCGATCCAAGAATCAAACAAAAAACGGGTCAACTTCCTATTTTTAACCTCGAATTTGGCCCCTGGGGGAAAGGCTGGTTTCACTGTCTGGATCCCGTTCCAGAACGGTGACCCATGAGCCTTAGACTCGAAAAAAGGAGTCGTGGCCTCGTGGGGGCAATACTTTGCTTTTAGGAGGCCAGCCCAAAGCCCCTTAGCATCTACGATAGCTTATAGATCTACTTGGTCAGGAGGGCTACATTCATAAGTTTGGAATTGAGTTACGAACATGTCAATATTCTTCTTATAACAAATGTGACTGACTTACAGAAATGCCCAGTCAAAAATGTACCCCCTCTGTGTAAACAAATGTAAGACGTTTTAGGTCACTACTTTAGTGACCTTTTCGAAAATGAGGATTACTCTCGGCCTTTGCATCAAGCGATGCATACAACCATACTACTTTATTGACCTAAAACGTCTTATATTTGTTTACAGAGGAGTATTTAACAAGTCGGCTGGTTAATTCTAATAGTTTCCTGATGAATTTCCAACTATGTTATAAACGCGAAAAAGAGGGCTATACCTACGAAATATGATTTGAGTTTTTACTTGTTGGCATCCACAAAGGTGAATCATTATATCAGAAATATGACAATGGTATTAATCTAACAACTTTCATTGCATGCTACTAAAGTGACTAAGCAAGAGAACATGTCATTAACAGATTTCATGGGAAAGGGACGATAGGCAATCATTACCGGAGACAACCTACTCTAAATCGATACAATATCGAGCAAATACGACCAAAATTGGAGGTGCAACCAAAATAAGGAGGGGATGTGGTGGAGGTTACCTCTACAAATATATAGAGGAGCCTAAATCCACATGCTCATTGCCACATCTCAGCGTCGTAAATCTTGGCGCTGAAACCTGTGACGTCAAACGCCTTTTTGGCTGAGTTAACCATTTTGGGAGGGGTTATTTTTGGATGAGTCTTGTCAAAGGGGTCACAATTATCAATTTACACAGCTAGCTGATGCTGCTGGGTTGGAAAGACCATCTCTGCCTGACAAAACAAGATGGGGAATAATGAGCTTTGAATAAGAGCACGCAGTGAAGACATCCTTTGATGCCTGCTAGCTAGGGTCCATACAATTATGGCATGCACCCGTTGCCAACGCAAAAAAGGGCTTGGGAGATCGCTGGATTTGAGGGCAATGAGTTGAGTTGAGTGCCATCTACAAACAAATATTCCCAAATACTCACAATTTTAGTGCAAAACAAGTGTATATGTGACAAGAGGAATTTAAACACAGCGTGCAGACAATGGAGACTTGAATGAGACTGCCGATCGAATGGCCCGGAATAAAGTCTAAAATAAGATGACTTGATCAAGTAATGCCATGCTTGGGACACACGCACACACGATGCAGCATCTATGCCATGCTTACGCTTGCTCGATGCATGGTGCTAACTAGCTCTTCAAATACACTTCCTTAGCTAGCTCTATAAATACACTTACCCAGAGCTCAACCAAGTAAGTAGAGCAGCCATGGCGCCCGCCGACAAAAATGCTGCCGGCAGCCACAAAATTGCCGGCCGCAATGACAACAAAAAGGCTGCGATGACCGCGGAGTTCCAGCTGAAGAAGTACCTGCTGCTGCTGGCCACCCTGGTGGCGACGGTGACCTACGTGGCGGGGCTCAACCTGCCGGGGGGTTCCTGGACAGAGGACGCTCCCGGGCAGGTGGCCGGCGAGTCAATCCTCCGGGAGACCTACTACTACCGCTATATCGTCTTCTACTACTGCAATGCCGTCTCCTTCGCCGCGTCGCTCGTGGTCAGCCTCCTCCTCCTCGTGCTGCAGGAGGAGGGCGGCCCCTGGCACGGCTCGCTCCGGGTGATCATGGTGATCGACCTGTTCGGCCTGATGGGGGCCTACGCCGCTGGGAGCAGCCGCGACAAGTTCACCACCGTCTGCGCCGCCGTGATGGTGGCTGGCCTAACCGCCTACGTCACTGTTGCCTTCCTCTGCTACGTCGTCTGCAGCTTCCTCTTCTGCTACAAAAAAGAAGAGAGTCAACATCAGGCGACCGCCAACAAAAACGAAGAGAGTCAAGATCAAGAGAAGACGCGCCTGGCCGCCTACAAGAAAGATCAAGTCGCAGAGCACGAGATCCTGCTGGTGCTCGCCATCTTCGTGGCGACCGTCGCGTACGTGGCCGGGATGAACCCACCTGGAGGCTTCTGGCGGAGCACCGAAGAGGGCCACCACACCGGCGGCGATCCGATTCTGCAGGGAGACCACTCCGGCCGCTACAAGTCCTTCTTCTTCTTCAACACCACCGCCTTTGTCGCCTCCCTACTCGCCATCATGCTCATCCTCGACTACAAGAAGCTCAACATCACCATCTGGCTCTGGGGCAAATTTGACGCAGGGCGCTGCAGGCTCTATCTATCCCTCGTCACGGCGATCGTCGGCCTTGGGGGCGCCTACGCCGCTGGGAGCTGCAGGGACCCTGAGAGCACCGCCTATGTTGTGTCCTTAGGGGCAGCTGTTCTAGTCTACCTGACTCTTACAAAAGCCTTCTCTAATTCCAGGTACGTGTTTCCTTGGCTTGGTACATCATTGGCACACGTAGTTAATTTTCTTTTTGAAAAAAAAAACACATAGTTAATTTTAGGTTCAATTTTTTTGTTCCGCAATATTGATGACTTGCATAGATTTTTCTTCCTTCATGGATGAGATCAAGTAATAAAACTACACGATTCGTCCATACATATAGGCTAACTTTATCTCTACCTTAATCATACGGTGGGTCCAGATTATAAGGCTTGAGATCTACCCAAATAACAAAAGTGTATACTAGTACATGTATACAACAACTATTTGATGGATATATAATACTCAACTCCATTGCTTTAGCAAAACCATTTTATATATGAAGATCGGAATACAAATAAAAATATCCAAATGCAATGTGAAGTCTATAAAATAGCTAAATTTTGACCAAGTAGTATAAGTTAGGTTTAGGAATACTAATCTATTTATATATACCAAATTTGAAAGAAAAAAAATAAAAGAAATCTAGCTAATAGATTTCTGTAAGCACTTTATGTACGCTTTGCATCAATACATAACAAGTTTAGAAATAAATTAAAATTACATAAAAAGTAGAAGTTGCGTTAAAAGTTATTTAAGAAACATGATTCAAAATAACAAAAAGAGGAGAATTGACAATTTCCTTTTGGGATAAAAACAAAAAAGGTTTGCAATTCAGGTTTCATATGAACTCCATGCAAAGTCTAGAAATAGCTAAATGTTAAGTTAATACTCCCTCCGTCCGGAAATACTCGTCGGAGGAATGGATGTATCTAGATGTATTTTAATTTTAGATACATTCATTTTTATGCATTTCTCCGAGAAGTATTTTCGGACGGAGGTATAAACATTATACATTAGATTTATGAAATAAAGATCTAATTTTATATAGAAAACTAAAAATAACAATAGAAGAAAACTTGCATATAGATTTGTGTATATGCACTTTATGACTTGCACAAATAGATACATTATATCAAATAAACTAATATTTATATAAAAATAAGTTGGACTTGAAGTTATTCTAGAAACACAATTCAAGTAAAAAATAGATGAAATTTGAAGGTTTGGTTGTTTTTATATGTAGTCCATATAAAGTTCATAAATAATTAAACTTCAACATACATTTTATATGTAAATTAGCAGTGTGGCAGTAACCTGAGAGAGAGAGAGAGAGAGAGAGAGAGAGAGAGAGAGAGAGAGAGAGAGTTTAGCAACCTTTTGTGAATATACACTGGCATATGCATTGCTTTTACATGGGAAAACGCCATTAACAATGAGAATATAATAAATATGCATGGAACATGTAGAGGCATGCCACTATATAAACAAAAAAAGTACATCCATCAATATTTCAGTTAGTTATTGTTAGAAAAATTCCCAAAAAATATATGTAAAATGGTTGATACTTAGAGGTGTACGTGAGGAAGGGTCTAAGAGACAATGTTAGATATTAGTTTGACAGCTTATGATTTTGAATGATATTCCACAATCCTTTGACACTCTGTTGTCACATGTCAAAATCCTAATAAGTAAAATTATTTTTTATTATTCTTTTTACAAAAAAAAAAATTATGTTTAAGCAAATTAAATGAAAAATAGCTTGCGCGGGGCAAATAACTGTTAGGAGGAATAATAGCTAAGAAGTCTTTCCAATGATACATCTGGGCTACATGGTTGCATTTTGAAATATTCTAATGCCAGACATCTCAAAATTGACACAAATATAGAACATTTAACAAATCTAGCAGCACAAACGTGTGGGTCACTCTGTTTGTTTCATAGAAAAGAATATACTCAATTCCAGTAAACAAAATAGTATGTAGGAGTAGTAAATTTCTTTTGCATGCATAATCCCACTTAGACCATTTTGTGTTGATTTTTAGACATAACAAAACAATACGCCTAATTTTCAAGAACACATATCTAGCAGTACGTCATGCTAGATGCCTCAACGTATGTCCAGTCCCGAGTCTTGACTAATCTGGCTTTGTGTGTATCATTTAGCATTGCATATATAAGTCCACTTGTAGTTAATTAAATCATAGCTCTCCATGCATGTAGTAGTATTATTTCCTACATTTTGGTTTAATCCTAAAAAGACAATTCCAGGCTGCAACTTAACTATATATCTGTCTATAATGCATGGATTCACAGACCACAAGGCAACAAGGGAAAGAATGACGGAAAAGAAGAACTCAACAATGCAAAGAATGACGGAAAAGAAGAAGACGACAATGCAAAGAATGACGGAAAAGAAGAAGACGACAATGCAAAGAATGACGGAAAAGAAGAAGACGACAATGCAAAGAATGACGGAAAAGAAGAAGCAGACAAGGCAAAGAATGATGGAGAAGAAGAGGCAGAGAATGTCAGAAAAGAACAAGTCAACAAGGCTCGCGAGTTTATTCAGTTGCTTGCTGTACTTGCTGCGACCATCACTTATCAAGCTGGACTTGATCCACCAGGAGGCCTCTGGCTGGAGAGTGGGGAAGGCCATACCGTTGGAGACTCGATACTCCTCACCACACACCCAATACGGTACAAGGCCTTCTTCTATTCCAACTCGGTGGCCTTCGTGGCGTCCTTGGTCATCATCGTCATGCTGCAGAGCGAGGCGCTAATTAGGCACCACATACTGGAGGCTGCCATGATACTAGACCTGTTCAGCCTCATGGGCGCATACGCCGCGGGGAGCTGCCGGGACACGAGCACCTCCGTCTACATCGTGGCCATTGCCGGCGCCGTCCTGATCTACGTGGTGATCCACATCGTCTTCTTCACGCTCGACCATAGAGATATGAAGGACGATGTGTTGGACAAGTACCGTGAGGTGTTGCTACTCCTCGCGATCTTGGCCGCGAGCATCACCTACCAAGCCGGGCTGACCCCGCCGGGCGGCTTCTGGGAGATGGATGACGAGCAGCATGGGCACCACGCCGGCTTCTCGGTCCTCCAGGACAAGTACCACCGCCGTTACAAGGCCTTCTTCTACTGCAACGCGGCGAGCTTCATGGCATCCGTGGCTCTCATCATCCTCCTTGTGAATCCCACCCTGTACAGGCCGGGCATACGGTGCTACGCCCTCTTCGTGTGCATGGTGGGGGGCATGTTCGGTCTCATGGGTGCCTACGCTGCGGGGAGCTCCCTGCACCTCCGAGCCTCCATCATCGTCTTGGTATTGGTTGCTATGGTGTTTGGTTTTGTAGTCTTTCTGGCACTGAGGAACTCCTACTACCGGAAGAAAAAGCAACTTGAACAAGGAGTGCAAGGAGTTCATGTGCCCGAGGATGCAGCCAAGGACAAGCAACCTGCACAAGGAGTGCAAGGAGATCCTGCGGCCGGCGATGTGGCCAAGGACCAAAAGAAACCTGCACCTGTGGCTGACAACAAGGCCATATACCTGATGCTGATAGGGATACTGGCTGCCAGTGTGACCTACCTGACCGGACTGAAACCGCCCGGCGGCCTGTGGAGGGACGACGACCATGGGCATTCCGCTGGCAGCCCGATCCTGTACGACATGGACAGGCGGCGGTACATGGTCTTCTTCTACAGCAACTCCACCTCGTTCATGGCTTCCATCATCGTCATCGTCTTCCTGCTGAGGCGGCTTCTGCAGCACAACAGAGGTCCGATTCATATTTCATTGGACACGGTGATGGTCCTGGACATGCTCGCCCTCCTGGTAGCCTACGCCTCAGGCAGTGCACGGAAGTGGGGCACATCTAGGAACGTCATCCTGCTGCTCCTCCCCATAGTGATCTTCCTAGGGCTTCTATTCTGCTGCAAGAATAACAACCGTGACAAGCGAGGAGCCACTAAAACTCCGAACCCTGATGATCACCGCTCAACTCTCGCTACACCACACTGATCACCTGAATTTAATAATTTGCTTCCAGCTTCAATTGATGTACCACGTACAAGCCCGGTGCATCGCGTTCTCTCGGCCAAAATGTATTCTCTGCTTTCTACAAATGTATTGTATATTTCTGTATGAAGGATCTTCATACTAGTATGTTCCTAAATAAAATAATTGAGAGGCAAAAGAACCATTATATCTATTTCAATCTTGCACGTAGTTGTGTTGAGCAGTTGAGTTGCAGAGTTCTATACTCTGAATACACATAATCATACTCAAGTCACAAAAATAGCTTTGAATTTTGCCTCTCAGCTTGATATGATAAAAATAATCAATAAAAGTTTCTGTTATCTGAAAAGAGAAACGCAAGTAAAAGTTGGACAAGCGTAACGCCTGAATGAATTAAGACTAGTTTCGGGAATTAAGATATAGTCGGAATAAGTTTTATAAAAGATAAATAGAAGTTGTGATATTACACCGAGTGGCGTAGCCAGTATCACGAATTTAGGTGCACAGAGCTCTTCGGAACTCTGTCCCACAAAGTCATAATTTATCTTCATCTTTCAAGTCTCTGTCGAAGTGTGCAGTCCAAATTCCACACAAAATTGCAATCCAATTAATGATTCATTGTTTTACATTTACAAACAATGAATTGTACCAGGACATTACACAAAAAAGAACAAGAGAAAAAGGGGGAAACGCATAGGAGTACCTCTCTGTCTCCTTCTAGGGTTAGCTTCTTCCCTGGAAGGACGCGGGCGCAGGCGCAGCCTCACACAACGCGCGCCGCCACGCTGGGCCACCGGTCACAGCAGGGGCGGGCCGCGGGAGTCTCCCGCTGCCGTGCGGCGACGTGCTCTTTCGGTCTCCCTATGGCCTTGCTGGTCGTCGCCCCGTCGGCCTCAAACTCGTTTTTTTTTAGAAAAGCTGGCCAAGCCTTTATTGATCATCTAGAATGTTTATAGGTATTACAATTGGGTCATGCTGGATGCCCAACCACAAATACCTTCCAGCAGGAAGTGACAAACCAATTTTAGCTAGTCTATGAGTCTTATAGTTCGACTCCCGAGGTTCAAAAGAAAAATTACAAGACGTAAATAAGGTGGAAGTTTGTAAGATCTCTCTAATGATAACGCCATGATCGGCCTCAAACTCGTGTCTCTAAGAAAAGCGGCGGCGCTGTGGCTCTGGAGCTCCAGCCCAGTAGCCGAACATCTGGGGAGTTGCAGCCCAGCCGATTGGCTTTTCTGTTTTCTTTGGGTCAGCTCTTTAGTTAAATGGGCTCCACTAGTTGGATTTCACATGTTAATCTTGCAGTGGAAGGAAGTATTTCCTTTTCATTTCTCAGAAAAAGAAATATTTCCATATGTACCCTGAAAATTCGCTAAAAAATGTACCTTAGAAAAATGTATCCATATATACGACACAATCCTACCATACAACCTTCGTAAGGAAAAAAAATCCATGATTAAATTTCTCTAAAATACTACTCTAAACCTCCGTCCGGAATTATTTGTCGCAGAAATGGATGAAAATTCCTGTATTTAGAACTAAAATACGTCTAGATACGTCCACTTCTCCGACATGTATTTCCGGACGGAGAAAGTACTTATGAAATCCTTTGAATTAAAGAGGCTCCAAGTAAGAAAAGACGTGCTTGCGCTACGCGAGGGAGTTATATTTGCCCAATTGAGGGGCTTCTCGCATGTGGTGATGGAGGTTGATTGTTTAGAGGTGGTTAATCTCTAGCTTTCGCGTCACAATACAAGATCTATTGTGACGCCTATCTTCGAGGAACTCAGGGAGAGAGCTGCAAATTTTGCTTCTTTTTCGGTGCAACATGTTAGTAGGGATGCCAACGGCACGGCCGACCTTTGTGCCAAACATGCTACTTCCTTAGCGGTGTCCATTCTTCATTGTAAGCAGCCTTATGGCTGAGTGTAACTGAATTTCTTTCATGCAATAAAACTCCCGTATCTCACGTAAGAAAAAAGGTAAGAAAAGACGTCGATCAGATGTTCATTCTTCAGGAACGATGTGACTCGATGTTTGCACAAAGAAGGCCCTACAATGTAGTGCCAAACAAGACGCTTCCTTTCACTTTTCTGGCCTGCAGTAAAGTAGTGTAAAATTGCCAAATAAAGAATACGAGGTGTAAATCTAGCTTCAAAAGGTATACTCGGAACAGCAAATGCCTTTTGCATGTAAATATAACTTCGCGGGGTTCCAGAATAGAATATTCAAAGAAAAAAGAATAGAATATGTTGCAACTATGGACAACATACTCTCTCTGGTCCTTTTTACTCCGCATATTAGATTTCTGTCAAATCAAACTTTACAAGTTCGATCAAAATTATATTTAAAAATATCAAGATCTACAACGCCAAATATATATACTATGAAACTACATTTCATGATGAACCTAACAATATTGATTTGGCACTGTGAATGTTGATACTTTTTTCCATAAGTTTTTGGTCAAAGTAAAGATACTTTGACTTCAAACAAAATTTATATGCAGACTAAAAAGAACCGAAGAGAGTATATATCTTGGGGCGCCCTACTCGTCAACCAGCCAACATTTTGAAAAGACCAATCAAGTCACGAGCCATTTGATTCGGTGTGATCGAGGGGCTAACGTCTCGTCGCAAAGTCTTGGCAACACTTGTCGCTACTCCTGTCTCCTGGCTTGGCAGCAACCCATCCGGCCCTGGGTCGGCTCCCCGCCGCCCTGCGACGAGGCAGGCCACGAGCTCTTTGCTAACCTTGCTAGTGCCACCAAGGTGACGATCAGGGATGGGTCCACATCGCTCTTCTGGCATTGTAGGTGGGGACGGATGCGGGAGTGCTCAAGTACTCGCGCCGAAAGAACAAGACGGTCGTGGCGGCAATCAACAACCACACATGGACTCTTATCTTTCATGGGGAGTGATTAGCTTTAGTTTCCGCTGGATGGTGTTTCTTCTTTTTACTCTCATTTCTTTCATCCACCTGATCACTTTCCCGCTCCCTTCTGCTATATCAATGAATGCCAACAACACGTTGGGTCTTCTTTCAAAAAAAAAAAAAAGATTTGAGTTGCCTTGCTGACGAGCGACTGCAAGATTGGCGTGACGTTGCCTTGCTGACGAGCAACTGCCGCGCAGCACGTGGCGTGGGCGACTCCTGCCGGCTCTTTTGCAGGAAGGTATCTTATTTTTTTCCCTCTTTATTACTCGTAGCAGCTTCCATTCCTTGACTCTTCTCTGTCCACGGTCCTTTTTTTTTTCTTTGTCTTGTGCTTTTGAGAATAATAACCACGTCGCAAAAGGTTAACAAATGAAAATGAAATGCAAACTTCAAAATTCACATCCAAGCCACGTCGTAACATAAATCCGCAGTCCACAGTTCAACACCACACGGGGACGGGGACACACGATAAAAATCCGACGCAGACAAGTTTCTCATCAGCAAACCAACGGAATGCAAAACAAGAAGTGTCAGTTAACTTCACATTGCCGCCGTTTGCACTTTGCAGCCGGCCTGATCATCATCGGCATCGTCAGGAGCCGCTCCCTCCCAGCCCCAAGTACCTGAGCACCCTGAGCTCCTTGGCCCTGGTGACCACGGCGTCGAACGACAGCAGCACGTGCAGCGTGACGAACACGACCACGCCGGCCACGACCGCGATCACGTAGGCGGACGTCTCCAGGTTCCTGCAGCTGCCGGCGGCGTACGCGCCCAGCAGCCCCAGCAGGTCCAGCACCACGGCGGCCTGCATCGCCCACAGCGGCGCGCCGTGCCGCTTCACCGTGCGCTGGAGCAGGAGCATGATCACCACGACGGACGCCATGAACGACGTCGCGTTGCAGTAGAAGAAGGCCTGGTACCGCGCCCCGTGGGTGTCGAGCAGGACCGGGTTACCCGTCGCCGTCCGTGTCGGCGCCGGCGCGTCGTCGCCCCACGTGCCGCCCGGTGGCGCGAGCCCCGCCTGGTACGTCACGCTCGCGGCCAGGATGCCGAGCAGCATCAAGTACTTGCGTTTCATGTAGTCCTCGTTGCTTTTTTGCTGTTGCTTGCTCTTGTTATTCTCGCCGTCGCTGCCTGCCGGCGACGAAGACAGCGGCTCAAATAGCCTTCGGAGCCACGGCGGAAGGCATTGCAGCTCGGACCAACGGAAGCGGTCTGCTGACACGAAAAGCAGGATCTGCAGGATGAGGAAGGCGACCACCAGGGCCACCAGCGCCAAGACGTAGATGGACGTGCGTAGTTTCCGGCAGCTGCCGGCGGCGTAGGCACCAATGAGGCCCAGCAGCCCGACCACGATGCAGACGTGGAGCGCGTTGCTCCGAATGACCTGCTTGTACAGCGTCTGGTTCACCAGGAGGAGAATGACGGCCACCGACGCCATGAACCCCGTCGCGTTGCAGTAGAAGAAAACCTGGTACCTGCTCCAGTAGTAATCCAGGAGGATCGGGTCACCGGCGATGAGCTTCCTCTCCTCCTTACTCTCCGGCCAGAACCCGCCCGGCGGGTTCAGTCCGGTTTGGTACGTGACGGTGGCGGCGAGGATGGCGAGCTGCAGCAAGAACTTGCGCTTCTTCTCGAGGTCCAGTTTGGGCTGGTTGTCGTCCGAGAGCTGGAGCCACCCTGCAAGCGTGTCGGACATGTCGTGCACCCGGTCCATCAGCCAGCTGCTACGCCCAGTAAGCCTGTACGCCACGACCTTGGCGATGGAGTAGACGAAGACGGCGGCGGCCAGGGAAGAGACGTAGATGGTGGTGGAGGCGTCCCGGCAGCTCCCGGTGGCATACGCGCCCATGAGGCCGAACAGGTTCAATATCATGGCCGACTTGAGCGCGGTGCCCTTGAGGACGGCGCCCGAGCTCAGCTCCTTGCTCTGCACGATGATGATGACGACCAGCGATGCCGCGAACGCCGCCGTGTTACAGTGGTAGAACGCCTTGTACCTTATGGGACGTATGTCGAGGAGAATCGGGTCCCCCGGGGTGCGATGCGCTTGACCTTCCTGCCAGACGCCGCCCGGCGGGCTCAGCCCTGCCTGGTATGTCACCGTCGCGGCGAGCGTGGCCAGCAGCAGGAGTAGCGACCGGGACTCCTCTCTTTCCTCCTCCTTCTCCGACTTCTCCTCTGCCGCCAGAGCGCCGTTCATGCTCTCTGCACCCTCTTCTTGCCGGGGTGTGGCCGGGACCGTTGTCGTGGCAGTAGCCATAGCATTACCCGGCGTCCTTTTCCTTTTCCTTTTCCTATCCAAGCAGCTGGCGCAGGTTATTACATTGCAGATGACTTTGCGCCATCGCTGGAACGTGTCCATGGCGAACAGCGCAACGGCGGCCTGCAGCACGATGTTGAGGAGCACAGCGCCGGCGAGGGAGACGATGTAGATGGTGGTGTCGACCCTCCTGCAGCTCCCGGCGGCGTAGGCAGCCACGAGGCCGAGCAGCTCCACCAGGACGCACACAGGCAGCGCGTACGACCGGGCGAGGAGGTGGCTCAGCGTCCTGCTCATCAGCAGCATGATGATGGCGAGGGACGCCACAAAGGACGTGGCGTTGGCGTAGAAGAAGGCGTGGTACCGGATCTCGTACCGGCCGTCGTGCAGCAGCGGGGCGCCGGCGAGGTGCCCGTCCACGCTCTTGCTCCAGAAGCCCCCCGGCGGCGCCAGGCCCGCGCCGTACGTCAGCGGCGTCGCGAAGGTGGCGAGCAGCAGGAGGAACTTGCGCCGTTCTTTGAGCTTGAGCCTCTCCTCCTCCGAGCCCGGCGAGACGCCGGAGTCCGCCAGCTTCCGGAGCAGCACCCGCCTCGGACTAGAGGAGGAAACGCAGACGTGGGTGGCGACGTAGGCGAAGACGAGCGCGAAGAGCGCGGAGACGTACGCGGAGGCGACCACGTCGCGGCAGCTCCCCGCGGCGAAGGCGGCCATGAGGGCGAGCAGGTCGAGCAGCATGGCGGAGCGGAGCACGGTGAGGCCGACGCGGCTGCCGCTGATGCGCCGGTCCAGCAGGAACATGATGACGACCAGGGACGCGACAAAGGCGGCGGCGTTGCAGTAGAAGAAGGCGGTGTACCTGGCCGAGTAGGTGGCCGCGAGCACCGGGTCGCCGACGCGGTGCGGGTAGACCGCCGGCGCCGGCGGGTCAGGGTCGGCCTCCTCCGACCTCACGCCGCCCGGCGGGTTGAGCCCGGCCACGTAGGTGACACCGGCGACCAGCGTGGCGAGCAGCAGCAGGTACTTGCGCCACTTCCACAGGAACTTGATGTCTTCTTCCGGCTCCATCGCCATGGCTCACGGCGGACCAGACCAGAGCGCTCCGGTCCAGCTAAGATAATATCTCCATTGGCGATTGGTGAGTGTTCTGCTGCCCGGATGCTTCACACCTCCAGTACGCCACGAGGAATGTGATGCTGAGCTGAGAGCTGTCTACTGCAAAGCAAACTAAAAAGATCACCCGTCAATTTCTTCCATGGCCATTGGGTCAAGATCCAAATATACCCCGAACTGTTATGGTGCAGGCATACATTTGTCCCCATGCATCGCCGTCCACTCCAGCGTCGTAATCTGTGGTTCTGTACAAACACTGTGCTAAGAGATCATAATGAGTATTCATTATAGGTGACAAAAATAAGCTAACGCCCGCTCTAATCACAGTGAGAAGTAAATGACCTTTGTCAGACAAAGGTGTCAAGAAAGCTGGAAATGTTTTTGTTGATGGCATATGTGCTACGTCCAATGAGACCTAGCCATAGCCCCCATGTGCACGGTAGGTGTTAGTCTGCTCGAAATTTAAGAACGCCGGACCAAGAAACTCGCGTCACTAACGTCCACCGCGGTAGATTTTGGGAAGGCGGATGGGTCAATAATAGAGCTTTGTAAGATGATCGATTTTCCTAGACTATATAGTCTATGTTTTGATAAAAATAAATCAGTCAAGAACATATTTGACAAGGGTTTAGATAATGTCAATTTTCGAAGAATCCTATATGGGAGATTCTTTGGAACTATGGGACCATGTTAGTCTTGAGTGGGGACAGAGATAGAATCTTCTGGACCTGGATAAAAAAAAGGGATCTACACTGTTAAATCTTACTCCCTCCGTCCGAAAATACTTGTCGGACGAATTGATGTATCTAGACATATTTTAGTTCTAGACACAGTCATTTTTATCCATTTCTTCGACAAGTATTTCCGGACGGAGGGAGTACTATAGATTTTTGGTTGAAAATGGGGTTAAATACCCACATAAATTTCTGTGGAAAACTAAGATGCCACCTAGGGTGAAAGTCTTTATTTGGTTGGTTTTGCACAATAGCATTTTAACTAGAGATAACTTGCTCCCTAGGGGGTGGGTAGGAGATAAGTTTTTATTCCTGAAGTGTTCCATGGCGAAAATGATGTGGAATATTATTCAATATGCTTTTGATTTAAAACAACTGTCTGGAAGTACACAAGATTTGTTTGGGGTTTGGTTGAAGCAGTTTGAAAACATGAAAAATCCCTGGTGACAGTGGGGATATCTGTTTTCTGAACTATCTGGAAACATAGAAATAGTGCGATATTTGATTAAAAAAAAGGATATCTGATCCTTGTATACCTGTTAACCTGATGGTTAATGTTACATGACCGGATTGTTTTGTTGATAAACCCAAGAAGACGGAGAATAATGACGGATGGCGTAAGAAGAATTAAGCAGATTGCCAAGGTTATCTTCAGAGTAACTTTGGGATGTAGGGTGACACACAGAATTATGGCTGTGTGATCGTCTGCTATCTGTCCCTGCAGTTATATGTGCTGGGAGCTCTCCTTGTTTTGCTTGTCTTGTCCCTGGTCTTTGTTCTTCCAATGATGTTTAGTAGTATTGGTCGTTGTTAGATGCTTTAGTAATGTTGATGTTTCATATGTTTTGGAGAACCCGGCCTGTAGAATTTCTCAGATCAATGTTAGGTAGTCTGGGATTTGCAAGTTCCAGTGTTAGCCTTGCTTTTGCGGCTGGGAGCTTTTTGTTTTGCACACCTAAGGAGTTGGGGGTGGAGTGAATTGCGAAAAACCACCACATTAAAGCGTAGGTTTGCAAGAAAGACTCTTCTACGAATTTGTGCGAGAAAACACTGGTTTTAGTCCTAACCTTTTGCAAAAAACACTGATCAACCGTTTTATGCATTTTAACCTCGATTATGACATGTGGGGCCCTGATATTTTTGCATAGTCACCCTTCGGGTAAAAGTACAAAACACAATCAGCTCCTTGTCGCCGGCCTGCAGCAGAGGCATCGGCGCTCATGGTCCTCGTCGCCAGCCATGGCCACACCGTCCAGAGGGGGGGAAGAGGTTGGCTCGTCGCCGTTGGCCGGTGGTGCCGCACCTGGCGGTGGTGGGACGAGCACCAGAGGACGACGCGGTGGCTGGTTCATGCACGCGGCAGCGCTGCCGGCTTGGAGTCGCATGCGCTTGGTACCGTCGGCCACCGCGCGCTCACCGCCGAGGTTGCTTGCGCGCCGCCGTCGCTGCTTGTGTCGAGCTGCACGGCGCCGCTAGTGAATTTGGGCTGCCCAAAGAGCAAAGCAGCAGCACGCCGACCATGGCTGATGGGTCTCGTCATCGGGAATGGGAGCAGAGAGCATGGCTGCGGCACAAGCGCATCCTCAAGGCGCAGGCTCTTGATGGCGCGGACGCCGAGCAAGGGCGCCAGAGGTTGAGCCCGAGGTGCGGCGCGCAACCCGCTCGGCGGCGGTGGACGCGAAGCCCCTGCTGAACTTGGCGGCGAGGAGGGCGCTTGCGTCTGCTCCGGCAGGTCGCCACACCGGGCGGTCGCGTAGACGAGCCCTGTCGCCGCCTCCCGCCGCAGCTCGCCGCGGAGTAGCGCACGGTCCGGGTGGCCTACCTGGAGAAGCTGCCCCGACCACCACTCTGCCTCTAGCGCGCCGACCAGACTACCTCCTATCGTTGCCACCCACGTCCTGTGCCACCACATGCCAGATCCGGCCGGGTCCGATGTTCCCCGCCTCCACAACCCACGTCCAAGGACGGCCTGCGCCAGGATCCGGCGGGCCCAGTCTCCACCACGCCTCGTCCCTCCTCCTCCCCGTCAAGGCGGGTCGAGCTTGGCATGGCGGGCCGAGCTGCACGTCGGGGTCGTAGCCGGGAAGGGAGGTGGCGGCGCTGGGAGGGCGGGGGCGCGCCGGGAGGGAGGTGGCAGCGCTGGGAGGCGGGGGCGCGTCGGGAGGGAGGTGGCGGCGCTGGGAGGCGGGGGCGCGCCGGAGGGAGGTGGAGGAGCAGGGAGAGTGTAGTTTTTTAGGGGAGAATTTTTTAGGAAGGGGAGGACGTTTTGGCAAAAAGACCGTTAGCCACATCAGCAAATGATGGGCTCCATTTGTCATAATCATCATCAAATGGGCTAAAGCCATCAACTAGTGTTTTCTGCAAAAGATTAGGCTAAGAATGAGTGTTTTCGGGCACAAATTCGTAGAAGAGTCTTTTCTGCAAACCTACGCTTCAATGTGGTGGTTTTTTGCAATTCACTCGAGGC
>LR880971.1:746533097-746548040 GCA_904067115.1 Aegilops sharonensis | reverse complement strand
AAGGCCCACTATGGCCCATTAAGTCCCCGGGGGGTTCCGGTAACCTCCCGGTACTCCGGTAAAATCCCGGTTTCACCTGGAACACTTCCGATATCCAAATATAGGCTTCCAATATATCAATCTTCATGTCTCGACCATTTCGAGACTCCTCCTCTTCATGTCCGTGATCACATCCGGGACTCCGAACAACCTTCGATACATCAAAACATATAAACTCATAATATAACTGTCATCGAAACGTTAAGCGTGCGGACCCTATGGGTTCGAGAACTATGTAGACATGACCGAGACACGTCTCCGGTCAATAACCAATAGCGGAACCTGGATGCTCATATTAGCTCCCACATATTCTACGAAGATCTTTATCGGTCAAACCGCATAACAACATACGTTTTTCCCTTTGTCATCGGTATGTTACTTGCCCGAGATTCGACCGTCGGTATCTCAATACCTAGTTCAATCTCATTACTGGCAAGTCTCTTTACTCGTTCCGTAATACATCATCCCACAACTAACTCATTAGTTGCAATGCTTGCAAGGCTTAAGTGATGTGTATTACCGAGTGGGCCCAGAGATACCTCTCCGACAATCGGAGTGACAAATCCTAATCTCGAAATACGCCAACCCAACAAGTACCTTCGGAGACACCTGTAGAGCACCTTTATAATCACCCAGTTACGTTGTGACGTTTGGTAGCACACAAAGTGTTCCTCCGGTAAACGGGAGTTGCATAATCTCATAGTCATAGGAACATGTATAAGTCATGAAGAAAGCAATAGCAGAATACTAAACAATCAAGTGCTAAGCTAACGGAATAGGTCAAGTCAATCACATCATTCTCCTAATGATGTGATCCCGTTAATCAAATGACAACTCATGTCTATGGCTAGGAAACATAACCATCTTTGATCAACGAGCTAGTCAAGTAGAGGCATACTAGTGACACTCTGTTTGTCTATGTATTCACACAAGTATTATGTTTCCGGTTAATACAATTCTAGCATGAATAATAAACATTTATCATGATATAAGGAAATAAATAATAACTTTATTATTGCCTCTAGGGCATATTTCCTTCAGTCTCCCACTTGCACTAGAGCCAATAATCTAGATTACACAGTAATGATTCTAACACCCATGGAGCCTTGGTGCTGATCATGTGTGTGGACCGGTGCTTGGGTGCTGTTCTTACTTGAACACGCATCCCACTTATGATTAACCTCTATTGCAAGCATCCGCAACTACAACAAAAGTATTAAGGTAAACCTAACCATAGCATGAAACATATGGATCCAAATCAGCCCCTTACGAAGCAACGCATAAACTAGGGTTTAAGCTTCTGTCACTCTAGCAACCCATCATCTACTTATTACTTCCCAATGCCTTCCTCTAGGCCCAAATAATGGTGAAGTGTTATGTAGTTGACGTTCACATAACACCACTAGAGGCTAGACAACATACATCTCATCAAAATATCGAACGAATACCAAATTCACATGACTACTAATAGCAAGACTTCTCCCATGTCCTCAGGAACAAACGTAACTACTCGCAAAGCATATTCATATTCATAATCAGAGGGGTATTAATATGCATAAAGGATCTGAACATATGATCTTCCACCAAATAAACCAACTAGCATCAACTACAAGGAGTAATCAACACTACTAGCAACCTACTAGTACCAATCCCGGACTTGGAGACAAGAATTGGATACAAGAGATGAACTAGGGTTTTGAGAGGAAATGGTGCTGGTGAAGATGTTGATGGAGATTGCCCTCTCCCGATGAGAGGAGTGTTGGTGATGGCGATGGAGATGATTTCCCCCTCCCGGAGGGAAGTTTCCCCGGCAGAACAGCTCTGACGGAGCCCTAGATTGGTTCCACCAAGGTTCCGCCTCGTGGCGGCGGAGTCTCGTCCCGAAATGTTGCTTATGATTTTTTCCAGGGTAAAAGACGTCATATAGTAGAAGATGGCCACCGGAGGGCCAACAAGGGGCCCACGAGGCAGGGGGGCGCGCCCCCCACCCTCGTGGCCAGGTGGGGCCCCCTCTGACGTACTTCTTCCGCTTAGTATTTTTTATATATTCTGAAATTAACTTCCGTGGAGTTTCGGGACTTTTGGAGTTGTGCAGAATAGGTCTCTAATATTTGCTCCTTTTCCAGCCCAGAATTCCAGCTGTCGGCATTCTCCCTCCTTATGTAAATCTTGTAAAATAAGAGAGAATAGGCATAAGTGTTATGACATAACATGTAATAACAGCCCATAATGCAATAAATATCGATATAAAATCATGATGCAAAATGGACGTATCAACTCCACCAAGCTTAGACCTCGCTTGTCCTCAAGCAGAAGCCGATAACGATAAATATGTCCACATGTTTAGAGGTAGAGGTGTCGATAAAATAAAATACGGACATGAGGGCATCATGATCATTCTTATAACAGCAACATACATGAATATTGTCATATGATTTCTTATGCTCAAGTAATAATCTATCCACAATGTCAAGTATGAATCAGAAACTTTATTGAGGACTAACAAACTAAATCTCAGTCATTGAAGCAACTGCAATTTATCATAACATCAGAAAGAGTCTGTGTCAGAGCTTTTCAGCAAGTCCACATACTCAACTATCATTTAATCCTTCATAATTGCTAACACTCACGCAATACTTTTGGTTACAGAGTTTTAATCGGACACAGAGAAAGATAGGGGCTTATAGTTGCGCCTCCCAACCTTTTACCTCAAGGGTAATGTCAACAATAATAACTCATGCTAACTTACACCCAATTATATATATATATATATATATATATATATATATATATATATATATATATATATATATATATATATCAGAATCATAACAACATATTGTGCTTGCCAAAGGATAAAATATAAAAAGGGAAAGGTGAAAATCACCTTGACTCTTGCATAAGAAAGATAATAGTAACAGATAGGCCCTTCGCAGAGGGAAGCAGAGGTTGTCATGCGCTTTTAGAGTTGGATGCACAAAATCTCAATGCGAAAGAACGTCACTTTATATTGCCACTTATGATATGGACCTTTATTATGCAGTCCGTCGCTTTTATTTCTTCCACATCATAAGATCGTATAAAGCTTATTTCTCCCACACCAATCAATCATACATATTTAGAGAGCAATTTTTATTGCTTGCACCGATGACAACTTACTTGAAGGATCTTACTCAATCCATAGGTAGATATGGTGGACTCTCATGGCAAAACTGGTTTAAAGGAGTTCGGAAGCACAAGTAGTATCTCTACTTAGTGCTAGGAATTGGCTAGCATGAGGGGGGAAAGGCAAGCTCAACATGTTGGGTGATCCATGACAACATACTTTATCTCAGATATAAGAAAACATAAACCATTACGTTGTCTTCCTTGTCCAACATCAACTCTTTAGCATGTCATATTTTAATGAGTGCTCCCAATCATAAAAGATGTCCCTGATAATATATTTATATGTGAAACCTCTCTTTCTTTATTACTTCCTACTAATTGCAACGATGACCAAAAGTATGCTTGTCAACTCTCAACAACTTTTAATCATCATACTCTTTATATGTGAAGTCATTACTATTCATAAGATCAATATGATCTCTTTTTATTCTTTTCTTTTTTTTGCTTTATTCAAGATCATAGCAAGATAACCAAGCCCTTGACTCAACACTAATCTTTATTATATAGCTCACGGACTCGATTACATAGAGGAATCATAAAGCAAAACTCACAACTAGATCATACCAAAAACTTTATTCTACTAAATCAAGATACTGCTAATAGGATCAGACTAAGAAAAACAATAAAGATAGGAGTGTGATGGTGATACGATACCCGGGCACCTCCCCCAAGCTTTGCAGTTGCCAAGGGGAGTGCCCATACCACAAGATTATATCTCTTTTGTTGGTGAAGAAGATGGTGGTGTTGTTGATGATGGGTAGTCGCACATTGAGCGTAAGAGATTCTCCAATTTGCGGATGATGTCTTTAAGTGCGATGATGTGATCCTTCAACAAAATATTTTCACGTGTGAGATACCTATTTTGTAAACGGGCCAACTCAATCATCTTGAAGGCTTCAAGCTCAGTTGGGGTAAAGAGAGGTGGAAGGATGGCTTCTTCTTGTGCTGTCGGAACTTGATTTCCCATGGCCTTCTTGATCCCATCATCCTTGTTGATCTCCTCCAGTTCTTCTCTCTTCAGCTCCACCTTCATTAGCCAAGCATCGTTGCCCTCATTGTTGGAGGAGGAGGGAGACGACATAATGCCTGGCCTTGAAAACTCTGACAGAAAACAACTCAAAACGAAAACAGAGGAGATTTGCGTGATATGGTGGTCAAAACCTTCGGGAGATCATATAATGAATTTTTACCGACCAAAATACGTATCGTGCAAGAAAACGGAGTCCGGAGAGAGCACGAGGTGCCCACGAGGCAGGGGGCGTGTCCAGGGGGTAGGGCGCGCCCTCCACCCTCGTGGAGATCTCGTGTCCTTCCCGGACTGCTTCTTATTTTTCTATTTTTCTAAATATTCCGAAACGGAGAAATATTGCCTTAAAACTGTTTTGGAGTCGGTTTACTTACCGTACCACGTACCTATTTCTTTTCGGAGTCTGAAACGTTCTGGAAAGTGTCCCTTATGTATTCCTCCGGGGTTATGGTTTCTATAATATTAGTTTCAACATTTATGGGATTACCTGAGATATAATGTTTGATTCTTTGACCATTCACCACCTTCGGATTTGTGCATTCGAAGTTGTTGATTTTTATGGCACCGGAATGATAGACCTCCTCGATAACGTAAGGACCTTCCCATTTAGAGAGAAGTTTTCCTGCAAAAAATCTTAAATGAGAGTTGTATAGCAATACATAATCACCTACATTAAACTCACGCTTTTGTATTCTTTTATCATGCCATCTTTTAACTTTTTCTTTAAATAACTTAGCATTTTCATAAGCTTGGGTTCTCCATTCATCAAGGGAGCTAATATCAAATAACCTCTTCTCACCGGCAAGTTTGAAATCATAATTGAGCTCTTTAATAGCCCAATAAGCCTTATGTTCTAGTTCGAGAGGTAAGTGACATGCTTTTCCATAGACCATTTTATACGGAGACATACCCATAGGATTTTTGTATGCAGTTCTATAGGCCCATAATGCATCATCAAGTTTATTGGACCAATTCTTTCTGGATCTATTAACAGTATTTTGCAAAATTAATTTAAGTTCTCTATTACTCAATTCTACTTGACCACTAGACTGTGGGTGATAAGGAGATGCAATTCTATGATTAACATCATACTTAGCAAGCATTTTACAGAAAGCACCATGAATAAAGTGTGAACCACCATCAGTCATTAAATATCTAGGGACTCTAAACCTCGGAAAAATAACTTCTTTAAGCATCTTAATAGAGGTGTTATGATCAGCACTACTAGTTGGAATAGCTTCTACCCACTTAGTAACGTAATCAACAACAACTAAAATATGTGTGTATCCATTAGAGGCGGGAAACGGTCCCATATAATCAAAGCCCCAAACATCAAATGGTTCAATAACAAGTGAATAATTCATAGGCATTTCTTGACGTCTACTAATATTATCTATCCTTTGACATTCATCACAAGATATGACAAACTTACGGGCATCCTTGAAGAGAGTAGGCCAATAAAAACCGGATTGCAATACCTTATGTGCAGTTCTATCTCCAGCGTGGTGTCCTCCATAAGCCTCGGAGTGACACTTGCGTAGGATCTGTTCCTGTTCATGCTCAGGTACACAATGTCTAATAACACCATCTACTCCTTCTTTATAAAGAAGTGGGTCATCCCAAAAGTAATGCCTTAAATCATAGAAGAACTTTTTCTTTTGTTGGTATGTGAAACTAGGTGGTATAAATTTAGAAACAATATAATTAGCATAATCAGCATACCATGGAGTACTACGAGAAGCATTTATGACATTTAATTGCTCATCAGAAAAGCTATCATCAATAGGTAGTGGGTCATCAAGAACATTTTCTAACCTAGACAAGTTGTCTGCAACGGGTTCTCAGCTCCCTTTCTATCAATAATATGCAAATCAAATTCTTGTAGCAAGAGAACCCATCTAATAAGTCTAGGTTTATCATCTTTCTTTTCCATAAGATATTTAATAGCAACATGATCAGTGTGAATAGTTACTTTAGAATCAACAATATATGGTCTGAACTTATCACAAGCAAATACAACTGCTAAGAATTCTTTTTCAGTAGTGGCATAATTTCTCTGGGCACTATCTAGAGTTTTACTAGCATACTGAATAACATTTAATTTATTATCAACTCTTTGCCCTAGCACAGCACCTATAGCATAATCACTAGCATCACACATAATTTCGAAGGGTAAATTCCAATCAGGTGGCTGAACAATAGGTGCAAAGATCAATGCTTTCTTAAGTATTTCAAATGCTTCTACACAATCATCATAAAAAACGAATGGTATATCTTTTTGTAATAAATTAGCCAGAGGCCGAGAAAATTTTGAGAAGTCCTTAATGAACCTCCTATAAAAACCGCCATGACCAAGGAAACTTCTTATACCTTTGATGTCCTTGGGACACGACATCTTTTCAATAGGATCAACTTTAGCTTTATCAACTTCAATACCTTTTTCAGTAATTTTATGTCCCAAGACAATGCCCTCATTAACCATAAAGTGGCACTTCTCCCAATTCAAGACAAGGTTAGTATCTTCACATCTCTGCAAAACTCAATCAAGGTTGCTCAAGCAATCATCAAAAGAGGATCCATAAACGGAGAAATCGTCCATGAAGACTTCACAAATCTTTTCACAAAAGTCAGAGAATATAGCCATCATGCATCTTTGAAAGGTAGTAGGTGCATTACATAAACCAAAAGGCATACGTCTATAAGCAAAAGTACCGAAAGGGCAAGTAAAAGTGGTCTTAGATTGATCATCAGCTGACACAGGAATTTGAGAGAAACCAGAATAACCATCTAGAAAGCAAAAATGTGTATGTTTGGATAATCTTTCTAGCATTTGATCAATAAAAGGCAAAGGGTAATGGTCTTTTTAGTAGCCTTATTTAATTTGCGGAAATCAATTACCATTCTATAACCTGTAATAATTCTTTGCGGAATCAATTCATCTTTATCATTAGGAACAACAGTAATACCTCCCTTCTTGAGGACACAATGGACAGGACTTACCCACTCACTATCAGCAACGGGATAGATTATACCTACCTCTAGAAGCTTCATTATTTCTTTCTTTACCACTTCCTTCATCTTTGGATTTAACCTTCGTTGAGGATCAGCAATAGGTTTGGCATCTTTCTCCAAATTTATTTTATGTTGACATAGAATGGGACTAATGCCCTTAAGATCATCAAGAGTATATCCGATAGCAGCATGGTGCTTCTTCAGAGTTTTCAATAATTTTTCTTCTTCCTTCTCTGAAAGGTTAGCACTAATAATAATAGGATATATCTTATTTTCATCAAGATAAGCATATTTAAGAGTATTAGGCAATGGTTTGAGTTCAAACACGGGATCACCCTTGGGTGGAGGGGGATCCCCTAAGAGTTCAACAGGCAAGTTGTGTTTCAGAATAGGCTCCTGTTTAAAGAATATTTCATCTATTTCCCTTCTTTGATTCATAAACATATCATTTTCATGGTCTAACAAATATTGCTCTAAAGGATCACTAGGAGGCACAACAATAGAAGCAAGACCAATAATTTCATCCTTACTAGGCAATTCTTCTTCACGATGTTGTCTACTAAATTTAGAGAAATTAAACTCATGAGTCATATCACCTAGACCAATTGTGACTACATCCTTTTTGCAGTCTATCTGAGCATTAACAGTGTTTAAGAAGGGTCTACCAAATATAATGGGACAAAAGCTATCTTGTGGAGAAGCAAGAACAAGAAAATCAGCAGGATATTTAGTTTTCCCACACAAGACTTCAACGTCTCTAACAATTCCAATGGGTGAAATAGTATCTCTATTGGCAAGTTTAATTGTAACATCAATATCTTCTAACTCAGCAGGTGCAATCTCATGCTTAATTTCATTGTACAAGTCATGAGGTATAACACTAGCACTAGCACCCATATCACATAAGCCATGATAACAATGATCTCCTATTTTAACAGAAATAACAGGCATGCCTACCACAGGTCTATGTTTATCTTTAGCACAAGGTTTGGCAATTCTAGCAGTTTCACCGCAGAAATAAATAACATGCCCATCGATATTATCAGCCAAGAGATCTTTAACAATAGCAACATTAGGTTCAACTTTAACTTGCTCAGGAGGTGTATAAGTTCTAATATTGCTTTTACGAACCACGGTTGAAGCTTTAGCATGATCCTTTATCCTAACAGGGAAAGGTGGTTTCTCAACATAAGAAGTAGGAACAATAGGATCATTATAAGTGACAGTCTTTTCTTCAACTTTAGTAGGTGCAACTACTTTTACTTCTATGGGAGGATGATATTTAAACCACTTCTCCTTAGTGAGATCAACATAAGTAGCAAATGATTCACAGAAAGAAGCTACTATCTTAGAGTCAAGGCCATATTTAGTGCTATATTTACGGAAAACATCGGTATCCATAAAAGATTTAACACAATCAAACTTAGGAGTTATACCTGGCTCCTTACCTTCGTCGAGGTCCCAATTTTTAGAGTTGCGTTTAATTCTTTCCAATAAATCCCATCTGAATTCAATAGTCTTCATCATAAAAGAGCCAACACATGAAGTATCGAGCATGGTGCGATTGTTATCAGAAAGCCGAGCATAAAAGTTTTGAATAATAACATCTCTTGAGAGCTCATGATTGGGGCATGAGTATAACATTGAATTAAGCCTCCCCCAAGCTTGAGCGATGCTTTCTCCTTCGTGAGGCCAGAAATTATATATATAATTGCGATCACGATGAACCAGATGCATAGGATAATACTTTTGATGAAATTCCAATTTCAGTCTTTTATATTTCCATGATCTTGTATCATCACATAGCCTATACCATGTCAATGCGTCTCCCTTCAAAGATGAAGGGAAGACCTTCCTCTTAATAACATCCTCGGGTATACCTGCAAGCTTAAATAATCCACAAACTTCATCCACATATAATAGGTGCTCATCAGGATGTGATGTTCCATCTCCTGCAAAAGGTTTAGCCAGCAGTTTTTCCAATATACCCGAAGGAATCTTAAAGCAAACATTTTCAATTTCATTTTCAATTTCAGTAGGTTCATTAGGTTGAGGAGCAAATCTTTGCTCAACTGGTCGGGGTGAAGATACCCCAAACAAGCCCCTCAGAGGATTATTTTCCATAGTAACAAGTGACAGTAAATTTCAGCACACTATATAAATTTTTCCTTACCAAATTCCACCTACCGAAGGCGCTTCACTCCCCGGCAACGGCGCCAGAAAAGAGTCTTGATGACCCACAAGTATAGGGGATCTATCGTAGTCCTTTCGATAAGTAAGAGTGTCGAACCCAACGAGGAGCAGAAGGAAATGACAAGCGGTTTTCAGTAAGGTATTTTCTGCAAACACTGAAATTGTAGGTGACAGATAGTTTTGTGATAAGATAATTGGTAGCAAGTAACAAGTTACAAAAGTAAATAAAGTGCAGCAAGGTGGCCCAATCCTTTTTGTAGCAAAGGACAAGCCTGGACAAATTCTTATATGATGAATCAAGCTTGATCTTGGGCATCATATGATGAATCGTCATTTGCATAACCCGGCCCCTCCTGGGCGGGTTACACAAATAGTTATATCCCCAACATTAGGCCCCTGATTGATTTGAACCGGTTCATGTCAATCTTGAATACCTTAAGGAAAAGCCTTCTGTCTTCTGTCTGTGCAAAGGTTACAACCCGCCGTGACGTCATCTTTCTGGATTCACGATAACCCACCATGATGTCATCTTCCATTAAATTCATATTTTACTCTGTCATATATCAACGGATCTTTATCTTTTATTGACCATTCCGAAAATCAAGGTGTCGGAGTAGTTGGTTAATCACGCCTGGTCTCCTCGTTTCTCGCGCTCTCTCAGTCAGTCCTCCCTTATAAATAGGTACGACCCCTAGGTCTTTTCCATTCTCCCCCTTCTGTCATCTTCTTCCTCTCGCGACTCCTCTGCTGCTCGAGCTCCTCCACCTTCGCCGCCACAGCAGAGCACCACATCTTCGTCGACCTTGGCCGCTGCATCGACCTGAATCGTTCAGAGAATAGCGACGAACCCCCGCAGCAAGTCTGCATCTGTAAGTTCCTTCCTCCCTATACCTTAGATACACATTAGTATTCTCGAGTTCCTCGGTGTTCTTCGCTGTTCGTCATGAGCCCTTCATAGATTTCACTACCACAGCATTTTTTGATCTTAAGGTAGTATAAAACTGATGCGATAGCTGTTTCGCACCCATTTCGAATGCAAATAGATCCCTTTCCTTTGTACAGAGGCTTCGTTAGATCTTATGAGCTCATCTATACTGGCTTCTAGGTCTAGAATAATTTTCTTTTCTGAACGACCGTTTGTTCCAAAATAACAGCTGCAACCTGCGAAACCTGTTTGTTCCATACTTAGTCAAAAACTGCATCTGTTAGATCCATTTAACCATGGCAACCCGTATGGCCGGTTTAAAAAGACAATACTAATTGACAGCCTTGCCTGCTCCTGGCGGTTTAAACTAACTTAACTGCTTCTGATACCCATGGCGGCTTAAATAACTAGATACAATTAGCCATATGTCATTAGGCCCCTTCGCAAGCCGCCATCTTGAATAGAATTTGAAATGTTCTCCTCCGGGTTAAATTGAACCAGAGAATTTTTATTTTGTCATAGGCTTCCATCTACATAATGGCACCCAAGGCTCCCAAAGCACCCGTGACCTGCAACTGGGTCAAATCCATTGTTACGGAAAGCACCTTGACTGATTTCGTGAAGAATGGCTATCTGCCCAAAAAAGAAGTCATGTCCTATCGTGCTCCTGATCCGTCAGAGGAAAAAACCTCAACCCAAGGAAGGGGAAGTGGTTATCTTTACTGATCATATGAACCGGGGCTTTTCTCCACCCGGCTCAATGTTCTTCAGGGATGTCTTGCACTTTTTTGACCTCAGACCTCAATATCGGGCCCAACTCTGTATCAAACATTTGCAACTTCCAAGTCTTTTGCGAGGTGTATCTTGGAGAAGAACCCAACCTATTACTTTTCAGAGAGTTGTTTTACTTAAACCGCCAGAATGAACGTGCCAATGGGCCCAGCCTGGAACTTGGTGGTATCTCAATTCAACGACGGAGGGACTGCCTTTTCCCATATGCTGAGCCGCTAAGCCACCCTAAGGATTGGAACCAGACGTGGTTCTATTGCCAGGATGCTTCTCCAGCTAATGAGAACCCGCTGCCCGGCTTTCGCGCTCTGCGCCTTGAATCCAACCATCCACTGCCGGATAAGTTATCTGCCGTTGAACGTCTACAACTTGCTCCCACCATAAATAAAATCAAGGCTCTTTTGCGGAACGGCTTAGATGGCATTGATTTGGTCCGAGTCTGGATCTCATGGCGGGTGATTCCGTTAAGCCGCCGCCCTGGCTTGATGTGCACTTACACAGGCGAAAAGGATGATCCGCTGCGTCATTGCCCCGATGATTTACCTGATGACATGGTTGAATCCATGACCCAATCTCTTTTGAAAGAGGGCTCAGTGGTTAGTAACACCTTCGGCTTACTTCCGTTCTGCAAGAATATTCCGGCTCCTCCAGTAAGTCATCAACCTAAAAATTTGTACTTTCATTATGGAACGCCTTGCTTTTACTCATAACCCTTTCTCATTATTGATAGGAAAATGAAAAATTCTGGAAGGTCAAGTATGACCATGAGGCTGCCAAACGGGCCAGAGCGACCAAGAGAGCCGAGAGGAAAGACGCCAAGGAAGGAATCCAGAAGAAGAAGTAGCCAAGTGCTTCAGATTTACTTAAACTGGACGATACTTCTGATGATGAAGAAGAGGTAATCCTTAACTCCCCTGACTCTTTTATCATTATCTTATTGACATTAATTCCTTTCAGGATGACACGGGAACCAACCAAGCAGTTGAGGAAGAGGTAATATCTATTTCCTCCGACTCACAACCCTTGCCAAGACCGAAATTCCGACAAGTAACCCGGAAAGTAAGGTTTTCACACCCTTTAGCTCATTTGGACCCTCATTTGAACCAAGCAGTTGAAGCAACAACAGCATGAGAGCCGCTGTCAAACCCGGACCTGTGGGGGCGACGAGTTATCCTCCGGTTTACCCAATACTCCTTCTCGGAAGCGCCGGACCGAGGTTTTGTCTCGTAACTGCTCTTATTATCAGGTTGTATATTATCTTCTAACCTTTTATCTTCCTTTGAACATGAAATTGCCCGTTCTTCCTCTGGTGACTCATCACAAACAGCCCTGCCGGCCTTCAAGACCGTCCCTGGGTAAATGCAATTTTGACTCTTTCTCCTGCCATTCCTATGCCCTCATATATATCTAACTTGTCATAATCCATGTAGTGGGCAGGCAAAGCCTAATAAGAAGGCAAGAGCGAATAAACCAATTGAACCGTCGAAGGCTGCTGAACCGGAGGCACAAATCCCTGCTCCTGATGTCTCAGAGCAACAACCAGCAGAACCTGTCATCAACACCCCTCCTGAGATTCCGGATCTTACCAGAGATGTCCCAGATGCCAACCCCTCAACTTCCATTCCCTTGAGCCAATTTAAGCCGTCTGAAACTGCAGATGATGACGTGCTGATTACTGGCACCGTCTTTGTTAAGCCAGGGAATCCCATAATTCTTGCCCAACATACTGCCAAGCAAGAAGCTGTTGAGAGGCAGAAACAAAAGTTTGACGTTTCTCATTACTCTCAGCTGAGCAGCAATGAAATCATGTCCGGCTATCTGAATCAGGTCCATTCGAGCCGTGACCTTGAAATTGACATGGTTAGACAAATGTATCAAAAATTTGAGGTATGAGCTTTTACCTTTTTCTGTACTGTATTTATCATATCAGCCCCCAAGTCTAATGCTTATGATGAGTATGCTGTTGACTTTAGAATAGATACAGAAAACATGTATTATACTGTAAGTAAACCTTATGACAAAATCCAGCAAATACTATCTCCTTCAATGGCCGGCTTATACATAAGCCGGGCCCTTTAAATAGTTGAACTAAGTAAGCTTTGCATAAACATAACCGCAATATCCATTAGTCCCCAAGTACGAAGTACTCTTGCTTGCAAAGTGCTTGGTACTTAAATTTATAAATTGGCATGTAAACATAACGTTTATTGAAACATTAGCCCCTAAGTACCAAATGGTCTTGCTGACAAAGTAGTTGGTACTTGATTTATGTAAAGAACCATTAGTTTGGAAAATACAGTTCATTGAGGTACATTAGCCCCCAAGTGCCAAGTGTGTTTGCTTTCAAAAGACTTGGGACTTTGAAATTAGGTCAAACATAAGCTTTATTTAATTTGGTATCATGAACAGGCTGCCACTTCAGATCTGGAGTCACAATTGACTGATGTCAAAGCCCGGCTGATTACTCAAGAAACTGAGACTCAAAAGGCGATATCAAAATTTGATGTTATGGTGACAGAGAAAGAGAAATTGAAAACTGAATTTGAAGCAGAAAAGAAAACCTGGGCGGACCAGAAGACGGCTCTGAGAGAGCATGCTGGAAAAGCCGAAAAAACCCTTGAAGAAGTAACCACTGAACTGACTGGCTTAAAGAACCGTGTGAATCAGATGGTGTCAGCTATCTTTGGTAAGCCGCCATATCAAATCCTTAAAGTTGATGTATTATACTGACCACATGACCCGTCACTTACTGATGATGCACCCTATTCAGGTTCCCGAAGCAGCAACCTTAAGGGAGATATGTTGTTGAAGCTGAAAGCTGTGTATACCCTTGTTGAATAGCTGTACACGGGGACGCAGCGTGCCTTAGCTTCCATCTCTCCAACAGGTCAAACAGCCACCTTATTGCAAGATGTCCTGAAAAAACTTTCTGTGCTGCCTGTGAGATTTGAAGAAATCAAGTGATTTGCTGCAAGAGCCGGTGCTATTACAGCTTTAAGCCGGGCCAAGGCATGGGTACCAGAGCTTGACCTGTCTGAGGTAGCCACTGGTTATCCAAGCCTTCAAGAGGACGGCACTGCCTTTGATCATAAAGCTTTTACAGCCTGTGTGAAGGAAATCCGGCCGCTGGCCACTATTATTGCCAATGAGTCAGATCTGTCCAAATACCAGCCGACTTTTGATCAGTAGAATAAAAAGCTACCAACTCCGGCTTATCTAGTGAAGGATTTAACCCCACCAATCAGTAAGCACACCTTTGCTCCTGAAATTGATCCGTCAGAGCTTATAGATGAAGAAGCTAAATTTGAAGCTTTATCTGGCATTGATTGGTCTTCACAGCCGGAACCAGAAGACGAAGAGCCGGCGAAGGGTGATATTGAGGGCGTCGAGTAGCAAAGCCAGGACTTTAAATCGTCAAGAGGTTTTAAATGCAACCTGTTTTGTAAAAAACTATTTGATCTCATCCGGCCCTGTGGAGGCTGATACGTCTCCAACGTATCTATAATTTTTTATTGCTCCATGCTACTTTATCTATTGTTTTGGATTATAATGGGCTTTATTTTCCACTTTTATATTACTTTTGGGACTAACCTATTAACCGGAGGCCCAGCCCAGAATTGCTGTTTTATGCCTTTTTCAGTATTTCGAAGAAACAAAATATCAAACGGAGTCCAAACGGAATGAAACCTTCGGAAACGTGATATTCTCACCGAACGTGATCCAGGAGACTTGGACCCTACGCCAAGGAACATCGGAGGCGGTCACGAGGGTGGGGGGCGCCCCCCCCCCC
>LR880971.1:746481888-746500429 GCA_904067115.1 Aegilops sharonensis | reverse complement strand
GTCGGATGGACTCGCTATTCTTCTACGCTTCCGCAGCTTTACTTAGTTTATTTCTCATGAGTTGGCCTTCGGCCGAATTTATTCTATTGTAATAAAGACTCGATATGAGAACCGTGTAATAAATTCAGGTGTGATTGAACTTTGATTATTTCATCAATGTACTGTGAGTGCCAGCATGATCTTGGGATGGTACAGACACAGAGACTTGACCGATTTTGGGTCGGGTCGCTACACTAACGGAGCTCACGAGATTTCTATTGAGTTTTGTGTTGTGAAGTTTTCAAGTTTTGGGTGAATTCTTTTGATGGATTATGGAACAAGGAGTGGCAAGAGCCTAAGCTTGGGGATGCCCATGGCACCCCCAAGATAATCCAAGGACACCAAAAGGTCAAAGCTTGGGGATGCCCCGGAAGGCATCCCCTCTTCCGTCCACTTCCATCGGCAATTTACTTGGAGAGTTATATTTTTATTCACCACATGATATGTGTTTTGCTTGGAGCGTCTTGTATTATTTGCGTATTTGCTTGTTAGTTTACCACAATGATCCTTGCTTTACACACCTTTTGAGAGATCCATACATGAATTGGAATTTGATAGAATACTCTATGTGCGTCACTTATATCTTTTGAGCTTGATAGTTTTGCTCATAGTGCTTCACTTACATCTTTTTGAGCGTGATAATTTTTGCTCTAGTGCTTCACTTAGATCTTTTAGAGCACGGCGGTGGATTTGTTTTAAAGAAACTTGATCTATCATGCTTCACTTAGATTATTTTGAGAGTCGTTAATAGCATGGTAATTTGCTTAATGTTAATATACTTGGTATTCAAGATATGTGAAACTTTCTTTTGTGTGCGTTGAATACTAAGATAAGTTTGATGCTTGATAATTGTTTTGAGATATGAAGATGGTGATATTAGAGTCATGCTAGTTGAGTAGTTGTGAATTTGAAGAATACTTGTGTTGAAGTTTGTGATTCCTGTAGCATGCACGTATGGTGAACCGTTATGTGATGAACTCAGAGCATGATTTATTTATTGATTGTCTTCCTTATGAGTGGCGGTCGGGGACGAGCGATGGTCTTTTCCTACCAATCTATCGCCCTAGGAGCATGCGCGTAATACTTTGCTTTGATAACTTCTAGATTTTTGCAATAAGTATATGAGTTCTTTATGACTAATGTTGAGTCCATGGATTATACGCACTTTTTACCATCCTTCCACCGTTGCTAGCCTCTCTAATACCGCACACCTTTCGCCGGTATCATACACCCACCATATACCTTCCTCAAAACAGCCACCATACCTACCTATCATGGCATTTCCATAGCCACTCCGAGATGTATTGCCATGCAACTTTCCACCATTCCGTTTATTATGACACGCTCCATCATTGTCATATTGCTAGCATGATCATGTAGTTGACATCGTATTTGTGGCAAAGCCACCGTTCATTATTCTTTCATACATGTCACTCATGAATCATTGCATATCCCGGTACACCGCCGGAGGCATTCATATAGAGTCATATTTTGTTCTAAGTATCGAGTTGTAATTGTTGAGTTGTAAGAAAAATAAAAGTGTGATGATCATCATTATTAGAGCATTGTCCCAAGTGAGGAAAGGATGATGGAGACTATGATTCCCCCACAAGTCGGGATGAGACTCCGGACGACAAAAAAAAAGAGGCCATAAAAATAGAGGAGAAAAGGCCCAAATAAAAAATTTGAGAGAAAAAGAGAGAAGGGACAATGTTACTATCCTTTTACCACACTTGTGCTTCAAAGTAGCACCACGATCTTAATGATAGAGAGTCTCTCATTTTGTCACTTTCATATACTAGTGGGAATTTTTCATTATAGAACTTGGCTTGTATATTCCAATGATGGGCTTCCTCAAATGCCCTAGGTCTTCGTGAGCAAGCGAGTTGGATGCACACCCACTTAGTTTCTTTTGTTGAGATTTCATATGATTATAGCTCTAGTGCATCCGTTGCATGGCAATCCCTACTCACTCACATTGATATCTATTGATGGACATCTCCATAGCCCGTTGATACGCCTAGTTGATGTGAGACTATCTTCCCTCTTTTTTGTCTTCTCCACAACCACCGTTCTATTCCACATATAGTGCTATATCCATGGCTCATGCTCATGTATTGCGTGGAGGTTGAAAAAGTTTTGAAAATGTTAAAGTATGAAACAATTGCTTGGCTTGTCATCGGGGTTGTGCATGATTTAAATACTTTGTGTGGGGAAGATGGAGCATAGCCAGACTATATGATTTTGTAGGGATAACTTTCTTTGGCCATGTTATTTTGAGAAGACATAATTGCTTAGTTAGTATACTTGAAGTATTATTATTTTTATGTCAATATGAACTTTTGTCTTGAATCTTTCGGATCTGAATATTCATACCATGATTAAGAAGATTTACATTGAAATTATGCCAAAGTATCACTCCGCATCAAAAATTCTCTTTTTATCATTTACCTACTCGAGGACGAGCAGGAATTAAGCTTGGGGATGCCTGATACGTCTCCAACGTATCTATAATTTTTGATTGCTCCTTGCTACTTTATCTATTGTTTTGGACTATAATGGGATTTATTTTCCACTTTTATATTACTTTTGGGACTAACCTATTAACCGGAGGCCCAGCCCAGAATTGCTGTTTTTTTGCCTTTTTCAGTATTTCGAAGAAACAGAATATCAAACGGAGTCCAAACGGAATGAAACCTTCGGAAACGTGATTTTCTCACCGAACGTGATCCAGGAGACTTGGACCCTACACCAAGGAACATTGGAGGCGGTCACGAGGGTGGGGGGCGTCCCCCCTAGGGCGCGCCCCCTGCCTCGTGGGCCCCTTGATGCTTCACCGACGTACTCCTTCCTCCTATATATACCTACGTACCCCAAAACAATCAGAACAGGAGCCAAAAACCTAATTCCACCGCCGCAACTTCCTGTATCCACGAGATCCCATCTTGGGGCCTGTTCCGGAGCTCCGCCAGAGGGGGCATCCACCACGGAGGGCTTCTACATCAACACCATAGCCTTTCCGATGAAGTGTGAGTAGTTTACTTCAGACCTTCGGGTTCATAGCTAGTAGCTAGATGGCTTCTTCTCTCTTTTTGGATCTCAATACAATGTTCTCCCCCTCTCTCGTGGAGATCTATTCGATGTAATCTTCTTTTTGCGGTGTGTTTGTTGAGATCGATGAATTGTGGGTTTATGATCCAGCTTATCTATGAATAATATTTGAATCTTCTCTGAATTCTTTTATGTATGATTGAGTTATCTTTGCAAGTCTCTTCAAATTATCCATTTGGTTTGGCCAACTAGATTGGTAGTTCTTTCAATGGGAGAAGTGCATGGCTTTGGGTTCAATCTTGCGGTGTCCTTACCCAGTGACATAAAGGGTTGCAAGGCACGTATTGTATTGTTGCCATCGAGGATAACAAGATGGGGTATTTATCATATTGCATGAATTTATTCCTCTACATCATGTCATCTTGCTTAAGGCGTTACTCTGTTTTTAACTTAATACTCTAGATGAATGCTGGATAGCGGTCGATGAGTGGAGTAATAGTAGTAGATGCAGAATCTTTTCGATCTACTTGTCTCAAACATGATGCCTATATACGTGATCATACCTAGATATACTCATAACTATGCTCAATTCTGTCAATTGCTCAACAGTAATTTGTTCACCCACCGTAGAATACTTATGCTCTTGAGAGAAGCCACTAGTGAAACCTATGGCCCCCGGGTCTATTCTCATCATATCAATCCCCATCACTTTTATACTTGCCTTGTTTTTACTTTGCTTTTTACCTTTCACTTTGCATCTATATACCAAAAATACCAAAAATATTATCTCTATCAGATCTCACTCTCGTAAGTGACCGTGAATGGATTGACAACCCCTAATCGCGTTGGTTGCGAGTAGCTATCATTTTGTGCAGGTACGAGGGACTTGTGCGTGGCCTCCTACTGGATTGATACCTTGGTTCTAAAAAACTGAGGGAAATACTTACGCTACTGTGCTGCATCATCCTCTCCTCTTCGGGGAAAACCAAGGCAAGCTCAAGACGTAGCAGAGGCATGTAATAGGATGAAATGACGTTGCTTCTGTTTATGCCATCGTGCATGCTGCTTAGCACTTAATATCCTTAAACCTCCATCATACGCTACTTTGTCATATGTCTCCCTTATGCTTATATAAATGCTTGACTTGCCCTGTTCATAGAAGCAACTCATAACACCCTTGGCAGCTCACCGCAAGGCGGGTTAATGTAGACAATACAAAACCCGGGTTATGAAAAGAATCATATATTACTTGTTTGTCCTGATAGACTAAAACACAAGCGAAATAGCATACCTGTAATCCTTTAATTGGTACTACCGGTTTATGCAACCTGAGTCATAAAGATGACAATCTTGACCCTGTAAAATGGATACATCCAGATAGACGATGACTGGAATATATGAGAGCCGGCAATTTTGAAAGCCACCCCGGGTTAACATAAGCCGCTCATATATATTTGAGATGTAATCCCAACAAGGTCTTAAGTCAAGCAATTGTGGCTGTAAAAAACTTTACCAAAGACAGAAATGAGGCATTGTGAGGCTTCTGATTCGGATACGATCAGTAAACCGTTCCAAAGGGGTTAAGCTAAGATTCGAATACGATCATATAGCCCCCAATGGCTTTGGCGATGCCGATCAAGAGGGTATCGACAGCTATGTTCTCTTTGGTTCAAATACGACCTATGTTTGAACAGGAAGCCCCCAAGTGACCTTAAGAGTTGTTTAATGACACTGATTCAAATACGATCCACGTCAGACCCAAAGGGGTTAAGCTATGATTCTGATATGATCAAGAAGCCCCCTAGTGTGTTTGGCAGTATGCCAATCAAAAGGGTATCGACAGCTATGTTCTCTTTGCTTCGAATACGACCCATGTTTGAACAGGAAGCCCCCTATTGACCATGGCTAGATTCAATTATGATATTAAGCCGTACCAGAGGGAAAGCCAGATTCAGATATGATCCGCTCCCTGTTGGCTGTTTCATCAACATAATAAGGAAGATATACAAATTTGTGAGGATGAAAAGGACAGAGGTCCTGCTTTATTGCTTTTCATAATATATACATCATCAAAATATGTACATCCTGAGAGCCAGTGGCTCAAGTGTAGTAAGGCTGAAGATGAGCGACATTCCACGGCCGGCGGGTCTCCTCCTCCGACTTACGTGAGTCTTTGTGCTCTCGAACATCTATGAGGTAATATGACCCGTTGTTCAGATTCTTGCTGACCACAAAGGGCCCTTTCCAAGGGGGGGATAGCTTGTGCATATCGGATTGATCCTGGATGAGCCGGAGCACTAAGTCACCTTGTTGAAAGGTTCTGGATCTAACCCGGTGACTGTGATAACAGCACATGTCTTGTTGGTAAATCGCCGAGTGGGCTATTGCCAAATCTCGCTTATCATCCAACAAATCCAGTGCATCCTGACGAGCTTGTTCATTATCAGCTTCAACGTAAGCCGCCACTCGGGGTGAGTCATGACGGATGTCACTTGGCAGGACCGCCTCTGCTCCATAAACCATGAAGAAAGGTGTATGACCCGTGGATCTGTTAGGTGTAGTGTTGATGCTCCAAATCACAGAGGGTAATTTCTCCACCCAACAACCCGGCGTCCACTATAAAGGGACCATGAGCCGGGGTTTTATACCTTCCAAGATCTCCTGATTGGCTCTTTTAGCTTGACCATTGGATTGAGGATGAGCTACTGCCGAAACATCAAGCCGAATATGTTCTCGTTGACAGAACTCTTCCATAGCACCTTTGGAGAGGTTAGTCCCATTATCAGTTATTATGCTGTATGGAAAGCCAAAACGAAAGATCACCTTTTTCATGAACTGAACCGCTGTGGCTGCATCACACTTGCTGACCGGCCCTGCCTCAACCCACTTTGTGAACTTATCAACCGCCACCAGGAGGTGTGTCTTTTTATCCTTGGACCTTTTGAAAGGCCCAACCATGTCAAGCCCCCAGACTGCAAACGGCCAAGTAACTGGGGTCATCCTTAATTCTTGAGCCGACACATGAGCTCGTCGTGAGAATTTTTGACAACCATCACATTTACTGACCAGATCCTCCGCATCAGCATGAGCCGTTAGCCAATAAAAACCATGACGGAAAGCCTTGGCCACAAGAGATTTTGAGCCGGCATGATGACCGCAATCCCCTTCACGGATCTCATGAAGTATTTCCTGTCCTTCCGCAGGTGACACACAATGTTGAAACGCCCCAGTGAAACTGCGATGATGCAACTCACCATGAACAATTGTCATGGATTTAGACCGCCGGATGATTTGCCTAGCCAAGGTCTCATCCTCAGGCAACTCTCCCCGGGCCATGTAAGCCAAATATGGCACTGTCCAATCCGGGATGACGTGAAGAGCCGCCACCAGTTGCGCTTCTTGGTCTGGAACAACTAAGTCTTCCTCTGTGGGTAACTTGACAAAAGGATTATGCAAAACATCCAGAAAGGTGTTAGGCGGTACCGGCTTACGCTGAGATCCCAGCCGGCTTAAAGCATCAGCCGCCTCATTCTTCCTTCGATCAATGTACTCCACTTGATAACCCTTGAAGTGCCCAGCTACAACATCAACTTCACGGCGATAAGCCGTCATTAGGGGATCCTTAGAGTCCCACTTGCGTGACACCTGTTGAGCCACCAGCTCTGAGTCGCCCAAGCACCTTACCCGGCTTAAATTCATCTCCTTAGCCATCCAAAGACCATGGAGCAAGGCCTCATACTCAGCTGCATTGTTAGTACAAGGAAACATGAGCCGGAGCACATAACAAAATTTGTCACCTCAAGGGGAAGCTAAAACGACTCCAGCCCCCGAGCCTTCCAACTGCCTGGATCCATCAAAGTGAATAGTCCAATAGGTGTTATCCGGCTTTTCCTCAGGTGTCTGCAGCTCTGTCCAATCATTGATAAAGTCCACCAGTGCTTGAGACTTAATAGCAGTGCGTGGCACATACTTCAAACCATGAGGCCCAAGCTCAATGGCCCACTTGACGACTCGTCCTGTGGCCTCTCTATTCTGGATGATGTCTCCCAAAGGAGCAGAACTTACCACAGTGATGGGGTGACCCTGGAAGTATTGCTTAAGCTTCCGGCTTGCCATGAACACCCCATAAACAAGCTTCTGCCAATGCGGATATCTTTGCTTAGACTCAATAAGCACCTCACTGACGTAGTAAACTGGCCGCTGAACCGGATGCTCCTAGCCAGCCTCCTTGCGCTCCACCACAATTGCAACACTGACATCACGTGAGTTAGCGGCCACGTATAACAATAACGACTCTTTATCAATGGGAGCCGCAAGGACCGGCGGTTCAGATAACTGCCTTTTTAGATCTTTAAAGGCAGCATTAGCAGCATCACTCCAGACAAAAGTGTTAGTTTTCTTCATCATCTGATACAGCGGTATGGCCTTCTCACCTAACCGGCTTATGAACCGGCTTAAAGCAGCAATACGACCCGCCAGTCGCTGAACATCATTGATACACGCCGGCCTTAGCCAAAGAGGTAATCGCCTTGATCTTCTCCGGATTAGCTTCAATGCCTCTGTTAGAGACTAGAAAACCCAAAAGCTTTCCTGCTGGCACACCAAACACACATTTGGCCGGGTTAAGCATCATCTTGTAAACCCGGAGATTGTCAAAGGTTTCCTTCAGCTCATCTATCAAGGTTTCCTTCTCTCTGGATTTAACCACTATATCATCCACATAAGCATGAACATTGCGCCCAATCTGATTGTGGAGACAGTTCTGTACACATCATTGATAAGTTGCCTGGGCACTCTTGAGTCCAAATGGCATTGATACATAGCAGAAGGCTCCAAACGGAGTGATGAAGGTCGTCTTCTCCCGGTCCTTAACTACCATTTTATCTGATGATAACCAGAGTAAGCGTCCAAGAAGCTCAAACGCTCACAACCCGCCGTAGCATCAATGATTTGATCAATACGGGGAAGAGCAAAAGGATCAACCGGACAAGCCTTATTTAAGTCTGTGTAATCCACACACATCCACCAGGTGTCGTTCTTTTTAAGTACAAGCACCGGGTTAGCCAACCTTTCTGGGTGAAAAACTTCAACAATAAACCCGGCCGCTAAGAGCAGGGCCACCTCCTCACCAATAGCTTTTCGTCTCTCTTCATTGAACCGCCGCAGAAATTGCCTGACCGGCTTAAACTTCGGATCAATATTAAGAGTGTGCTCAGCGAATTCTCTCGGTACACCCGGCATGTCAGAAGGTTTCCATGCAAAGATGTCCCGATTCTCACGGATGAACTCGATGAGCGCGCTTTCCTATTTAGCATCTAGATTGGCACTGATGCTGAATTGTTTAGATGAGTTGCCTGGAGTAAAATCAACAAGCTTGGTTTCATCAGCTAACTTAAACTTCATCGCCGGGTCATGCTCTATGGTTGGATTCTTCAGAGATGTCATATCCGCCGGGTCAACGTTATCTTGATAAAACTTCAGCTCCTCTGCTGCACAAACAAACTCGGCATAAGCAGCATCCCCCTCTTCACATTCCAGGGCTATCTTTCAACTCCCATGCACAGTAATGGTGCCCTTGTGACCCGGCATTTTGAGCTGCAAATAAACATAACACGGCCGCGCCATGAACTTGGCGTAAGTCGGCCGTCCAAACAGAGCGTGATATGGACTCCTAATCTTGACCACCTCAAAAGTTAGCTTTTCAGCCCTAGAATCATACTCATCTTCAAAGGCTACCTCCAGCTCAATCTTACCAACCGGGTATGCCGACTTACCAGGCACCACTCCATGGAAAACAGTGTTGGATGTCTTTAAATTTTTTCAGTCAACCCCATACGTCGAAAAGTCTCATAATAGAGGATGTTGATGCTGCTACCTCCGTCCATGAGTACCTTAGTGAATTTATATCCACCAACCTGAGGTGCTACCACCAAGGCTAACTGACCCAGATTGTCAACCCGGGGAGGGTGATCTTCCCTACTCCACACAATAGGCTGCTCTGACCACCTTAAATAACGGGGAACCGCCGGCTCAACAGCGTTCACAGCCCTTTTATGAAGCTTCTGGTCTCGTTTGCATAAGCTAGTGGTGAACACATGATACTGCCCGCTATTCAGCTGCTTTGGATTGCTCTGATAACCCGACTGCTGCTGCTCCTGACCTCCCTGACCATACTGCTGCTGTTTATAGCCGCCTTGATTTCCCTGGAAACCGGAATTTGAACCGCCCCCGGGCCATGAAAACCGCCGCCACCTGAGCCGCCACCCGACCCATGATTGCTGTCGAACGTGTTTGAATTTTTTAAAGCCTTCATTATCGCGCAATCCTTCCATAATTGAGTGGCCGGCCTTTCCTGAGTGTCGTGTCTCGGACAGGGTTCATTAAGTAGTTTCTCAAGAGACGGACCTGACCCGCTAGACTGAGGGGGCTGCCTCCCCTTGCATCGCTGATTGTTACCCTGATCATTGGCGTTGGCCACAAACTCCGGGTTACCATCGGCCTTACGCTTATTGCCTCCTTGATTCGCCGAGTTATGCTGCTGACCCTTTCCATTGACGTTCTTCTTTCCCTTCCCTGTCTTTTCTTCGTCAGACGCGGGATCCTTGGTACTATCAGAATCAGCGTATTTGACTAGAGCCGCCATCAGTTGACCCATATCATTACAATCACGCTTGAGGCGCCCCAGCTTCTGTCTCAGCGGTTCAAATCGGCAATTTTTCTCCAACATTAAGACTGCAGAGCCGGCATCCATCTTGTCAGATGAATGTATTATCTCCTTGACCCGGCACACCCAATGAGTGGTAGATTCACCCTCCTCTTGCTTACAATTAGTCAAGTCCACAATTGACATGGACTGCTTGCAGGTATCTTTGAAGTTCTGAATGAACCGGGCCTTTAACTCCGCCCATGAGCCAATGGAATTAGGCGGCAACCCTTTTAACCAAGTCCGGGCCGTTCCATCCAACATCATGGTGAAGTACTTAGCCATTTCCGCGTCACTGACCTCCAACAGCTCCATGGCCATCTCATAGCTTTTGATCCATGCCCCGGGCTGTAAGTCGGCCGTATAATTTGGCACCTTTCGGGGTCCCTTGAAGTCCTTGGGCAGACGCACATTACGCAAAGCCGGCACCAAACAAGGAACACTGCCGGTTCTGGTGGCCACTCCTGCCTCAACAGAAGTCGTCGGATAATCCGGGAAGGTTTGTTGAGCCACTTGTTGAGCCGCCAGCTGAGCCGCCCACCTGTCTTGCACCGGATTATAACCGCCGAGCTAGTTACGACGCTGGGCGTTGCTTGACAAGGCCTCCGACTCCATATGCCTGCTGTAACTTGGGCTCCGACTTGGGCGAGGAGTCGAATGAATCCTGTCTCGACTATAGGAATAAGCCTCCTACTGAGCGAGAGCCGTCTGGACAAGTTCTCTGATCTTTTGCATCTCCACCGCTGTCGGATCGTCGCCGTCCACCGAGAGAGCCGCCAAATGTGCCGATGCTGCGATCAGGTTTTCCATGGGGTTAGAAAAGTGACCCGGTGGTGTTGGTACGTAGCGGGGCGGGGCCATATTCACAAGAGGAGGTGCCATCACCCGAGGCTGAACCGGTCCCCCTGTTCCGGATGTTACGAATTGATTTTCCTCTGGCGGGTTACTAGGGCCGGCTCCGGGTGTGGATAAAAGGTTCCGAGGATCATATACCGGAGGCAAACGGGATTGAGTTTTCTGGTGTCTCATCCTCATCACCTCGTTAGATGCGTTCAGGCTCATCGTAAGCTGGAAAGCCTCTGACTGGAGCTGTTGGGCCCGTGCATCCAAAGCCGCCCGTTCTGCGGCTAGCCTAGTGTCCTCAGCCGCTAAGGCCTCCTTGGCCCGGGCTATTTCCTCACATACCTGTGCCACCTCTGCATCGTGCTCATCTTGACTTGCAGGAATAACTGTGGCGGTTAACATGGTCGTCAACTTGTCCATGAGATCAATCAGCACCTGAGCCGGCGGGCGCCCAGGGCCTCCTGCCCCGGCCGCTCTTGACCTGGACGTTATTGCTGCCGCAGCCGTAGAGTTTTGGCCGGGTTGAGTACCAGCCATGAAGATCCCTACCCTGCTTGGCGGCTCATAGGGGTTCGGAATACTGCTGCCATCGGAACAGCCCCCAAGCCTGCCATCTTGCAGTTGATACAACGAATCCGTTTCACCAGTGGACGAATCACCATCGGAGTGGACGACCGTCTCACCGCCATCTGCGGATCCTTCGGAAAGTTCTCCTCCGTGGATGCAACCCATGAAGGCACGCTTCATGGCGGGTTGAGCTCGGGCGGGTCTCGCAAGCCGAGCCCTCTCGATGATGTTGGTGCAGTTGTTCAGCTCAGGGCCCGGCTCACCAAACCGGCCGATGAAGACATGGATCCCGCCGAAGGGGACCCGGTACTTGTACTCAATTGAGCCGGCGTCGGGGCCCCAGCTTTCGTCGTCGATGTAGATCTTGCCGCGACGACTCTTGGTCATCCGGCCCACAGCGTATCCCTTGAGCCCTTCGAAGTTGCCCTTCAAGAACTCAAATCCACCGTGCGCTGGCCCCACGGTGGGCGCCAACTGTCGCGGAATTGTCACGGCAGATGTCCTCTTGCAAGGACTTAAACATGGAGCCATCGCAACTAGGAAGCTCAAAGGGGTTTAATGGGACAAGGGACACGAGAGAGTTTTTATACTAGTTCGGCCCCTTACGATGAAGGTAAAATCCTACTCTAGTTGGATTGGTATTGCTAGGGTTTCGATGACCAGGGAGCGAGATACGCTATGCCTGGCTCTCGATTGGATGTTACTTGCCCTAAGCCGTCGACGGGTCATCCCCTTATATACACGGGTTGACGCACTGCGGCCTACAGAGTCCCAGCCGGCTCATAAACAGTGTCCGGCTCGGTGACTAGTTAATCTTGCCTTATAACACAAGTCATGCCATTACGGCGGTCTATCACTACGGGCCTATAAGCCGCTTGTGGGCCTTAAGCCCTTTATCGAACCGCCAACTTTACGCTTGATCTTGGGCTTCATATGATGAATCGTCATTTGCATAACCCGGCCCCTCCTGGGCGGGTTACACAAATAGTTATATCCCCAATAGTACCTCCCTGCTAAACTAATAGCAAGGCAGACATCAAGTCTGGTACACAACATTACATACATGATAGAGCCTATGGCTGAAGCATAGAGAACATCTTTCATCTTTTCTCTATCTTCTGCAGTGGTCGGGCATTGAGTCTTACTCAACTTCACACCTTGTAACACAGGCAAGAACCCTTTCTTTGCTTGATCCATTTTGAACTTCTTCAAAACTTTGTCAAGGTATGTGCTTTGTGAAAGTCCAATTAAGCGTCTTGATCTATCTCTATAGATCTTGATGCCCAATATATAAGCAGCTTCACCGAGGTCTTTCATAGAAAAACTCTCGTTTAAATATCCCTTTATGCTATCCAGAAATTCTATATCATTTCCAATCAACAATATGTCATCCACATATAATATCTGAAATGCTACAGAGCTCCCACTCACTTTCTTGTAAATACAGGCTTCTCCAAAAGTCTGTATAAACCCATATGCTTTGATCACACTATCAAAACTTTTATTCCAACTCCGAGATGCTTGCACCAGTCCATAGATGGATCACTGGAGTTTGCACACTTTGTCAGCACTCTTTGGATCGATAAAACCTTCAGGTTGCATCATATACAACTCTTCTTCCAGAAATCTATTCAGGAATGCAGTCTTTACGTCCATTTGCCAAATTTCATAATCATAAAATGCAGCAATTGCTAACATGATTCGGACGGACTTAAGCATCGCTACGGGTGAGAAAGTCTCATCGTAGTCAACTCCATGAACTTGTCGAAAACCTTTTGCAACAAGTCGAGCTTTGTAGACAGTAATATTACCATCAGCGTTTGTCTTCTTCTTGAAGATCCATTTATTCACGATGGCTTGCCGATCATCGGGCAAGTCAACCAAAGTCCACACTTTGTTTTCATACATGGATCCTATCTCAGATTTCATGGCTTCAAGCCATTTTGCGGAATCTGGGCTCATCATCGCTTCCTCATAGTTCATAGGTTCGTCATGGTCAAGTAACATAACTTCCAGAATAGGATTGCCGTACCACTCTGGTGCGGATCTTACTCTAGTTGACCTACAGGTTCGATAGTAACTTGATCCGAAGTTTCATGATCATCATCATTAGCTTCCTCACTAATTGGTGTAGTCGTCACCGAAACTGGTTTCTGTGAAGAATTATTTTCCAATAAGGGAGCAGGTATAGTTACCTCATCAAGTTCTACTTTCCTCCCACTCACTTCTTTCGAGAGAAACTCCTTCTCTAGAAAGGATCCAAATTTAGCAACAAAAGTCTTGCCTTCAGATCTGTGATAGAAGGTGTACCCAACAGTCTCTTTTGTGTATCCTATGAAGACACATTTCTCCGACTTGGGTTCGAGCTTATCAGGTTGAAGCTTTTTCACATATGCATCGCAGCCCCAAACTTTAAGAAACGACAACTTTGGTTTCTTGCCAAACCACAGTTCATAAGGCGTCGTCTCAACGGATTTAGATGGTGCCCTATTTAAAGTGAATGAAGTCGTCTCTAAAGCATAACCCCAAAACGATAGCGGTAAATCAGTAAGAGACATCATAGATCGCACCATATCCAGTAAAGTACGATTACGACGTTCGGACACACCATTACGTTGTGGTGTTCCGGGTGGCGTGAGTTGCGAAACTATTCCGCATTGTTTTAAATGAAGACCAAACTCGTAACTCAAATATTCTCCTCCACGATCAGATCGTAGAAACTTTATTTTCTTGTTACGATGATTTTCCACTTCACTCTGAAATTCTTTGAACTTTTCAAATGTTTCAGACTTATGCTTCATCAAGTAGATATACCCATATCTGCTCAAATCATCTGTGAAGGTGAGAAAATAACGATACACGCCGCGAGCCTCAACATTCATTGGACCACATACATCAGTATGTATGTGATGACCCACAAGTATAGGGGATCTATCGTAGTCCTTTCGATAGTAAGAGTGTCGAACCCAACGAGGAGCAGAAGGAAATGATAAGCGGTTTTCAGTAAGGTTTTCTCTGCAAGCACTGAAATAGTAGGTGATAGATAGTTTTGTGATAAGATAAATAGTAACGAGCAAAAAGTAAATAAAGTAAATAAAGTGCAGCAAGGTGTCCCAATCCTTTATGTAGCAAAGGATAAGCCTAGACAAATTCTAATAATGAGGAAGGAGCTCTCGAGGACACATTGGGAATTATCGTCAAGCTAGTTTTCATCACGTTCGTAAGATTCGCGTTCGGTACTTTGATAATTTGATATGTGGGTGGACCGGCACTTGGGTACTTCCCTAACATGGACAAGCATCCCGCAACTACAAAAAAGAGTATTAAGGTAAACCTAACCACAACATTAAACATATGGGTCCATATCAACCCCTAATGAAGCAACGCATAAACTAGGGTTTAAGCTTCTGTCACTCTAGCAACCCATCACCTACTTATTACTTCCCTATGCCTTCCTCTAGGCCCAAATAATGGTGAAGTGTCATGTAGTCGACGTTCACATAACACCACTAGAGGAAAGACAACATACATCTCATCAAAATATCGAACGAATACCAAATTCACATGACTACTAATAGCAAGACTTCACCCATGTCCTCAGGAACAAACGTAACTACTCACAAAGTATATTCATGTTCATAATAAGGGGAGTAATAATATGCATAAAGGATCTGGACATATGATCTTCCACCAAGTAAACCAATTAGCATCAACTACAAGGAGTAATCAACACTACTAGCAACCCACAGGTACCAATTTGTGGTTTTGATACATGATTGGATACAAGAGATGAACTAGGGTTTTGAGAGGAGATGGTGCTGATGAAGATGTTGATGGAGATTGACCCTCTCTCGATGAGAGGATCATTGGTGATGACGTTGGTGATGATTTCCCCCTCCCGGAGGGAAGTGTCCCCGGCAGAACAGCTCCGCCAGAGCCCTAGATTGATTCCACCAAGGTTCCGCCTCGTGGCGGCGGAGTTTCGTCCCGTAAGCTTGCCCATGATTTTTTTTCCAGGGTAAAAGTGATGATATAGCAGAAGATGGACGCCGGAGGCCCACCAGGGGGCCCAGGAGATAGGGGGCCGCGCCCTACAGGGGGGCGCGCCCTCCTGTATCCTGGACAAGGTGTGGGCCCCCTGGCCTATTTCTTTTGCTCATAAATTCTTATCAAATCCAAAAAGTTGTTTCGTGGAGTTTCAGGACTTTTGGAGTTGTGCGGAATAGGTTTCCAACGTTTGCTCCTTTTCCAGCCAGAATTCCAGCTGCCGGCATTCTCCCTCTTCATGGTAAACCTTGTAAAATAAGAGAGAATAGCCATAAGTATTGATATATAATGTGTAATAACAGCCCATAATGCAATAAATATTGATATAAAAGCATGATGCAAAATGGACGTATCAACTCCCCCAAGCTTAGACCTCGCTTGTCCTCAAGCGGAAGCCGAAATCGAAAAATATGTCCACATGTTTAGAGATAGAGGTGTCGATAAAAATAAAATACGGACATGAGGGCATCATGATCATTCTAATAACAGCAACATATATAGATTTTGTCATATGATTTCCTATGCTCAAGTAATGAACGATTCACAATGTCAAGTATGGTTCAAAAACTTCATTGGGAACTAACAAACTATAATCTTAGTCATTGAAGCAATTGGAATTTATCGTAACATTAGAAAGAGTCAATAATGGAGCTTTTCATCAAGCTCACATACTCAACTATCTCGCAGTCTCCTATAATTGTTAACACTCACGCAATACTTGTGGTTATAGAGTTTCAGCCGGACACTGAGAAAGATAGGGGCTTATTGTGTTGCCTCCCAACGTATTCACCTTTAGGTGATGTCAACAATAATAGCCTATGCTAACTTACATCCAATTGGATATATATATCATGATCTTTCAAACACCAGGAGCTTGCCAAAGGATAAAAATAAAAAGGGAAAGGTGAGCATCACCTTGACTCAAGCATAAAGTAAAAACATAGAGTAAAAGATAGGCCCTTCGCAGAGGGAAGTAGAGGTTGTCATGCGCGTTTAGGGTTGATGCATAAAGTCTTAGTGCAAAAGAACGTCACTTTATATTGCCCCTTGTATGTGGACCTTTATTATGCAGTCCGTCGCTTTTATTACTTCCACAACAAGTTCGTACAAAGTTTATTTTCTCTGCACTAATAAGTCATACATATTTAGAGAGCAATTTTTATTGCTTGCACCGATGACAACTTACTTGAAGGATCTTATTCAATCCATAGGTAGGTATGATGGACTCTCATGGCAAAACTGGGTTTAAGGATATTTGGAAGCACAAGTAGTATCTCTACTTGATGCAAGGAATTTCGCTAGCATGAGGGGGAAAGGCAAGCTCAACATGTTTGGAAGTTCAATGACCATATACTTTAACTGAGATGTCGGAAAACATAAACCATTACGTTGTCTTCTGTAACATCCCAAATTTCCTATTTGGAATGTTTTACAATTATAGCTAAGCATCCTATGCATCCTGTTTGAATTTGAATGCCATTTGAAGTTTCAGAGCAATTTGAGTTTTGAATTTGAATTTCAAACTTTGGCATGGGGGAAACAATTCAAAAACTAACCCTGATAAATACTTGATCAAAAGTATGAGAGGAGCAAACATGACACTCCAAAAATATCAGAGGAAACAATGCCAAAAGTTTTGGAATTCAAATCTGAATTTTATTTGAATTTGAAAAAAATGGATTTTTATAAAGTTTGGATTTTGCCTTTGGACAAATGCTCAAATGAAAGGGAATATTCCCCTGATCATTTTGGTATATATATACCCTATATAAATTATTTATAGATTAGGTTTTATTTTTGTTTTTGTTTTATTTAAAAAAAATAAAAGAAAACCCCTCGGGCGCCAGCCAGGCCACCCCAGGCCCAGCCAGCGCCACCCCCCTCCTCAGCCCCGCGCCAGGCCCAGCCAGCGCCGGCCCAACTGGGCAGCCCAGCGCCAGCCAGGCCAGCCCAGCGCCGCACCCCTCGCACCCCCCTCGCCGAAACCCGTAGGCCTCGGCCACCCGACCCCCTCGCCCCTCTCTCTCTCCCGCTGACCCGTGGGACCCGCCCCGTCTCCTTCCCCCCTCGCCCACGCCATCGAGCTCGCCGGAGATCGACCGGATCCCGAAGGATCCGGGATCCCCCGACCGCCCCCGATGCCCTTCCGAAGCGAGCCCGAGGCCCTGGCTATAAAGGCCGGAGCCCCCGCACCCCATTCCCCCCCCCGAGACCTCGCCGCACCCCCTCTCCCTCCCGCTCGACGTCGCCGGAGACCCGAAGCCCTCCCCGCCGCCATTGTTGCCGCCGGCGACCCCCCGGGCCCCCCCCACCCCCCCCCCCCCCCGCCCCCCGCCCCCCCCTCTCTCCCCCTGGCCCGTGGGGCCCGCCCCCTCCCCCTCCCCCCCCCCCCCCCGCCCCCCGCCCCCCCCTCTCTCCCCCTGGCCCGTGGGGCCCGCCCCCTCCCCCTCCCCCCCCCCCCCCCGCCCCCCGCCCCCCCCTCTCTCCCCCTGGCCCGTGGGGCCCGCCCCCTCCCCCTCCCCCCCCCCCCCCCGCCCCCCGCCCCCCCCTCTCTCCCCCTGGCCCGTGGGGCCCGCCCCCTCCCCCTCCCCCCCCCCCCCCCGCCCCCCGCCCCCCCCTCTCTCCCCCTGGCCCGTGGGGCCCGCCCCCTCCCCCTCCCCCCCCCCCCCCCGCCCCCCGCCCCCCCCTCTCTCCCCCTGGCCCGTGGGGCCCGCCCCCTCCCCCTCCCCCCCCCCCCCCCGCCCCCCCCCCCAACACCACCGAACCCCTCCCCGACCTCGTGCGCGTCTTCCCGACGAGTCGCCGAAGCTCGCCGACGCCCGGCCGCCCCGACGCACGCTCGCCGCCGCCGCCGCCGTCGCCGGAGTCCGGTAAGCCCCCCGGCATCCCCCTCCCCCGTCCGATCTTAGATCAACGGCCCCGATTAGAAGCCCCCGAAGGGGTAGGTTTTAGTTAGAAAACCGGCCGGTCCACTCGGCTTATTTTTAGTTTAGGTTTATTTTTTTGGCCGGTTCGTTTTAGTTAACCCTAGGGCCCGTTTAGACTAAGTTACGCCTAGTGCACAGTATAGGCCCATTAGGCCTTTTTCTTTTATTTTGATTTTCTGTTTTAGCCGAATAGTTTCTGTTTTCAAAAATGTATATCTTTTATTCTGTTTAATATTTTTAGATGATTCTTTTTTTGTTGGATTGCAAATTTTGTGTAGTTTCTGTAGAATATATATTTAGCTATGTTAAAAATAATTAAAATTGCTTTATTTTAGTTTTGGTCAGAATAGTAAATCTGCTATAA
>LR880971.1:746410599-746432444 GCA_904067115.1 Aegilops sharonensis | reverse complement strand
GCCGCCGCCGCGCCATTAGCCCCGCCCCGACCGCCCCGGCCACCCTCGACCTCGCCCGACCCCACCCCCGAGCTCCCCTCGCCACGCCGCACCCGCCGGACCTCTCCGCCGTCGTCCCCGACCACCGTAGCCTCCACACCGTCGACGCCCGAGTCGCCGTCGGCCGCCGTCGTCGTCAGCCCCTCGGTAAGTCGCCGGAGCTCCTCGTCGCCGTTCGATCTAGATCGTAGGGTTAGGATAGATCCCCCCGAAGGGGTACGGTTTTTAGTTAGGTTTAGTTTTATAAAACCGGTTTTTTCGGTTTAGTTAGGGTTTAGTTGGACCGGCCGACGCGGTTTGTTTTCTGTTAAACCGTGAGCACGACTTAGTTATATTACGCCGAGCGCTAGATAGGCCCATTAAGCGCCGGTTTTCGCTTTAGTTTTATTTTTCGTTTTCTGTTTCAGAATAGTTTCAGTTTTGTAAAATTCATATCTTTTAATCTACTTAATATTTTTAAGTGATTCTTTTTTTGTTGGTTTACAAATTTCTTGTAGTTTCTGTAGAAAATATAGTTAGTCATGTTAAAATTATTTAAAATTGCTTTATTTTAGATTTAGACAGAATAGTAATTCTGCTATAAAATGAGTTAGGAATATTATTTTTTAGTGATTCTTTTTGTCACAACTTTGTTTTGACATTGCCTAACCGTAGGAATTTATTTGGGCATTTTAGAATTAATAAAAGAAATAGTTTAATCAGGATCATGTTATTCCTATTTATTTAACTAGCTACTGTTTTCCTATTGTTTCAAATAGCAAAAAAATTTATTTTTCATATGTGATAGTTTATTCTAGGTTAGTTTCTGTAACTCTAGAACATGAACTTTTATTTACAATAAATAAAATTTTATTTTATTTTTTTTCATCCTAGGAATTGTTTTAGGCATAATAGGAGTTCTATAATAGATTTTAATGTGATTCTTTTTGCTCCTAGTTGCATGATGATTTCTTTTCTGTTAATTAACAAAAACCCATGCTTAGGTTCTGTTAAGAAAAATTTTGTTGTGTAAAACTATTCTTAGTTGTTGCTTGATGTAGGAAAACATTGAGTTGGATTTCTTCGAGTTTTTCTTTGGGTTTTGATTCGTTTGTTTTGTGTGTTTCGTATTACTATGCTGTTATGTAAGTGATCATATGTTGTATGCTTATGATTGTTGTTTGCTTCGGTAGAATTTCCGGAGTGCGAAGCTTGCTACCACGAGTCCCTAGCCTTCGAAGATCGTCAGCAAGGCAAGTCATTGATCATATTTTCATTGACTATACCTATGATTTTATTGCATTAGAATTATACCTCCCCACCATGCATGCAGTAGGTGAATTTGAAGTTATGTTCTTGAGTAGTATCATGAGGTAGGATGAACCCAAATTCCCTTGTTACCATTGCCCGGGACGAAGTAGTTTATTTTGCTATGCTCGTAGACGGGGTTGGTTGAGTGAATCATAAGGGAGATGTGAGAGTCAAGATGGTGACAACCCCATGACTTCAAGATCAAGATGGACTTCAAAATTTCACTACTGGGTGGAGGACGGTTGACGGGCACCCTGGAGAACCCAGTGGTTGGCCGGGATGCATGGAGAAGCGCCATGACATCTTGCGGAAAGCTTCACCCAGCCACGAAGAGAAGGATGGATACCCCATTGACCAGAAGCTTACCTGTGCAGCCGCAAGTCATTATGGGCTCTGGCTTGGTCAACCCTAGTTGTGACTCTGGCCGGACGGTGCTACGAGATGTAGAAGAACGGTAGGATTGGATGGGTACCGGCAGTGGCCAGAGGAACTCTTCGGAAGACCCTGTTTCGTTCGTCCCGTCTTCAAACACCAGGAAGTGCGAAGACTTAAAAGGAGGGAACGATTCTTGCGGGTAAAGTGCGCAAACCTCTGCAGAGCAAAGATCTAATCGATTAGCCGTGTCCCCGGTTACGGACAATTTGAGCCTCTGGAACTTGGAGTAATTCAGAAATCTCAACACTGAAAGTAATAAGTTAATTGAGGGGATTATTATTTAATAATTGGGGATGAGACATTGGTTGGCGGAACCATCTCAATAACTACCAACAATTTGTAGTAATTTGCAAACAAGTCCTTATTGTAGGGAAAAACTGGCTTTTCGCAAAATGATGAAACTTAGAGCCCCACAGCCAAATTGCATATAGTGTTAGTAATTTTATTATTGTTCTCTCTTCATGACTTGCCAGCATATTCAAAATGCTGACCTACACGGCTGCAACGTCTTATGTTGCAGATGAGTATTCTGATCAGGAGTGAGGCTACGATCCGCGCTTGGCGATCGCCCTATGGAGTCGGATGGACTCGCTATTCTTCTACGCTTCCGCAGCTTTATTTAGTTTATTTCTCATGAGTTGGCCTTCGGCCGAATTTATTCTATTGTAATAAAGACTCGATATGAGAATCGTGTAATAAATTCAGGTGTGATTGAACTTTGATTGTTTCATCAATGTACTGTGTGTGCCAGCATGATCTTGGGATGGTACAGACATAGAGACTTGACCGATTTTGGGTCGGGTCGCTACAGCAACTGGCCTGGGCCACGAGAGCAACATGCCCCAAAATAGGAAATTATGCTAGTAATGACCATAATATTATTATTATACATTACATCTGAAAGCTTATTGAATACCTAATACAAGACTCAATTCTCATGGGGGCAAATTCGCACCACATACTAATAGTGTGTACTATGTGGGAACAAACCAATTTGATAAGCAAAACTGAATTTAATTTGGTTGGTACTCTCTCACAGAAAGGCATGCATGTCATAATGAAATAATTGTTAACTAGATTTCTATGTTTGAATTAATGCATAACTTTTTATTTGATAAAATAGTGGAAGCTCTAGCATACACCAGACTAAACTAATCGCATTCTAGATGAGCATACCAAATATCAAATCATATGTGTGTAAAAGTAGATTCTATTTTTTATGTTCTTTGATGATTACAATAATTGTGTTATTTGAAGTAAAAATACAAATCATGCACATGTTGTCGATTTAATAATGAACCAAACTTGCAGGACACATTTGGCATACCCTAGAAGTTTGTATGAACTTACCTAATAATATACCGGAGAACACTATTAATATTTTTGTTAATTATATGCTTTACAAATATGTATCATGATAGTTAATGATATTAATATATATGAACTCACAAACATACATGCAAATATATATATTACACTATATAGTTAATAAAACATTTAAAATTAATTTGAGGAGAAATTTTGTTATATCATACAATTAAATTTACAAGAAGCAAAATTTTAGTGGTATACATTAAAACTGCATGACAAACAAAGAAAGTTATATGTAATATATTTAGCAACATTTTTAACTTGTTAACTATGCTAGCTAAGTAATAGAAAATTATGTTAATTAAAACTATATTGTTATAAAACTATTTAAATAAGTTTAAAAGTTTAATATAAAAATGTGTATTTGTACGCCCTAAGCCACGACCATGTAGATAAGAAGTGTTCATTGATAGTAGGACCTGAACCCATTGATGTATGGCAACTAGACAATACAATTAATACAGCTTTAGTGTGCAATGCACATAACCATCCAGAACTACTACTCTGTCCACTCGAGTGTGTGTGTGTGTGTGTTTGTGAGTAGCTAGCTGAGAGAGCACTGGCCCGGGACAACAAGTGGTATCAGAGCCATGTCAAAGGCAACAGTGGAGATCGACGAGAAGGGTGAACGTCTTCATCAACTAGGANGTTTGAATTAATGCATAACTTTTTATTTGATAAAATAGTGGAAGCTCTAGCATACACCAGACTAAACTAATCGCATTCTAGATGAGCATACCAAATATCAAATCATATGTGTGTAAAAGTAGATTCTATTTTTTATGTTCTTTGATGATTACAATAATTGTGTTATTTGAAGTAAAAATACAAATCATGCACATGTTGTCGATTTAATAATGAACCAAACTTGCAGGACACATTTGGCATACCCTAGAAGTTTGTATGAACTTACCTAATAATATACCGGAGAACACTATTAATATTTTTGTTAATTATATGCTTTACAAATATGTATCATGATAGTTAATGATATTAATATATATGAACTCACAAACATACATGCAAATATATATATTACACTATATAGTTAATAAAACATTTAAAATTAATTTGAGGAGAAATTTTGTTATATCATACAATTAAATTTACAAGAAGCAAAATTTTAGTGGTATACATTAAAACTGCATGACAAACAAAGAAAGTTATATGTAATATATTTAGCAACATTTTTAACTTGTTGACTATGCTAGCCAAGTAATAGAAAATTATGTTAATTAAAACTATATTGTTATAAAACTATTTAAATAAGTTTAAAAGTTTAATATAAAAATGTGTATTTGTACGCCCTAAGCCTCGACCATGTAGATAAGAAGTGTTCATTGATAGTAGGACCTGAACCCATTGATGTATGGCAACTAGACAATACAATTAATACAGCTTTAGTGTGCAATGCACATAACCATCCAGAACTACTACTCTGTCCACTCGAGTGTGTGTGTGTGTGTGTGTGTGTGTGTGTGTGTGTGTGTGTGTGTGTGTGTTCGTGAGTAGCTAGCTGAGAGAGCACTGGCCCGGGACAACAAGTGGTATCAGAGCCATGTCAAAGGCAACAGTGGAGATCGGCGAGAAGGGTGAACGTCTTCATCAACTAGGAAATAAAAACAAAAAAACATACCTTTGTGAACTTTTCTTCTTCTTCTCGTCTCTTAATTATTGCCTTTGCTCTATTATCCTTAATCCCCTACAGTTAAATACAAACACTAGGAAGTTAGTATGAGAAAAAAATTACTATAATCAATTGTGAAAAAAGAGAATACCTTCAGTTTTTCAGCTCTGAGGCCTCAGCAAAGTTGAGTATATTAAGCATTTCCTTTTCGACCAATTCCTATGTCAAAATAAAATAAATTACGTCACACAATACACATAAAAATGTTAAGATTTGAGGTTCGTAAATTATAACAAGAGTAAATTGCACCCACAATCATACTCAAATTTAGTCTCCCACTCTCTATTCTGCTAACTCCACTCGTGTGTGTGTGTGTGTGTTTCCTGTCTACGCAACAACAACCGGTATCGGAGCCTTTTGGTGTTCGATCCAAAGCTTTGTACTCGTGCGGTGTTCAATCAACGACGGTGATGACAAGAGCTAGCGCAAGCAAGAAGACCGAGGACCCGCTGACCGCACCTCTCAAGCAACTCACCGTCAGTGACAGCGCTGCCAAGGTGTGTATAGTGAAGATACTACAAAAAAAATACACTTCCGTGATGATACGTGTTTGTCACAGTAGGTCGCGTTTTTTGTCATGCATGTACATCCATGACAAATTTATGACAGAATCAAGATAGTCATACCTGTGCTATCGTAGAAGTGTTCCATGACATTACCAAAATTATCATCACGGAAGTGTCCACTTCCATGACGATAAATCGCGCGTCACAAAAGTGCTTTCGTCAAGGGTGACCGACACGTGGCATCCACCGTAACGGAACGCCGTTAAGCTATCGGGTCAGGTTTTGGATCCGATAACCCGTTAACAGCCCCGACCAATGGGGATTTTCCACGTGTAAAATCATCATTGGCTGGAGGAAACACGTGTCGGCTCACTGTTGGGGCAGATGTCATCCACTCATTGGACAGAAGGCGCCTATGATATGTCGACACGTGGCACGGCCCAACAGAGGCCCATACCTGTGAAAAGGCTGGCCCATTTGACTTGGTCAAAAGGTGGTGGGCCGGCCCATGTAAAGCCTGTTAACGGCATGTTCGCATATAGCCCATTTACAACCCGCTAACCCAAGGCCCATTACGCCCTATCCGAATTAGGCCCAGTAGCGTCATCTAGGCCACCCAATATGATTTCAGCCCGTTTTCACTTCTGGCCCATGTATGGCCCATGACGTCTTTTGGCCCATATGAGGCCCTATGTAACTCTTGGCCTATTAACGGCCCGTGGTGAAACTGGCCCGTAATGAACAGTGTATTACTTTACACCCATTAACGTCCCGTGGTGAAACTGGCCCGTAATGAATAGTGTATCACTTTATACCCATTAAGGGCCCGTTATTCCGTTGGGCCTTTTCCAGCCCATGTTATCTTTCGGCCTTCTTAGAGCCCATTTATTCTTGGGCTCATTTCCAGCATTCGTTTACTTACGGCCCGTTACTTTCATTTCTGCTTATGGGCCAATTTCAGCCCATGGTTACAGTCGGCCCGTTTGTGGTCCGTTAACACGTTGGGCCGTTTTCATAGCGTCATGAAATACGGCCTATTAACGATGGCCCGTTATGGTCGGTCCATGAACGGACGATTCCAACTCTAGCCCGTTTACGGCCATAATGCGGCCTGTTATTGGCCCATGTTTGGCCAATCGATCATACTGCACGTATAAGGCCCATTGATGATACGGCCCGTAGAAGGCCCATTGATGATACAGCCCGTAGAAGGCCCATTGTTTCTGCGGCCCATAGAAGGCCCATTGTTTCTACGGCCCGTAGAAGGCCCACTGTTTATACGGCCCGTAGAAGGCCCACTATTTCTATGGCCCGTAGGTCCATTGTCACTACAGTAAATATTAGCCCATGGTTATTATGGCCTAGTTTTAAAAAATAGGTTATTGCAGCCACTAGCAAACCGCAGAAAAAGAACTGCACTGACTACAAGCAAACAAATAAACAAGACAACAAGGAAATAAATAAGCAAGCAACTTACACTAGGCTATCACGGCTATTACACATATTACATCCACTGGGCATCAAAGTTCGCCACCAGTGCAAATATAGGGAACACAACAGCATATAAACGCCGCAGCAAAACAAGTCCAGAACTGAAACCACTTCATAAGAGCTCAAGAAACAATATCCTGGGTACCCATAATGCTGGCAAGATGTTTCGCAAGCTTATTAACTTTCTCTTGTTTGGCGCTTAAGTCCTCCAGCGCTTGCTGTTGCACCAGAAAGTATGCATCTGAATTCTGCAGGGACTTCCTCAGTCCTTCGGCTTCCTGTCGCATAACATCTGATCGATGTCTTTCAACTTGAAGTTGAGACTCAAGAAGTCGAACTGATTCAGGCAACGAGTTCGAAGAGTTGGTGCCAGCAGTGGTAGCCAGTAACTCGAACACTACATCAAGACAGGATTTTGGGGTTGTCTCAGTGTCCTCAATATAGTTTTTATCAGCTTTCTTGGAGACCAACAGGGATGTCTCACTATCTTGAACCTTATCTGCATTACTTCCTTTACCATTGCATAACAGGGTACTCTTCTCCAATATTTTATCCGCTTTCTAAAAGAGAAACAAATGAACACATCTCAGGTTTACAATGTAGTATATGAAACTCATTTTGGTAAACCAGTTTAGTAGTAAGGTGGACAGGATAATAGCATGAAACAAACATATATCTATGTAGTATGGTCACTGTATGGTCTATATCATTCTAGTTTATGTTGCCAAATCAAGATAGATACAGTTCGATCATATCTATTTAAGACAAAGCAGCATAGACAGAATATAAGTGTGGGAAACTACACAGCAATAACAACACCTGTAATGTGCATGGCATGAGAACATAACTGTTTATTCAATTGAAACTGAAATCAACATAGAGCAAGTTACAATAGCAAACAGCCAAACACGTTGAAGAAACAGGTTTAAAACATACCTGTTGCGCCATTGGAGTTTCAATTGCATCCTTCAAATTTCAAATTGGTTGGTATCAGTAAATACAGTGATGCAAGAGCAAAGTAGTATGAACCATAGCTACGGAACCTGACCTGAGAACAATTCTTCTTCTGCTTTAAGCGTTGACTTCGGGTTCGGAGTGGTGGTCCTCGTGATTTGGGCACTGTAGTTGCCTTACTAGCTGCTCGTGTTTGGGTGCTTTGTGGTGGAGACGGTGCTCGTGTTTGGGTCCTACTCCCACCCTTTCCTTGTTGGATTAGGAGAAGGGGGGAGGAGGTGGAGGAGAGGAAGGAAAGGGGGGCGCCGCCCCCTCTCCTTGTCCTATTCAGACTAGGGGGGAGGGGCACGTGGCCCTACCCTGGCTGCCTCTCCTCTTCTCCACTAGGGCCCACTATGGCCCATTAAGTCCCCGGGGGGTTCCGGTAAGCTCCTGGTACTCCGGTAAAATCCCGATTTCACCCGGAACACTTCCGGTATCCAAATATAGGCTTCCAATATATCAATCTTCATGTCTCGACCATTTAGAGACTCCTCGTCATGTTCATGATCACATCCGGGACTTCGAACAACCTTCGGTACATCAAAACATATAAACTCACAATATAACTGTCATCGAAACATTAAGCGTGCGGACCCTACGGGTTCGAGAACTATGTAGACATGACCGAGACACGTCTCCGGTCAATAACCAATAGCGGAACCTGGATGCTCATATTGGCTCGCACATATTCTACGAAGATCTTTATCGGTCAAACCGCATAATAACATACGTTATTCCCTTTGTCATCGGTATGTTACTTGCCCGAGATTCGATCGTCGGTATCTCAATACCTAGTTCAATCTCGTTACCGGCAAGTTTCTTTACTCGTTCTGTAATACATCATCCCACAACTAACTCATTATTTGCAATGCTTGCAAGGCTTAAGTGATGTGTATTACCGAGTGGGCCTAGAGATACCTCTCCTACAATCGGAGTGACAAATCCTAATCTCGAAATACGCCAATCCAACAATTACCTTCGGAGACACCTGTAGAGCACCTTTATAATCACCCAGTTATGTTGTGACGTTTGGTAGCACACAAAGTGTTCCTCCGGTAAACGGAAGTTGCATAATCTCATAGTCATAGGAACATGTATAAGTCATGAAGAAAGCAATAGCAGAATACTAAAGGATCAAGTGCTAAGCTAACGGAATGGGTCAAGTCAATCACATCATTCTCCTAATGACGTGATCCCGTTAATCAAATGACAACTCATTTCTATGGCTAGGAAACATAATCATCTTTGATCAACGAGCTAGTCAAGTAGAGGCATACTAGTGACACTCTGTTTGTCTATGTATTCACACAAGTATTATGTTTCCGGTTAATGCAATTCTAGCATGAATAATAAACATTTATCATGATATAAGGAAATAAATAATAAATTTATTATTGCCTCTAGGGCATATTTCCTTCATCTATAAGAGATGAAAGTCTGATTCCCGTGCTCCCCGTTGGATCGATACACTTACTTAGTAAAGGCTACAACTAAAACCTGTGCATTTGCAGGTTATCAGATGCTAAAACCAATAATCGGCACAGAAGTAACTGAATTAATACACATTTAGCATTTAAACACATTCTTAATTTTAAAGTAAACTCCATGTTAAAGAACTTTGAAGTTTATGAAATTAAAAATGTGCACATATTCTGAAAGTACTAGCTAGCCCTTTTGGGGAGTAGGCCGACTTGAGTATCTCAATCAATCAAATTCAGGGCCGGTCCATAGGCCAGGCAAAAAGGGCAACTGGCTTGGGCCACGAGAGCAACATGCCCCAAAATAGGAAATTATGCTAGTAATGACCATAATATTATTATTATACATTACATCTGAAAGCTTATTGAATACCTAATACAAGACTCAATTCTCATGGGGGCAAATTCGCACCACATACTAATAGTGTGTACTATGTGGGAACAAACCAATTTGATAAGCAAAACTGAATTTAATTTGGTTGGTACTCTCTCACAGAAAGGCATGCATGTCATAATGAAATAATTGTTAACTAGATTTCTATGTTTGAATTAATGCATAACTTTTTATTTGATAAAATAGTGGAAGCTCTAGCATACACCAGACTAAACTAATCGCATTCTAGATGAGCATACCAAATATCAAATCATATGTGTGTAAAAGTAGATTCTATTTTTTATGTTCTTTGATGATTACAATAATTGTGTTATTTGAAGTAAAAATACAAATCATGCACATGTTGTCGATTTAATAATGAACCAAACTTGCAGGACACATTTGGCATACCCTAGAAGTTTGTATGAACTTACCTAATAATATACCGGAGAACACTATTAATATTTTTGTTAATTATATGCTTTACAAATATGTATCATGATAGTTAATGATATTAATATATATGAACTCACAAACATACATGCAAATATATATATTACACTATATAGTTAATAAAACATTTAAAATTAATTTGAGGAGAAATTTTGTTATATCATACAATTAAATTTACAAGAAGCAAAATTTTAGTGGTATACATTAAAACTGCATGACAAACAAAGAAAGTTATATGTAATATATTTAGCAACATTTTTAACTTGTTAACTATGCTAGCTAAGTAATAGAAAATTATGTTAATTAAAACNATAAGCAAAACTGAATTTAATTTGGTTGGTACTCTCTCACAGAAAGGCATGCATGTCATAATGAAATAATTGTTAACTAGATTTCTATGTTTGAATTAATGCATAACTTTTTATTTGATAAAATAGTGGAAGCTCTAGCATACACCAGACTAAACTAATCGCATTCTAGATGAGCATACCAAATATCAAATCATATGTGTGTAAAAGTAGATTCTATTTTTTTATGTTCTTTGATGATTACAATAATTGTGTTATTTGAAGTAAAAATACAAATCATGCACATGTTGTCGATTTAATAATGAACCAAACTTGCAGGACACATTTGGCATACCCTAGAAGTTTGTATGAACTTACCTAATAATATACCGGAGAACACTATTAATATTTTTGTTAATTATATGCTTTACAAATATGTATCATGATAGTTAATGATATTAATATATATGAACTCACAAACATACATGCAAATATATATATTACACTATATAGTTAATAAAACATTTAAAATTAATTTGAGGAGAAATTTTGTTATATCATACAATTAAATTTACAAGAAGCAAAATTTTAGTGGTATACATTAAAACTGCATGACAAACAAAGAAAGTTATATGTAATATATTTAGCAACATTTTTAACTTGTTAACTATGCTAGCTAAGTAATAGAAAATTATGTTAATTAAAACTATATTGTTATAAAACTATTTAAATAAGTTTAAAAGTTTAATATAAAAATGTGTATTTGTACGCCCTAAGCCACGACCATGTAGATAAGAAGTGTTCATTGATAGTAGGACCTGAACCCATTGATGTATGGCAACTAGACAATACAATTAATACAGCTTTAGTGTGCAATGCACATAACCATCCAGAACTACTACTCTGTCCACTCGAGTGTGTGTGTGTGTGTGTTTGTGAGTAGCTAGCTGAGAGAGCACTGGCCCGGGACAACAAGTGGTATCAGAGCCATGTCAAAGGCAACAGTGGAGATCGACGAGAAGGGTGAACGTCTTCATCAACTAGGATATAAAAACAAAAAAACATACCTTCGTGAACTTTTCTTCTTCTTCTCGTCTCTTAATTATTGCCTTTGCTCTATTATCCTTAATCCCCTACAGTTAAATACAAACACTAGGAAGTTAGTATGAGAAAAAAATTACTATAATCAATTGTGAAAAAAGAGAATACCTTCAGTTTTTCAGCTCTGAGGCCTCAACAAAGTTGAGTATATTAAGCATTTCCTTTTCGACCAATTCCTATGTCAAAATAAAATAAATTACGTCACACAATACACATAAAAATGTTAAGATTTCAGGTTCGTAAATTATAACAAGAGTAAATTGCACCCACAATCATACTCAAATTTAGTCTCCCACTCTCTATTCTGCTAACTCCACTCGTGTGTGAGTGTGTGTTTCCTGTCTACGCAACTACAACCGGTATCAGAGCCTTTTGGTGTTCGATCCAAAGCTTTGTACTCGTGCGGTGTTCGATCAACGACGGTGATGACAAGAGCTAGCGCAAGCAAGAAGACCGAGGACCCGCTGACCGCACCTCTCATGCAACTCACCGTAAGTGACAGCGCTGCCAAGGTGTGTATAGTGAAGACACTACAAAAAAAATACACTTCCGTGATGATACGTGTTTGTCACAGTAGGTCGCGTTTTTTGTCATGCATGTACATCCATGACAAATTTATGACAGAATCAAGATAGTCATACCTGTGCTATCGTAGAAGTGTTCCACGACATTACCAAAATTATCATCACGGAAGTGTCCACTTCCATGACGATAAATCGCGCGTCACAGAAGTGCTTTCGTCAAGGGTGACCGACACGTGGCATCCACCGTAACGGAACGCCGTTAAGCTATCAGGTCAGGTTTTGGATCCGATAACCCGTTAACAGCCCTGGCCAATGGGGATTTTCCACGTGTAAAATCATCATTGGCTGGAGGAAACACGTGTCGGCTCACTGTTGGGACAGATGTCATCCACTCATTGGACAGAAGGCGCCTATGATACGTAGACACGTGGCACGGCCCAACAGAGGCCCATTCCTATGAAAAGGCCGGCCCATTTGACTTGGTCAAAAGGTGGTGGGCCGGCCCATGTAAAGCCTGTTAACGGCATGTTCGCATATAGCCCATTTACAACCCGCTAACCCAAGGCCCATTACGCCCTATCCGAATTAGGACCAGTAGCGTCATCTAGGCCACCCAATATGATTCCAGCCCGTTTTCACTTCTGGCCCATGTATGGCCCATGACGTCTTTCGGCCCATATGAGGCCCTATGTAACTCTTGGCCTATTAACGGCCCGTGGTGAAACTGGCCCGTAATGAACAGTGTATTACTTTACACCCATTAACGTCCCGTGGTGAAACTGGCCCGTAATGAATAGTGTATCACTTTATACCCATTAAGGGCCCGTTATTCCGTTGGTCCTTTTCCAGCCCATGTTATCTTTCGGCCTTCTTAGAGCCCATTTATTCTTGGGCTCATTTCCAGCATTCGTTTACTTACGGCCCGTTACTTTCATTTTCTGCTTATGGGCCAATTTCAGCCCATGGTTACAGTCGGCCCGTTTGTGGTCCGTTAACACGTTGGGCCGTTTCCATAGCGTCATGAAATACGGCCTATTAACGATGGCCCGTTATGGTCGGCCCATGAACGGTCGATTCCAACTCTAGCCCGTTTATGGCCATAATGCGGCCTGTTATTGGCCCATGTTTGGCCAATCGATCATACTGCCCGTATAAGGCCCATTGATGATACAGCCCGTAGAAGGCCCATTGATGATACGGCCCGTAGAAGGCCCATTGTTTCTGCGGCCCATAGAAGGCCCATTGTTTCTACGGCCCGTAGAAGGCCCACTGTTTATACGGCCCGTAGAAGGCCCACTATTTCTACGGCCCGTAGGTCCAGTGTCACTATAGTAAATATTAGCCCATGGTTATTATGGCCTAGTTTTATAAAATAGGTTATTGCAGCCACTAGCAAACCGCAGAAAAAGAACTGCACTGACTACAAGCAAACAAATAAACAAGACAACAAGGAAATAAATAAGCAAGCAACTTACACTAGGCTATCACGACTATTACACATATTACATCCACTGGGCATCAAAGTTCGCCACCAGTGCAAATATAGGGAACACAACAGCATATAAACGCCGCAGCAAAACAAGTCCAGAACTGAAACCACTTCAGAAGAGCTCAAGAAACAATATCATGTGTACCCATAATGCTGGCAAGATGTTTCGCAAGCTTATTAACTTTCTCTTGTTTGGCGCTTAAGTCCTCCAGCGCTTGCTGTTGCACCAGAAAGTATGCATCTGAATTCTGCAGGGACTTCCTCAGTCCTTCGGCTTCCTGTCGCATAACATCTGATCGATGTCTTTCAACTTGAAGTTGAGACTCAAGAAGTCGAACTGATTCAGACAACGAGTTCGAAGAGCTGGTGCCAGCAGTGGTAGCCAGTAACTCGAACACTACATCAAGACAGGATTTTGGGGTTGTCTCAGTGTCCTCAATATAGTTTTTATCAGCTTTCTTGGAGACCAACAGGGATGTCTCACTATCTTGAACCTTATCTGCATTACTTCCTTTACCATTGCATAACAGGGTACTCTTCTCCAATATTTTATCTGCATTCTAAAAGAGAAACAAATAAACACATCTCAGGTTTACAATGTAGTATATGAAACTCATTTTGGTAAACCAGTTTAGTAGTAAGGTGGACATGATAACAGCATGAAACAAACATATATCTATGTAGTATGGTCACTGTATGGTCTATATCATTCTAGTTTATGTTGCCAAATCAAGATAGATACAGTTCGAATCATATCTATTTAAGACAAAGCAGCATAGACAGAATATAAGTGTGGGAAACTACACAGCAATAACAACACCTGTAATGTGCATGGCATGAGAACATAATTGTTTATTCAATTGAAACTGAAATCAACATAGAGCAAGTTACAATAGCAAACAGCCAAACACGTTGAAGAAACAGGTTTAAAACATACCTGTTGCGCCATTGGAGTTTCAATTGCATCCTTCAAATTTCAAATTGGTTGGTATCAGTAAATACAGTGATGCAAGAGCAAAGTAGTATGAACCATAGCTACGGAACCTGACCTGAGAACAATTCTTCTTCTGCTTTAAATGTTGACTTCGGGTTCGGAGTGGTGGTCCTCGTGATTTGGGCACTGTAGTTGCCTTACTAGCTGCTCGTGTTTGGGTGCTTTGTGGTGGAGACGGTGCTGTGTCAACGGGAACTGGATGTCTATCTGCTGGGGTTGGGGGTTAGAAGGGGTGTAGCTGGTTCTCTGTCCAACTGGGTAGGGGTACAATCTGCATGAGTGTGGGTTATGTGTCGTGGGGCTGATTCTTGGACAAGTACAACCGTGGTTCTATCTGCATCGACAGGTAGCACGATCTTTTCTAAAGACCATGTTTTTACTCCCACAGATACTGCCATCACTCCCTCCAATTGAAATGGCTGATAAACAAGAAAAGTAATTGAATGTACAGACATTGTAATATAGATAGGTGCAATGGATAGTAGGGAAGAAAACAGGGCATGAAATAATTCACATTTATGTTGTCTAAGCAAACAGAATAGCAGGACATAATTCCACATATATGATGGCTAATTAAACATGATAGCATGACACAATTTCACATGTATGATGGCTAACTAAACAGGATAGAATGACATACTTCAAAATATGATGACTATGTAAACAGGATGACATGATATAACTATACGATGTATCTATTAAAGTGGTTGGCATGCCATAAATCACAAACATGCCGTTGAGGGAAACATGATGACATGATATAATTCACGGATAGAATGACATAATTTAAAATATGATGACTATGTAAATAGGATGAGATGATATAACTATATTATGTCTTTAGAAAATTGGTTGGCATGCCATAATTCAGATACATGTTGTCTATGTAAACATCATGGCATGACATAATTCAAATATATGATTTATATACTAAGGAAGTGAGCAGAGGGCAATTGCATATATGATGTGTCAACTAAGGAGATGGCATTCAATATTGTGTATATGATGTAAAAACTAAGCATGCAATACAACATATGCATTATATGAGTAATATAACCTTGCTAAGTTTGAGCATACACCTCAGGAGGATAATAGGACTGGTCATCTGCCTCTGAATCCTCCTCTGAAGAGCTATCTGTAACCAGCAAGATATCTGCTTCAGCAGGTAGCATTGCCTGCTCTGAAGACCTTGTTTTCACTCCAGATTTATCCATCACCAATTCAAATGGCTGATGCATAGGAAGAGCAGTTGAATATACAAACATTGTCGACAAAAGCATTGAGAAATACGAAAAAAGGACGGCATGATATAATTCACATATATGACGCTTGCCTAAACAGCATGGCATTGCATAATTCACATACATAATGCCTTGCAACAAGATAACATTGCATAATTCACATATATAATGTCTTGCAACAAGATGACATTGCATAATTCACATATATGGTAATTAGACACTAAACAGGTGGCATTCACACAAAGCATGTCTAAACTAAGCAAATGACATAGCAATGCAAGATACCATACACACGATATGAGTAACATAACCCTGCCAAGTTAGGGCATGCACCTCAGGGGGGAAATATGACTGGTCCTCTGTGTCTGAATCCTCCTCTGAGGAGCTATCGGTAACCAGCAAGACATGCGCTTCGTCAGATAGCATTGTCTGCTCTGAAGACCTTGTTTCCACTCCAGATTTTTCCATGACCGTGCCGAATGGCTGATGCACAGGAAGAGTAAATGAACGTACTAAAATTGTTGACAAATTTAACACATAATAAGAAAATGATGGCATGATATAATTCACATATAAGATGACTGGCTAACCAGGGTGGCATTGCAAAATTCACATATATGATGCCTGGCTAGACAAGATGGCATTGCATGATTCACATATACGATAAAGAAACTAAACAGATGGCATTGACACAAAGCATGTCTAAACTAAGCAGATGACATCTTTAATGTATACAGTAAGCAATGCAAGGCACCATATGCACGATATTACCAACATCAGCATGCCAAGTTAGAGCGAAGACCTCATGGGGTAAACAAGAGTGGTCTTCTCCTTCTGAATCCCCCTCAGAACAGTTATCTTCCTCTTGATTACGATCCAAAATGGGTGGAGGGGGGCTGCCTTTGCGCCCACCATGGAACGATGTCTGCATGAAATTTTATTGCCACGCAAGGCTCGTCTCTTTTGCTCTACATGATCAGTTCCATTGTGTACAATAACTGGCATGCATAGGAATAAAACATAGTGAGATTATGTAAGGAGTGCACGCACAAATCCAGAGTGATGGTAGCAAACTGTGGATAGACCCAAAACCAATGATAGCAGGCAGATAATAGCTTTAGTTAAAAAATACAGATAATGGCTCCTTTAATGTTTGTTTGCACCCAACATGAAAATCATAGTAGACACCGGAGATTAACCAGATAGTAGACAGATAGTACTGATTGTTGCCCCAATATGTACCCCACAACCATTTAAAAACTCAAGTTCCAGCATTAGTTTGGACCTGACTCGGAGTCTAATAGGTGAACACGATGATAATGTAGGATGTCATCATATTAAGCGACACATAACGTAAGCAGACACGGAAGAGTGAGACCTCTCTTGCGGACCCGTGTAGTCCTCAAGGTCATCTGCTTAGTTGATGATGGTAATGCAGTTGTCGTGGCTGCCGGCGGCGGGGAAGAAGATCTGAGGCGGCGAAAGACAGTCTGGAGAGCGGATCCCTGCTGTGGTGAACCATTCCATCGTTGGAGCAGCTGAGCTGGGCTGGAACACAGCGCCGCAGGAGCAGGACAAACCACACAAGGTTTTCTTTGACACATATCTGTAAGAGAAGTAATTGAGTAAGGGCTTGTTTGAATTTGAGGATTCTAACAATGCATGGATAGGAAATAGACAGGAATACGATAGGAATGCACGTGCAAAACAGAGAATTTAAAAACACAGGATTTCTGGCAATCTGGGTGTTTGATTCACAACAATTGGAAGATCACAGGATGCAAAAAAGCATGGTGAGATTAAGTCAAACCACAAGAAAATGTACGGTTATAATGCTATTATGATACTATCTCTTAGTCTTGTGCTTGATGAATAGGAATATGAAAAGGAGGAGAAGTGGAAATTAGAATTCCTATGGTTTTTCTTTCAAGGAGACACTAAAGGAACAAATCCTACAGTTTTCCTTAGCTCCATTCCTTTGCACCAAATTCATGAAAAGTAGTACCATAGGAAATTTTCCAATTCCTATGTTTTTCATTCACTTTTCCTTTCAAGCACTGGCGATTCTAGTAGGCAGGCTTGAGCAAGGAAAATCCTACACTAAAAAAATGTTTTTGTGCTACTTCTATTACTTTTTGGACCCAGGCCACTGCCATACTAGCTCAACGCCCAGGCCCATCGACAAATGCACAACTCAAACGCGCAGAGATAAATAATGATGGCATTCAAGAGAGTCCATCACGGATAGCTAAGTTGCCTGGTACCTCACTGCTTGTCATATAGTAGGATAAAATAATTGTATTTCCCGTTACTACGAGTGCTCAGTGGACAATATATATAACATGTAGAGTAAAAAAGAGATGCAACAAGTGTACAACCTCTTTGGCGAAGCCATGTCGATCTCAGCGTGATTGGGTTGGCCGGTGAGGATGCTCCAGCTGACTTTGCTGTCGGAGGAGGGGAAGAAGATCTTAGGCGTCTGGAGATGGAGCCCGAGGTACTGCTCCGCTGTGAGGGAGAGTTTCGTCGTTGGAGCAGCTCCGGTGAGTTGTACGACGCCGAGGCTGAAGCAGGACAAGAGAGACAACGAACAATGTTAACCTGAGTGGAATTCTAAAAACATCTCCAATACATGACGTAAAATACATAACCACAAAGTGATAGATGTAAAATACATCAGCCGCTCATCTCTGAACTTAACTGTCGAAACTGAACTTAACTGTCGAAACTGAACCTAACTGTCGAAACTGAATTTTGCTGTCGAAACTGAATTTTGCTGTCGAAACTGAACGCACTAGCAAGGTGAGGCTACACGTCGGTCGACTGACTTTTTCATCTCTGGTCAGTCGATTTTGCAGCCGTTGGATACGAAATCATGGGCCTGCGATTCATCTTCAACCTCCACCCCCCTGAGCCGCCAGCCACCACCGGCCAAACAGCAGCCCCCTGCCTCCCGCGGTCGGCGGTGCGCCGCCCAGCCCGCCCCGAAAACACTCCCCACCGCCGGTCCGCCGCTGCCCCGACCATCCCTCTAGCGCCCCCCCCCCCCCCCCCCCCGGGGTTTTTTTCCCCCTCCCCCCACCCCCCCCCCCCCCCCCCCGCTTTCTCTCTCCTCCCCCCCCCCCCCCCCCCCCCGGGGTTTTTTTCCCCCTCCCCCCACCCCCCCCCCCCCCCCCCCGCTTTCTCTCTCCTCCCCCCCCCCCCCCCCCCCCCGGGGTTTTTTTCCCCCTCCCCCCACCCCCCCCCCCCCCCCCCCGCTTTCTCTCTCCTCCCCCCCCCCCCCCCCCCCCCGGGGTTTTTTTCCCCCTCCCCCCACCCCCCCCCCCCCCCCCCCGCTTTCTCTCTCCTCCCCCCCCCCCCCCCCCCCCCGGGGTTTTTTTCCCCCTCCCCCCACCCCCCCCCCCCCCCCCCCGCTTTCTCTCTCCTCCCCCCCCCCCCCCCCCCCCCGGGGTTTTTTTCCCCCTCCCCCCACCCCCCCCCCCCCCCCCCCGCTTTCTCTCTCCTCCCCCCCCCCCCCCCCCCCCCGTGCCGAGCTTTTTCTCCGGCATTCCACACGCCACCGCCCCGCCAACACCCCGCCACCGCCCCCATCCTGAACCCTAAGATAGATAGTGGGGTACCTCTCCGGCGAGCCCCCCTCCCCGCTGCGGCTGGTTCTTCCTTCACCCCGGCGAGCCCACCCCTTGAAAATTGACTGACCCAAAAGTCGATTCAGTCGACTGAAGTGTAGCCAAATCGGAGCAGCATCGCAAGCAAGAGCAAGAGCGAGAGCAGCAGCGCGAGCAAGAGCAATAGCAAGAGCAGACCAGGCAGGGGACCGAGAGCAAGAGCAGAGCAGCAGCGCGAGCGAGAGCTAAAGCAGCAGCAACTCCTACTGATGTGGATGTCGCCGCCGAGGGAGCGACGACGTGGAGGAAGTGGCCAGTGATGCCGCCGTGGATGGAGCCGCGTCGTGTCGGCTCGGGACAGAGCGCCGGCAGCACCGTGGGATCGAATCAAGAAGAAAATGCGGTGATTAGTGTACAACCTCTTTGATGGCGCCGATTAGGCCGCAGCTTCATCCGAGGAAACGGTGATGATGATGCTCTCCGGTGGTGCAGTTGAAGACGACGGTGTGGGAATGGAGGTGGCGCGAAAGACGAGGGGAACATCGGGGCAGCTCCTTGGAGGTGGAGGACGGGGTGGCTGAACCGGCGGGACAATGAGATCGACGATGGATCCTCATCGGGTACGGTGGATGAGGGACGTCGAGGTGTTGCTGTGGACGACGTCTTCGGGGAAGAGGCTCCGACTGGGTGGCGGACGGAGCAGGGTGTGGGGTTTCGTCGCGGGTTTTCGCGGCCTCAGTGTACGAATGGGTGGGTGGATGGTATGGCAGTGGAGAACCATGGCTTAGAGACGCGCTTGTCCGAAATGTGGTGTAAGTTACGAAAGTACCCCCCCCCCCACACCGATTTGAGGCGGTTCTTTCGGTTCAGGGGTACCACGGGCATTTCGCGTGTCGGGATTTCACAAGAGGTGGGAATTTTCGCGCGGTTGTAATTTCGGAATAGCAAGGCGCGATTTGAGATGGAGGGAGTTGTCGGAGCACAACGAGACAAAGATATATCCTAAATATTTCGGGCTAACAAGGCGCGGGTTGAAGAGGCGGGAGTTTCGCAGCACGATAGACAGAGACGCTAGCTTCACTTTTCGGCATAACAAGGCGTGGCTTGAAATTTCGGAAGAATAAGCTTAACGTGTACCAAAAAAAGACAATTTGCACCTCAACATGCACAACACACACACAAACACCATTTATACTAGAGTAAGGTACACGTGCATTGCACGCATGAGATTTGGCAACCAAATTATGAATAAATACCACATTATAGCATGCAAGCTTTGAGTCATATATGCATGATGTAGATGTTCGTTTAATTCTTATAGTTCATTTCATTCAAAATCATCTAGTTTTTATAAGAAAGCTAATCTATTTTAAGATTCATGAATTGTGCGTTGTAAGACATAAAGTAAAAAACAAATAATGGCAAATCATGTAGAAAAACATTTGGGCAATTTTGATACAGAAGATTCTAGAACAAATAAGAAGTGCTTGTGTTTTGATGTTTGTGCATTATGCTTAAGTTCAACCATGGAGTCTTCTAGATTATACATGTGGCGAAATCTGGTGGAATCTAGATGATATCCAACGGCCAATAGTGCTCAAATTTGCCATCTTTGGACCATCGGATTCGCCTCATCCAACGACCATCCTTCAAAGTTAAAGTTACCCACACACAATAAAAAAATATATATAATATAATATAATATATATATAGGGGTATAGATATAGATATGTGATGCGAAAGCCGCCCATCATCTCCAATTAGAATAGTGTGTCCATGCACGGATGCGACGTGGGCAAATGATGTCTGCCATCGATATCTCAAATTCAAATCAGTCTGACCTTGTTCAATGTGTATACATTACAACATGCTCGTTTCCAAACCACACCGCGCAGATCTCCGTTATATTCATGCATGCATGGGTTTCAAACATCAGGATCTCTTATTCAAATATTTGAATTTAACTTTACATTGATTATGACCTCACCTATTCTTTTACACCCACACATTAGTCTTCTCTTTATAATTGTACCACTAACTTTCTCTCGTGCATGCATGCACACACACTACCAGTCGGCATTATCTATCGCACGCATGCAATCTTTTTCTTCAGGTCGGTCTCCCATGAAGGCACACACCCACACACATCCCCCTCTCCATCATACCGGGCATTCTTTATCTCTCACGCATGCATGGGCAACGATCGATGTTCCTCTATGTATGTGTGTATATAGCTAGGTCTTATATAGTTTTCCACACAAACCGATCAATCGATATATCCAGTGAGGTCTCACCCTCTTTCCCATGTCCACATCGATCAATCTATACCTCTCTATATAGGATTAACATAAATAGCTAATACACCCACATTAATTATATATCCAACGTCCCCCTCTCATCATCCATGCCTTCCGCTTCATCTCTCAGACGCGTGCACAATGGCGAAGACCGGGGGCAGTAAGGGCCCTGCCCCCCCCCCCCC
>LR880971.1:746395199-746409895 GCA_904067115.1 Aegilops sharonensis | reverse complement strand
TTTTCATGGCTCCGCTACTGCGTGCAACAGCGCACGTGTTCGCCCCCTCTCTCTAAATATCGATCTCGCACTTGTGCATTCCTTCATAGTCTCCCTCCACTCGGCCCCTCGCACCATCTTCTAGCCCCCCACCGGATTTTGCCACGTGTACAATCTAGGAGACTCCATGGTTGAACTTAAGCATAATGCACAAACCTCAAAACAACAGTGGTTCTCTTTTGTTCTAGAATCTTCCGTATCATAACTGCCCAAACTTTTTTTTCTAGTTGAATTGCTGTCGGTGTACTAGAGTAGGGGTACCCTAGTACCCCGAACTCGTGCACGGACAGTTGCAGCGCCCCACGGCAGGGCTGGCCTGATGGCCGCCAAGGTCCTCGGCGGCTCCTTTGGAGCCATTCAAGAACAAAGCAGTCAAGACCCCGGCAAGAGGAGCTTGCCGGGAAGGCCACTCAGGGCGCAAAGGAAATGAGGCCCCGGCAAGAGGAGCTTGCCGGGAAGGCTTGGCGGGCGCTGAACCCCCAAGCGCGACAAGGTTCCTGCCGCGGCGAGGCGCTTGCCGGGGCGGGCGACCTCTCTTCATCTCCGCTCCAGCTCACCCGCCAACGTGTCGCCACGGGGCTCTCCCAAGTACGCGTGTCGACGGGCTGTGCAGCCAGCGGGGAGTAGCGACAGACGGCGCTGACAAGCTACCATCGTGGCGAACGGAGGCGCACTTAACGGTCCCTGTTACACTGTTCGGGCGATTGAGACGGGCATTGGTGACCCTTGTCCCTTGCCGTCAGAGTTAGGTATAGATTACTGTACACTGTACAAAGCGGTGTACCAACCTATGTTTTTACCATTGTAACCTTGTCTACTTGCCACATGTGGTAACCCCTTGTGCCTATAAAAGGAGGCCCAAGGGCAACGTAGAGAGGGGTTCGGCTAGGTTCGATCCGGCTCCGGCTTAGTTCATCACATTCATACCACACCCAGGCTAGGTCTTGTAGCTCCCATTGCTCCCTAGCAAGAACACGAGATAATCCACAAAGCAGCAGTAGGAGTATTATCTCCCCGGAGAGCTCCGAAGCTGGGTAAATCCGCTCGTGTGCATCGCCTCGATCCGCTCTTTGTGCAATCTCTGCCCCCCTCCGAACCACAAGGGGCTCAGGTCCTGTAGGTGCTCGTGGGGCACGATCAGTTCTCCCCCGACAATTGCCATTATTTGTTTTTACTTTATGCTTTACAACGCACAATTCATGAATCATAAAATAGATTAAGGGCTTCTTTGATTCAAAGGATTCTCAAAGGAATTTTGGAGGATTCTAATCATTAGGAATTTTTCCTATCTTGGTTGTTTGATTCGTAGGATTGTAAACCATAGGAAATTTTCCATATGATTCATTTGCACTAGATTTCATAGGAAACATCCCATCCACTCAAACCTCTTTGAAAGAATTCTGCGTTTTTTCTATGCACAATCAAACACTCGTATAATCCTGTAGGATTCAATACGACATTCCACTATAATCCCATGTTTTTCCTATTCACGCGTTCTTAGCTTTTTTATAAAAACTAATTTGATTTTGAATGAGATGAACTATAAGAATTAAACGAAGGGCTACATCACGCATATATGACTCGGAGCTTACATGCTATAGTGTGGTATTTTATTCATAATTTGGTTGCAAAATCTGATGCGTGCAATGCACGTGTACATTACTAGTACTTCGAGTATGTGCAAAACACGTAAATTAGAATACCAATGGCACGCTACACAGTATCTCTCTTAGAGTTCATGAAGCCACGTGGCACATGTGGAGGCGTTGTCGCGACCTCCTTGCGTGGATTGATCACAATGACGTGCTGCTGGTTCCAGAAGAATGTACTCGTCCTCCCTGAGCCATACTGGCGGTACATGCACGAAGCGAAGATGTGCATGCACACCACGCACGCACTCATTCCCTCGCACGCACACGCGGGTACACGGGCGGACGCAATTTTGTACCAAGATCCACCCCATGTGATAATTTGACGCGTGTAAAGTCGTTCACTTCATTGATGGTCAATTAATACAGCGCATGCAAATTGAGTGGACGTGAGGGCGAAAGAAAGACATTATTACTCCACTGCGCGCATGCGAGTAGTTAAATCGTGGGTTGCTATCAGTACTTCCATCCGTCGTATTTTGTGCCAATTTTTGACAGTAACATAATATTTATGCATTTGAGCGGTGTAGTACTTGAAGTTTATGTTCCGCTAAACTCATCGGGAGCCGTTTCGGGCCTCGAAACCAAAACCATCAATTAATCTTTACCTTGTTCCCATCACATTTGAAAGCATGCTCACACCTACTAGTACGTACCAAACCTGAACATGTTCCCACTATGCAGGTATTAATACTACTAGTGCTAGTACTTAGGTTATAAAAAGGGGAACTACCTAACCGAAAATTACTCTACCTTTCCTCCTCATAAGTGCTTCTTCTTCGTCCGTCGTTGCCATGACCGGTGAGCAGAGCTCTAGGTCGAGAACTACTCGTAACAAGGGAGCGGCAACCAAGGCTGCGGAAAAAAAGAGAGGGCTCGCCACCATGCAGAGACCTCGAAAGATCTCTCACGGGCAGGCGATGGCTCCCAAGAGCGCCCTAGCCGTGGAGGCGAACATGCCGAGCCGGCGGAGCTGGAGTCGTTATCCCTCGATGGCATGCCCGATTAGCTCAATAAGCACCTCAATAAGCAGAAGGAGTTCATCCAAGGCTTGACGGAGTTGCTAAAGGAGAGCCTCGACGACATGCCCGCTGAGCTCAATCAGCAGGGGGAGTTGACCGCCGGCTTGGTGATGCTGCTGAAGAAGAGCATTGCCTCGGAGAAGAAGGCGACCGGCGAAATCCTGCGACTTCAGGAGGACAAGGCGAAGCTCTGCCACGAGATCGACCTGTTGAAGGAGAAGAACGCTGGCTGGAAGAAGCTGCATGAGAATAGTAATTCCTCGATGAAGATGCTGCAGGCCCTCGTCATGGAACAGAAGGAGGAGTTGGCGAAGCTCCGCATCGAGCACCCGGCTGCTGTCAAGGTACGTAGTGCGGCCGTGGAACAGATGATGAAGGCTCGCGTCGAGAAATCCCGCGTCATGGACAGAATGAAGAAGATGGCGAAGGAGACTCGCAAGGAGATGGAGGTCGTGGAGGCGATGAAGAAGCAATTACGACTCCACGGAGAATTAGATCATTTGGGGTGATAATCTTCCTTCTTCTTTTGCTGTTGTGTTTCATCTTTTCCTTCGGGTGTTTCGCCGCACGTGTCACGTTCTCTGCGAGGCATGAATAGAACAATGGTTTTTGTTTTTTGAGGGAACGAATAGAACAATGCTAACAATGAGATGACTAGCAAATTAGATCATTTTTTATCGCCATATGGCACTGGGCTGCCGTGTTTCGTGCTCCTCCGTCGCAGTACTACTCCAGTGGAAAACTTGAGTATACCGCACGGTTCTTTGCTCCTCCTCGATCAGGTCGTCGGCGCATTTATACGAGCAGTCAAATCACAAGGCCCTGCCTTCCAGCAGTAATGAGCTGTCAAATCACAAAGGCCCTCGTCTCTCGTGAAACCGACCAAGCTAGGCTGCCTCTAGTGTAGTGCCAAAAACGTTCTTATATTATGGGACACAGGGAGTACTAGTATTTATTTCATTTGCCAAGGAGTGACCTCTTCCAATGAAATGGTGTTGCTAAGTTTGCTTCATTTAATTAGCCATAGACTCAAAATTGTCTTTTCACGTAGGTACACGCGCTTAGCACCGTTTCTTCCTTGGGTCACCAAACTAGTCTCTCTCTTCTTGATTAACTTGACACATCATACTTTATGCCTATGTGGCAAGCTTAAACACCTGTAGGAGCAAGTAAGGTGCCCGCCCGTTGCACGGAAGAGTGAAATGCATTGATCGGGGTGTTGTTTATTTTGACAAAGGATGTGGGGGTCATCTCATGTGTAACATGTATCGATAGGTTTCTTCGGATATTATTTCATCTCTAGAGCTCAGAAACATCCGGGTTAAATAGATAAAAAAGTATCTTTTGCAAACAAAAGCGTTCAACGGTTCAACCTGCATCCAAAACTTGTGAAGAAATAACTCTTATTGTGCTTTGCAGGAAATGGTTCATCATAAGTCTTTCACCGGTACTGTAGTAAAAATTCATACATGGAAGATTCTAGACTAAACCATAAATGGATACACTTTTATTCATGCGCGATACTCCAATAGAGCAAGATCATGCATGGAAGTCTCCACATGCTTAGACAGCGGATTACATTGATCGAAGACTAATGATCAAAATTTAACTTAGTAATGCATATGTCCAGGTGAACCTCCTTGGAGTCCCCATGGACATTGTTGGGGGTCAAATAATACCATGCGTCTTCCTTGTCCACATCAGCGGGAAGGTCCCAGCTCGGCAGAGTCCAAGTCAGCTTGACGTAGCCAATGTCGCCGCCCACGGACCTCCGAGGGGTAGTAATAGTGAGCACGCACCCGTACATCGGCCTCGTGTCAGTTTCAGCGTTAGCGGCGTCGCCCCTGACGTACACTACAGAGATGTGGTGGCGGCCTGCACGGGCCTCGCCGGTGGCCACGATCAAGAGGAAGACGCTGCCGTCCTCCTCCGAGACTAGCAGGCGGCGCTGATCCTCCAGCGACTCCGGCACGGTGAACGGGTAGCACGTCTCGTACTTGATGTTATTCGCCAAGGGCCAGTAGTGATCGCCGCACGCCTGCGTCAGGTGATGCACGATGTCCGCCGGCGAGCCCCAAAACGGCACCGTGCACTCATAGCAGTAGACGAAGGGCTCCTTGGAGGCATCGACCAGGCCGTCCATGAAACAGGAGTGGCTGTAGGGGACGTTCCGCCAGTTGAATATATGAGCAAGTTACTATGAGATTTACTACAAAGTAAATCATGACGGCTATAACAGAGATTAAACTAATAATGCGGACTAGCATAGTAGATGAACAGGTCGAGTCTAGGACACAGAGTAGAAACATGAATTCTACCACGATTTCAAAAAGGAAGGACAGAAACACATACGGTGCAACGGGAGCAGCACCATTGGCGTTGAGGTTGTCGCCCATGTCGTTGAGGAAGAGGTTGCCGAGGTCGGGGAAGAAGTCGTCGTCGGTGAAGTCGTGGCTACTAGCAGTCGCGAGAGTGCGCTCCCCAAATGTCAACAGCGCCCGCCGAATTGAGCGCAGGAGGGAGTGGCTGTAGGGGACGTTGCGGCCGCCGAATGGAGCGCAGGAGTAGCCCACGAAGCAGTAGACGGCGCTCCTCCCTAGTCTCTATTCTTATCTCTATCTCTACTACTCTTCTTTGTTTTTTATAATATACTAGTTGTAGTTGTCAAATCGAATAGTGCTGCGCCTTCCACTGCACGCCCGGCTGAACACGCCTCCTCGCCTCCATTAAACCCGCATGCAAACCGAGAAACCTACTCCGGCCCGTGGGAGGAAATTTGCCGGTTGCCGCGGGAGGGCTATTCTGCAAATTTTCAGCAACTTAGCATGCGACCGTTTGATCTCATATCCAAGGGCTGCCAGCACCCCGTATCATGGTAGCACCTACCATGATCGTCGCGTCGCACGCGCGGTCGCGCCCTTGGAGATTTAACATGGTGTGTTAGGCTATCTGATGTTGGCTTGTCATACATAGTCATCACTTAATTACTCATACTACAACAAGGTTAGCTATAAGGTTAGTCATCACTTAGGAGAAAATTTTACTACTCCCTCTGTTTACTCCTCGTCCCTACTACGTACGTACTTTGGTTAGTACTCCCTCCATTTACTTATACAAGGCCACTATAAAAAAATACATTTTGCATCTATACAAGGCAACAAATAGTAATCGAGCCTTTCTAGTTTATGGCTCAATTTCAAAATCTCTCCAACCAAGGTAGACGGTGAGTGGTCGAATTAATTTCGTAGTTTGCACAGTACGCTCGTTTTTCTCAAGAAGTTATGTTAACCGAGGCATTAATTAGAACGAATGCATGAATAACACTTAAATTTCCATGAACTTGTACATGCATTGGTTAGTTTCCTCTTGACACTGCTTGCGTCGGGTGATCTAACGCACCTCGAAATCCAACATGTAATGGTACTACTACTAGTATAGTAGAATTGAGACTTATCAAACGGAAAAACAAATGTTTTTTAGATGATCCCTATAAACCCTAGTGGGTACGCACTCCGTAAAAACAGATTTTTCCAAAACTAAGTCGCTCCCTTTCATGAATTATGTAGTATAATCCTCCGTCGACGCTCCCTTTCATGAATTCTGTACTTCCTGTCGCCGACATGTGGGACATATAGCAACCGGGTCGACGTGTCAAGTACCAAATAACAGTGCAAAACAGCAGGGGGGACGCACCCCACTCGTACCGGCCCAGTATTAGTAATGAGCAATGAGACGTCAAATCACAATGCCGCACCTTCCCAGACGGACGAAAAAACCATTATTTCACACTTCGGTTCGACATCATCTCAAACCACGTAGTACTAGTATTGCTTCTGCCTCAAGAGGGACACGCGCATCGCCTTGGTACATCCTGACATGTGGACCGCATGACAGGCCATGCTCCCCCGCCGATCGCTCGGTAAAATCACCTCATTTTTACTATACTTCCTCCGGATCGGTTTACTACATGGCATGCACGTCGTTCTAGGTTGAGAATTTAACTGGCTATATATATATGTGTGATGAACAGTACGCTAGCCTTTTAAAAAAGGTATACTTTTGTATAGTAGTACTCCACTATCGATGGATTGCGCCATGGAGCAAAAATTGAAATTTTAAAAAAAGGTGGTACATATAGAGAGCGCTCGTCGCCAAATTATGCATATAGTACTATTAAAAAAGCTAGTACGTGCTTAATTGGGGTGCTAAATTCTATTAAAGAAATACTAGTACTAGTATGTACATACTGAAAAGTTAAAGTAACGAGAAGAAACATAACATAGTTCTGCTGGGGGCTCAGCACAACACACCCCTCAAATTAAACTAAGCACACCTGGAATTAAACTATGCAACTAATCCGGTAGACACTGCATTAGAAGTTTAGAACCGCCATGAGCAACGACACGACCACCTTACTCGGAGTCCTCATCCACGTCCTCGACTTCCTCCTTGTCCCTCTTCCTCTTGGCCGATACTTCTTTGCTTGAACCGCCAACTTGGTTGTTGCTCTTCATCCAACCCTTGTAGATATTGAAACAAAGGTAGCCATCCATTGCAGCATAGTGGATGTGGTCTATATCTAGTACATTCCGCTGCCATGCATGACGATGAAACGTGTAATGAGGTTTCTCCAGTTTGCGGTACGAAGGGTGAACCATGGCTCCTGCCAGGGTCAGCATTGAGGGCTGATGAGAGGGCACCAGCCGATTCTTCTGGAGGTCGAAGGGGTTGCCTACAACGAGGCCTATCCGACGCATGACTTATTTGTCGTTCTTAAAGTCTACAGTAACGAATTTGACTGTTTTGTCCTCGAGGAAGTTCTTAAAATCCTGGCACTCAATGTCGGCATGGCATATGTGGTAGACCAAGCAAACATTATGTCCGCAAACCTGGATCACGGCGGGCTTCTTCCTCTCTTCGTCCTTTAGATCCTTCTCTCGTCCCACGACTGTGGTGTACTCAACATCTAGCCCAGCGACCCACTCATCATGTGAGTTTTCGAACATGTGTCTTAAGCGAGAAAGGCATCCTTTCACCGTCACGGAAGTACGGGTGTAGATGACGTCAAACTCATCGCCAGTGATGGTTCTAACCTTGTACTCACCGCCGATCGGGGAGATTTGGGACGCCATGGATTTGGGAGGAGGGTTAGGATTAGTGGAACTGTCGTAATGTGAATGTACGGGACGACTAGGAGCGAGCCGCCGTAGTATTAAAGGACGCGCGGGGATGAGTAGGAGCGAACTGCCAGCTTGCAAATGGCAGGGTAGTGGCTTTCCATTCTCTCATGATACGGGCTTCCGAGAGCCCTTAGATCTGAGATTGAACGGTTGCATGGCGTGATTCTAGACCTATGGGTGAATATCCTATCCTGGAGGGTTATTCTGCAAACTTCCAGCAACTTAGCATGCGACCGTTTGATCTCAGATCCAAGGGCTGCCAGCAGCCCGTATCATGGTCGCGCCTACCACGACCGTCGCGTCGATCGCGTGGTCGCACCCTTGGAGATTTAACATAGTGCGTTAGGCTATATGATGTTGGCATGTCATACATAGTCATCACTGAGAGGGTGCTTGGATCCAAGGGACTTATTTTAGTCTGACTAAAAATAGTCTCTTTAAGAGGCTAAAGTTCCAAGCCCCCCTGACTAAAGAGGGGCTAAAACTAGTCTTGAGACTAAAACTTTTTAGTCAGGGGTGCCCCTACTAAAATGTGGATTAGTCCTCTCTCTCTCCTCATTTAACTCCTCTCCTTTAACAGAGGCGAGTTCTGGATTGGAGGGTTTGAAGGATAATAAATGCTCATTAACTTGATTCTAGTCTCTTTAGTATTTGGATCCAAGCATGGGTGAGGCTAGCAAGTCTTCGTCCCACTACTTTTAGTCATGGGACTAAAACATATCCAAGCACCCTCTTAGTCACTCATACTACAACAAGGTTGGCTATAAGTGTATTTTATTTACTCCTCTCTATCTCTTTCTTCGTACTCCCTCCGTCCCATAATATAAAAACGTTTTTGACACTAGCTAGTGTAGTGTCAAAAACGTTCTTATATAATGGGACACAGGGAGTACTAGTATTTATTGCATTTGCCACGGAGTGACCTCTTCCAATGAAATGGTGTTGCTAAGTTTGCTTCATTTAATTAGCTATAGACTCAAAATTTTCTTTTCACCTAGGTACACGCGCTTAGCACCGTTTCTTCCTTGGGTCACCAAACTAGTCTCTCTCTTCTTGATTAACTTGCCACATCAGACTTTATGCCTATGTGGCAAGCTTAAGCACCTGTAGGAGCAAGTAAGTACAGTAGTGCACTTTACGTGGCATTTTTGCATATGTGGAGGAAACAGAGGCAAGGAAAAAGTGGAGAAGTGGGCTCTCATGCAAGAGCCAGCCTCTACTACATGGTGGAGCATTGGGAGAGGCACCTGTACGGAGGTGGTCAGGAATCGGGAGACTCACGCCGGTCGTAGCACCGCAGTTAAAATGATAATGGAAAGTCAAATCACGGGGCCCCACCTGTCCAGCAGTATAACTCGCTGTCAAATCACACAGCCCTACGTTTGCAGCAGCCTACTCCCTCGTCTTCTCGCATCTCTGTCAAACCGACTAGGCGGAACTGTCCCACCGCCTACCGGGCAGGAAAAGCCCCGCCCTTGACTTTTAAATAGTATACAGTATACTAATTTTGTATCCATGGATTGCGCCCGCGCCATGGAGCAAAGTGTCTAGAAAATGGCGGTACACATGTATGGAGTATACAGCACGCCCGTCGCATTCGCGTCGCACCCCAGACGATCGGTCGGTCTAGCACGCTGCTCTCCTAATGGAACGCGCGTCATATTGCGTTCGCACACACATGTGGGACGGCAATTGAGAACCGACCATAGGCACACTCCCCGGCCCCGCAAGTCTGGTGACTTAATAGAAGAGGGAGACGAGCGATAGTACTAGAGAAGTGTTGTACTATGTTGGTGCCTGGACGATCCCTGCAAGACACGGAAGATCAGTTCATCCATGCATGTGACCAGACTCTAGCAGACACGCCTGGATTGGCTATCGTCTACATATCGTGCAGGCTGTGTTGTACATGGCTGTAGTTGTGGTGAGAAATCTAAAAAAAGGTTTCTTGTCATCTCGCAAAATTATGTGTCATGTGCTTCGGATCACTGCGAGGGTTAAACAACGACAACTGAGTTGGGCTAGTCATTGGGGGCACATGCACGAACAGTGACTACTCGGCTGCCATCTAGGTCAAGCCGGCTATGTTAATTAGGACATCTATCGACGGACCCCTTTTCTACGAGTTTATCTTTAATTTGAGCTTTGTTCCTCGTCTAGTTTGTCCGTCGGGATTCATGTTGTCTCCTTTGGGCAGTGAGGTTATGATTTCTTGTCATGTGGCATTTTTTCGTGTTATATGTTATAATCCGGCGCTTCAGATCAAAATGACGAAAACTGCGCCTCCGGGCCACGTGCATGAAGACTTCTCGACAGTCATTGACGAGGTCAAGCCGGCTCCGGTAGACAAAAGAAAACTAAGTACTAGTCCACTATATAGGCAGGAGCCTCCGCGCTTGCTTGCTAGTGTTGCTCTCTTCACACCGTCTCGGCCTCTCCAGATCTAAACACAAAAGTGGTGGCCACACACACTCTCTCTCTCTCTCTCTCTCTCTGCTCACCGCTGGTCACAGAACCAGCCGGTTCCTCTCCGCCGGGGAAGGTGAGAATGTGCAACGTTCACGCGGTCGTCCTCCGCGACAGCTCTTACCCACTGCTGGGCGCGTCCCGATCAGCCTGCCTTGCTGTTCTCTCCCAAGGACCGCTGGCGAGGGAGGGCCTCCGACCCCTTCTTCCTCGCTGCCGTAGTGTGGGTAGATTCGGCCTCCCGCCGCCCACCTAGCAACATCCCGGCGACCATTAGTTATAACTTCCTTCGAAACCGGACTTGCTCTACTTCCCGAGCTCCTGACGTCGCTGCATTTGTAACTTTTACTATTTCTCAGGCCCCCTCGTTGATAGGATCGATCGGTTGTTCGAAAACCACCTAATTTTTTTACGTTTAAGAGGTAAAACTAGTTCATGCACTCGAATCTAGTACTACTTGGTTCAAACAAGGAAGAAAGGGGGTGGGGGTGGGGGAGGATTTGTTACCTGAATCTAGGACTTGGTCAAAAGAGGAAATAATGGGGGCGAAAAGTAGCAGAGACTGGCTATCCAACTGGTCGCTAGGTCTAATAGGGAAATAAAGGGAAATGCAGTACAAACTCAATATAAACCCGATCTATTGGTTGAAAAAGGAAAGAAAGTGGGGACTGGGGGACAAGTCAACAGAGTAAGTCCAGCACTAGATTTGCTAGCCTCACACAGTATAAGGTGGCTATACCGAACAAAAATGGGACCAACCCAGATATCCTGTTCTGATGTTTGTTGCCCCGAGCCACTCTTATGTAATGCCACTGGTAAAATGTAGCAGTCGCACTGTTAAAAGTAAGGACGCGTTAAAACAATGTTGTTTTCAATGTAATGCCTCCACTAATATGAATCAATGGCACTTCTTTACATGTCCTGCTAAAATTTCCCATTAAGATAAGTTGGTTCTTTTCGTTAGAAATGCAACTGTCATGGTCCGCCTACTCTCCCGTGCCCAAAGTAATGTCGTATTTAACGGTTGTCATAGTTAGTCCTAATGCCCACATTAATATCTAGCAATGCCACTGCTTTAGAAATTGCTACTGTCCTTGTAGGATTGCCATTCAGATAAGGAACATGCTTCTTTTCATTTGATGCATGTTTCATCACTTGTTAGTCACCCTCCTTTCCACCTTTTTTGTGCAAACAGAGATATACATTTCACGCTCGATCTTAGTTGAACTGCACAAATGATATCCAAATTATAGTTGAGCATTCTAGGAGCTTCACAACCAACCTTGATGTTGCTCAATTTTATTGCAACTAATGAAGAAGAAGCTCTGTGGGTTTCGTTTTCTGATGGAAATGGAACCGGGGCTGGAGCCCTTTTCTTAAAAAAAATTGAAGAAGAAGCTGCTAGCTCACGGGACATTGCTTCATTTTAGGTGAACTGCACCAAAAGGTCCCATGAATTGAATCATCCATGTTGGTGACTGAAAGAGCCAGCTTCAGCATCCCAGTCTAAGCACCCCCGGCCTCCATCCTTGCGACGCACGGTACACCTCGTTTGCCACCTGCTCGACCCTAGTGTCACTGATAAAATGAAGTAATAATACAGTTAAAATAGAGCGAGTGTCATCTCTATCATTTCATTTCCAATGTAGAGTGCTTCTCTTTGTTAAAGTATGTTTCATCAACTAGTCCCATTGTTAATGTTTAAGCGTTTCTGCAAACTAGGGTGCTTAATTTTAGTTGATATGTACAAAAATAGAGATTTGAATGTCTCATGGCGCCTCCTTGTACTACTGTTGTACACTGATGTTCATCACTGGCAGAAGGTGTATCTGGGAGACTTGGGACGATGTCCAGTATGAGGCGTACCGTATGAGGCGTCGCAGGGCCCATCTCGCCCTCGCAGCATGGCATACTATGATACTATCACAATATTTTCTTCTATTTATTTTGTGTGTTTCATCAACTAGTGCCACTATAATGTAATCACGCTTTTTCATTATCTGTGCAAACAGGGTTATTCAGCTGCATTTTGGTGGAACTGCACAAATGTACGTATGGAACCGGCATATATGCAGAGTGTGAGGTGTTCCAAGTAAAAATTACCGACACCAACCATGCTGCATGCACGCATTGGCATCCACCACAACCAATGGGATGTTTGGCGCTCTCTGTGGACGAATCTTTCTCGGCAGCAAATCCTCTAACCAAATACTAGTAGCTTATATTGGCAGTTTTCTAGGGAGTACTCTTTTCTGAAAGAAGCACCAATCTATTTTTCTTTATTTGTACACTGTGTCACAACTTTGACCCAAAGGACCGGAGCTATTTTAGGGTGATTGGCGTAGTACTCGGAGACTGATTGTAAGCATGATTTTCATTAGCTGTCACACTGATTGTAAGCATGAGAAGGTGGAAGATTAGGTTAGTGCGAAGCTTACCTTAAACCCTACCGCCGCCGTTGAAACGAGCCGAGCGTCGAGGGAACCGTGGAGAACGGCGGGGAAGCGACGTCGCGCCATCCGGCCTCCTCTTGCGGTGGGAGAACGAATACTCCTGTGGCTCCGGCTGGCTCTGCACCCTCATGAACGGCACACCATACTCGATCGATTCGTTATCCTCTGGGTGCTCGACCTTCGACCTGTACGCCCACCACCTCCTCCTGACTGTCGCCTCGGGCGAATCTGTCTGCTCCATCGCCCGTAGGAGATACTCGATGAACTCGGAGGACTGCGGTGTGACTGCCGCCGAGGAGTACATGTACATCACCGCCCTCATCGCCGCCGTCTCGCTCTTTCGCATACATTGCCACATGGCCCGCACCATCCTCGAAATCTCCCACTCATTGTCAAACCAACTAAGGATCTCCTTCAACCTGGCTAACTTTACCTGGTCGCCGCCGGCGATCTGCCTGATTCGCTGCTGCATCCTCTCCATAGATGTCGTTCTGAGTGGTCTGGTGCTAGCTTTGGAAGATGGGAGGAGAGACGGTGGTCTTGCAATAGAGAAGAGGGAGAGGAGAGGAGGTGGTTTTGGAATGGAGATGATGGAGAGGAGAGGAGGTGGTTTTGCAATGGAGAGAAGATCAGAAGAGGGAGAGGCGAGACGGTGGTTTTGGAATGGAGATAATGGAGAGGAGAGGAGGTGGTTTTGGAATGGACATGATGGAGAGGAGAGGAGGTGATTTTGCAATGGAGAAGATCAGAAGAGGGAGAGGCGAGACAGTGGTTTTGGAATGGAGATGATGGAGAGGAGAGGAGGTGGTTTTGCAATGAAGAAGAGGGAGAGGAGCGTGCGGCAGCGATTTAGGATTGGGCGAGAGGGCCGGCACGCTGTGACTGGATCAAAATCAAAATCAATTTACCCTTCAATTAAGAAAGCGACCCCACATTAACTGGTCTCCCTTTTATTCTGGGTCATAATTGACCATGATTTTCGCACATAAAATATATGTTATACGTTGCAAAAATAATATAATTTGAAAGTACATTCAAATACGAACCAAACGATACAATTTTTGGTGACATGCATTCACATTTTGCTTGTCACATACAGTACGTGGTCAAACTTTGACCCAAAATACGCAAAAAAAACAAAAAAATACTTCCAAGACCAGCGCTGCTCTGCCGCTCTTCTCCTCTTAAACCACCGCCGCTCCTCTCCTGTTCCAATCTAAATCCAGTGCCGCTCCTCTCCTCTTCCATTTCAAAACCACCGCCCCTCCTCTCCTGTTCCAGTCCAAAACCAGCGTCGCTCCTCTCCTGTTCTAATCCAAAACCAGCGCTGCTCCTCTCCTCTTCCATTCAAAAACCACCGTCGGCGAGTGAAGGTGTTGTGGAGAAGTAGATCAATGGAGGAGTACAACCGATACGTGAGGATCGCGGATGGCGACCCTGTGAATCTAGCTAGGATGTTGGAGATACAGTCTTGGTTTGGCAACAACGACCAACTAGCGGCGACGGAAACATCCATGGCCAAATATCTGCAACAGAGCGAAAAGGCGGCGATACTCCCGGAGGGAGTCGCGCCGGAGTACACAGAGCTGCTCCTCTGGGCCATGGAGCAAACAGATTCACCGAATCCGATCGTGAGGGAGCGGTGGTGGGAGTATCGATCCCAGATGGAGCATCCACCAGAGATTGAAGGATCGAGCATCTACAGGGTGCCGTTTGTGAGGGTGTCCTACTAGAGCGAGCCGGTGGAGTCTTCGTCGACCGAACACAACTACAAGAGGAGAAAAGCAGTTGGCCCGACGACGCTTCCCCGGCATCGTCTCCCTCGCCGTTCACATCGTCTCACGGGGCGGCTGTCTGCCGCCGAGGAATAGGAGGGGGCTGCCCCCC
>LR880971.1:746375794-746387684 GCA_904067115.1 Aegilops sharonensis | reverse complement strand
TGCAATCGCTCGGGTTCAGTTAGAGCCCAACGCCTCGCTCGGGTTCAGTTAGAGCCAACGCCTCGCACACACGCGCGTACGTGTACGAGAGAAACGCGCATCGCTCCGCCCCCGACCTCCCACCGTAACCGGCAACTCCACAAAATTTTCCTCCCCCTTGCTTCTACCACGGTTTTTTCCGTCATGGACGGCCCAAAGAATGTCATGCAGCTGCGTTTCCGGCCTGCCCAGGACGAAAAGCCCATTTTCTATCATGATTTTTTGTCATAAAAGTAGGAGCCCACCACATCTATGATGATACCGGGTTTTGTCACAATTATCGTCATAGAAGTGTCATATGTATGACAATTTTTTTTTTCGTTCGGCTCAAAATGTCACGGATGTGTCTTTTTTTGTAGTGAGAGGGTGGTACATGACCACAACGGGTCAGGCCCGGCGTTCGTGCTCACTCACACCAACTATGTCGATTGGGCGCTTGTTATGCTCGTTCATCTAGTTTAGTTTCATGTTTCTATTAGCATAAATCTTGATGCCTGTTTTAGTTTGCTGCTTTAGTGATGTATGCATGACAGCAGTCCAAAACTATCCACTCCCACAAAATATCGACAGAGACGTAGCTTACTAGTTAAGCTAGGGAATAAACAAAACAGGTAATAGCACCTGGTAGAAGGTAGTAGTTATCAAGTAGCAGATATTTGTTCTTAGTTAGGTCGGTTGTAAGTGTCCTATATAAAGGGCATGTATCCATCTTTGTAAGGTAGAGCTAAGTAATATAATCCTCACTTGTATCGTGCGAGCCAGCTACAGCCATCAATTTCTAACCTGTAGAGATGCAACCGTGTTGCCCTTTCTGCAAGGGGACACCTCCCTCAAGGGTCTCACACTCAGGTTAATAAATTCATCACATCTCTTTTGTGCCTCTTGCTTTATGCTCCCTAATTTCTCTTTCATTTGCAAGTTCTTGATCTTCAAGTCCTCAAGTAGTTTTGACTGTTCCGCCTGCAGTCCAGTAATTTAATGAAGTAAATATCACACTACCTCAAACTTGTATACGTACTAACGGTTCACAGGTTAGTTACCTCCCATACTTCTTGTGAACTAGACTGCAGGGAGCGAGGGAGCGGCGGGGACTCTGGGGTTGCGGCGGGTGGAGAGGAGACAGTGAGTGGAGAGAGGACAGGCGTGAGCATAGTCGGGCTGATGCGGTCGGATAAGTGCGGGGCCTTCTAACTCAGGCCAGCGCTGCCTCGTCCGGGTCTGGGTCCGGCCTTCACACCGCTTGCTCGGGGAGTTCGGATAGGCAAAAATCCGCTTCCTGTTTTGAGGCCCTACAATAAAAAAGAGGATAAAATCAGAACATCCGGTTAGTCGAGGCACAATAGAAAACATTAACGGCTTCCAACAATAGAAGGGCATAAAAATCTCATTTGTGTAAGCGGGGAAAACTACAGGAAAAAAAAGAGAAAACTTACAGTCTTGACACCATCCTTATGGGCTGAAGCAGGAGGAGCAGGGCCAGCGCGGCCTCGTCCGGGTCTAGGTCCGGCCTTCACACCGCTTGCTCGGGGTGTTCGGCTAGGCAGAATTCCGCTTCCTGTTTTGAGGCCCTACAATAAAAAAGAGGATAAAATCAAAACATCCGGTTAGTCGAGGCACAATAGAAAACAGTAGCGCCTTCCAACAATAGAAGGGCACAAAAATCTCATTTGTGTAAGCGGGGAAAACTATAGGAAGAAAAAGAGAAAACTTACAGTCTTGACACCATTCTTATGGGTTGAAGCAGGAGGAGCAGGGGCTTTTACCTTGCCAATGTATGCACACTGTATGCCCTTGAGCTATCGTCATAGAAGCCGACAAAGCATGAAACAAGTTACTCATGAATCAAAATCAAGCAGTACAGTAAGCAGGGAAAACTACAGAATAAATAGAGGAAGCTTACAGCTGATGCATAAGACATCTTGACACCATCCTTATGGGCTGAAGCAGGAGGAGCAGGGGCTGTCTCAGGCATCTTAATACTCTCTATAGATGGATCCATGACTTCAGCGTTTAAGGAAATATTCTCTACAGATGGATTTATGACTTCAACATCCACATAAGTAGTCTCTGCAGATGGATTTATAACTTCACCGTTGATAAACCTATTTCCTGTAGATGGAAGCCCTGGGTTGATGCTCTCACTGACAGATGTTTATAAACAAATACTGCAATGGCAGCAACATACGGAAGGAAATGTTTTGAAGATGAGATTCCAATACCTGGCTCAGCTAGAAAGCGGGCAATCTAAGTGTTTCCATTAGGATGTTTAACTAAAGCTTCATTTGTCTCATTCAATGGTATCTCTGGGATATACCGAAGCACATCATTCAAAACGAAATAGCGTCCATTTTGTGGAGCAAGGAGAAATAACTGGGAAAATCTACGCTTCACAATATCAATTCCAGCAACAGAAATGTAGATAGCACCCCCAAGGGATAGCTGAGAATCTACGTTCTGTATCGTACAGCCCCTCAATCCTGTAGATAAGAAGTGTTCATTGATAGCCTGGTCCAGCATGTGAAACAAATCAGTTATAACAAATCATGTGACTAGACATGTGACCTTGCTTAATTGATTAAATGGCATATTAACTAACAGAATCTACACTATGAGCAAATGATATTACATCGATGGCCCATGATAAGATTACCTGAAGAATATACACTTATGCACATTCTTTAGCTGATTGATGTTCAGCAATCACATTTCATAAACAAGTGTGGCCTATGATTGGATTAAATGCGCAATACCACCACTTCTACTACCACTACTACTACTTGCCGAATTTACAACGAAAAATCACTTTACATAGTAGATCACAAACTATATAATGCAGAAGTAGTATCCAGTTATGAACTACCATGCCAAAGCAACCTGATGTCCTCAACATACTAGCAAAAACCTGTGACCAAATGGCAGACCATCTACCGTTCTATGTCCTCGAGGTAGTTTAATTCTAGGTGACAAATGGGTAGAAGTGAAGTCTACAACATGGATGGAAACTAAGCTCTAAAAACTTAAAAATGAGTGAACAGGTGTGCAGTGTGCACTGACTCCTGGTGACAGTGTAGTATTGCTTCACAAATATCCACCCGGTCTGTAAGGAAGACCAATCACGTCTAAGAATACTTCTAGTATTTGCAGATTAATAGAAAACACATTCAGAGGAAAAAATACCTCACTCGGACTCAGATGATGAGGACCGACGGAATTCCCACCTTGAGTAGCCATTGCTGCACAAGATATAACACTCCTTAGTATCTAATGTTTTGAGGTGAGTGAATATTATGAGACTAGCGAGCAGGGTAAGTGTTTTAAAAGAAATGTTAATCAGAAATGTTCATAGTGATTTTGCAGCACGAAAACAAATATGAACAAACTACAGGTAACATGTATAACCATCCACCACATCTGATGCACATAAGGCTACCACATTGCAAAAAGAAAATGTCCCACAAGACAACAGCAACAGTAAATGTCTGCAGGTAGGGCCCGGCCAGTGCCAACTGAAACACCCAGTGGCGGAGCTAGCATTTGACACCAGGGTGGTCCGCCCTAATTTTTTTTTTGATAAGCAATATGACATGTGAAAGTTCTAACTAATTACCAATATCACAAAGAAATAGATCAATATCACAATATGGACTGGCAAAAACACTAAAATCCTCAATTAAATCTCTGTTTTGCATTAAAAAAAAGCCAACATAGTACATACTACATGGACCATAGTACATACCTTGAGAAGTTCAAAAAGACTATGTTTCTGGCTTACGCTTTTGCATTGCCATGAAGGTATCAATTATATCATCTTCATTCACCTCGGAGAAAGCATCCCTCTCAATGTATGTGACTAGACAATCATCCAAAAGACTATCACCCATCTTATTTCTCAACTTGCTCTTGACTAAACTCATGGCAGAAAAGGGAAGGAACAGATGGGTAGTTTGGTACTCCTTTCCAACTCTGTTTGAAAGCATGCGTAAATTACACGCCTTTCCAACAGTAGCTTAAGCTACTGGCCATTTGAGTGAAGATGATGTGAGCATGAAACTAAATACACAACCTTATTACAGCCCCTCAATCCAAGGTACACCACAACATCCTAAACTGAGAAGAAAAGGCTAATTCAGACATCTTACACTGGTTCATGGTTGCATCAGAAATCTGAGACTGTTAATTTTGTTTTGTACTTTTGAGGTATTGAACTGAATGTTGAACTTACTGTCCAGGTCCAGCCATGCTTAATTAAACAGAAGGCAAAGTTCCTCTGTAGCTCGAGCTCCACGGTACCCATTATCTTGTCCGTCTGTTTCACATTGAGATCTGTGCACTTGGAGCATCATTAACATCATAACCTTTGCATGCAGCGATTAGTAGCTTGCATGGACTGCAGTACAGTGCACCGTACATGCAGGTGATGGAGATGGCTAGAGGCACAAGGAAAAGTAGAATAAACAAAAGGATTTTAGGTGGGATCTTCTGTGAACCGTATGCAGTTTTCTTGGACTGAATTACATCATGCCTCATAGCTTTGTGCACAAATAATCTCGAAAAGTATACGGCACAGCAGGTCCCCATGTCCTGCATGCTATACTGTTTGAGAGAGAGTGAGAAGAGACACCACGAGAGAGTCAGAGATAAAGTTTTTTTTAGAAAACTCGGCATGCAGCACAAACGGTCGCCTCCCCTGACAGGCTGACACACACTCTCTCCTTTTTTTAAATTCCAGGAGCACCGAGCATGTGACATTGTTGGCGTTGCGCATGATCTGTCAACATGCATGTCGGCCACAACTGTGCCAGGAGATTAGTGAGAGTCAAACATCTGATTTGAGCACATGCATCCTGCAGATGCACTGTTGACATGTCAGTGTCTTGCACATATCTTAAAGGAACTCAATGGCCTAGATAGGAGGTCCCATGGAGCTCGAGCTATATAAAACCACTCTCTTAAACAGAATTCATGTTGTATTAGACCCATAATACAACATGAATTTTGTTTAATTAAGCATGGCTGGACCTGGACAGTAAGTTCAACATTCAGTTCAATACCTCAAAAGTACAAAACAAAATTAACAATCACAGATTTCTGATGCAACCATGAACCAGTGTAAGATGTCTGAATTAGCCTTTTCTTCTCAGTTTAGGATGTTGTGGTGTACCTTGTAACTAGTAATTACTCGGATCAAAAATTATATTACCACACAGGCAGTGCACAACACAACAAATAGCAAGCAAACCCTAAATCAAAAATTGGGGAATTTGGGAATGGATGAACGGTACCTCAAATCAGGCCGAGCCGAGTGCCGTAGTGCGGACTGGGCGGCGCCGCCGGCTTGCAGGGGTGCCAGGCGGCCGGGACAGGGCAGGGTCGCGGTCGGGGGCAGTGGCAAGGCTGGCGCCGAGCGCCGGGCAGGGTGAGGGTGCAATGGGGAGGCAGGAGGCCAAGAGCAGAGGAGCCTCCTGGGCGGCCGACGATCGGCGAGGGCGGCGACCGGCGTCCGGCGAGGCCGCGAGGCAGGCAGAGGCCGGGACGGGGGCGACCGGCGGCTGGGTGTCGGGTAGAGGGTCAGCGTGTTGTATGCCTGTATGTGCGTGGTGCCTGGGGTCTGGCTGAGAGCGAGAGCGTTGGTTGTTTTGGGTCAAAGTGTTGTTGGGCCATTTTTTTTCCTTCTCTAGCCCATCTATATAGGTTTAGGCCGGGTCAAAATCCAAGGGTGGGCCGCGGCCCACCCTGGCCACCCTGTAGCTCCGTCACTGGACCCTGGATACATTTGTTGCATACTTGCATAGTTTTGCATAACTCTAGAATAAAAAGCTCTAGCAATTTTTTCATCCAATTGCTTGGCGTAAATCATTTAGCCAAGCTTTCTCCAATGCACTAGTTGGTCCATCTCCTCTCCTCTTCTTAGTGATTGCACTTGATGAAGCAACACTTGCTGAACTACTAGGCAAAGACACATTTTTTGGCGTGTTTTGTGCTAATGCAGCTTGAGCCATTGCAACCTCACTTCTAAGTGCATTCAGAATGTCAATTGTGACCTTTTTACATGCATGGATTACATGGTTCCCTGTCTTCTTTAGCAAATGAGCAGAAACCCTAGAGTAGCTACTCAAAGCTTCATGACCACAATAGTTGCATTCCATTTAGTGTTGCCCCCTCCAGGTTATTTCTCTATGGTTTGAACATGGCTCCACAATGGTGCACTTAGATTTGTAGGTATAGTAGGAGGTTCAGTAGGAGGAGCCATCTGAATGAGATGAGAAAATGAGATCCAGAGGAGAAAAAGAGGGGAGATCTTGGCTTGGCAAAAGAAAAGGAGAGGAGATGTGTGCATACCTGCTTGCTGCGTGGTAGGAGGCGTTGGTGAGGAGGAGGGGAGCTCGTCGCCGGCTAGCCGCCGCTGCCGCCAGCCCTGGGTGAGCAGCTGCTACGTATGCAGCCACCAGCCGCCGCCTGGTGTGAGGTTGGGAGGGAGGGAGGAAAGAAAAACTGCGAGGGAAAAGATGGGGGCATTGGGGTACTAGGGTTCTCTGTCTGCCTCTTAACTGGGCTGAGTGGGCTCTTAGATGGGCTGGGCCGTGTCCAAAACGAATCAGGAAAGTATCTTTCAAGTATCCGAATTATTTTATTTCGTTTATTCAAGGATACTCCCTGGATACTTATCGGGGGCGTATCGGGGACGTATCGGTATCGGATACGGTATCTGATACTGATTCGCTGGTCGCCTGAAGTATCGGTGCATTCAAGAGTTTAGACCATCTTAAATAATTAAAGTTAAACATTTACATGCAAAAGGGTTTCAATCCTTACCACTTAAACTCGTTTTACCGGCAGAGTTGGAACTCCACTCCTAAGTAAACGGAAACAACCGAGTTAAACATTCTTGTGCATCTGAAGTTTTGAAACCAACTTTTGGACACTGAAACTTGCATACTGTAAAATGTACATAAGAAAGTTGAAACAAAGCAACAATAAATGATAGAAGAAAGAGAGGCATATACCCGAATCAAAGTAGATGGCGTGTATTCACCTTGTGAACCAGTACACCCCAGTGCTTTTTGGTAGTTCCTGACCGCAAATATTTTCTCCTAGCTTTATAGGCCATCTTCCCATCGTTTCTAAAAGTTGTTGTAAGGAGAAGTCGTGGCTGCCCTGCTCCTGCTAGGACCGTCACTTCCATGCATGCTCTTCTTCGTAACAAGATGATACGTATCAATGGCGTCAACACTGCTACAGACATGAAGGTCTTAATTTACTACTTTCAGATCTACTGGAGCAAGGAAATTTTGATTAAGATACTTTATTCAGCATCAGCGGATATGAGGGGGCAGAAAAGGTGAATGAACAAAAGCTACAACAGGTGTTTCCTTCCTTTTAAGGGTTACCAAATAACAAAGCAAGCATGCCTATTTTTTCTAATGAAAGTGGTTTGTATATATCTCTTAAGAAACTGCAGCAGCAGGTACAGATATGAAACATTGCATACCTCGACAAAAGATGATGTTGCATCTCTCGACTCATGTCTAGATTAACAGTTGGAACTGGATTAATCCAAAAAAATCCCCAAAGAAAAACGAGAGTTAAAAGAGAACATGACAAAGGGAAGATTAGCAGCTAAGGTAATGGATTAACATTTATCTGGAAGCAATGCAATATGGAGAACCATCACCTCAAAATCAGATACCGGGATTCAGAAGTAAGCAAGAAAACGATCAACTCAAATTCAGATACCTGATTTCAGAAGTAAGCAAGTATTCCGTATTAACAAAGGCCAACAGCATAACAACAGGGATTTTGTTTATACAAAAAAAAGGCAGCAAACATCTGTTTGCTCCATGAAACATGAGCGGGAATAATGGGGATTAGGAGCTGATTCATACGTAGTGTAGGCGAGCCGCGAGCATGCATATGCATAGCCGCTGCTGGATGCCTTCCCTCCTCCACAAATACTGAGCCTTGCATCACGACGTTAGGAGGTGCACCGCCGCCATGGGAGGGCTCTTGTGTGCCGCAGATCTATCGCCTCCGGTTGCCCTAACAGCCACCGGCCACCGCCGCCGGCCTCTCTCCCTCTCCTCTCTTCTCTTTCCCCATATCTCGCTCTTCTCCCACGGCGCCCCTCATGTGCCCCCACCGGCTCCCCTTGCAGTCGCGCCGTACGTGCTGCACCACGGCACCAATAGCCTCTACGTGCCACGCTCGTGGCCGAGCTCCGCCTCCGGCGCCGCCCTGGTCTCCCTTCTCCTGCCGCCAGCCGCACCAAGTCCTACGCCCCCCTACTGCCTCCTTCTCACCAGAACCGCCACTTGCACCTGCTTCGCGCCGCTGCTCGTCCGATGTGGCCCTGCAGCCGCTCCCGCTTTGCGCCGCTGTCCGCCAATGCGCCGCTGCTCCTCGCGCTGTCGCCTAACCGGCCGACCCACAACCACCACCGGAGGAGTAGTTGAGTCAGCGACGCCACCTTCCAAGACATCTCGATGGCCAAGACGAAAACACGTCAGGAGGGGGAGGAGGATCACGCCATTGGAAGGTGCAATGCAAGCGAGAAGGGCGGCGCACGGTTGAGGGTGAGGGGATTCGATTGGGATCTTTTTCACTTTTTTCGGGCGTGATTGCAGGATGCAGGGGTGCGGGCGCGGGGTGGGATATGGCAGAGTTTTCATCCGCCCCCGAAATTGCTAAACACACTTTTGATGAGGATTATATTAGTGGTATGTTGACGGCTAGATTAAAACAAGTGTGTTTGATCGTGGGGCTCTCGTTGCTCCGGGTTGTTGTGTGTATGTTATGCGGGGTGTACTTAGAGCATCTCCAACTGTTGGCCCCCCAGGGGCACCTAAAGTCGCCGCCTGGGGGTGAACCGGCGCAAAAAATGAGCCTGGGACGAGTTGGTCCCCAGCCGCCGGCCCCAGGGCCGCCCCCAGGCGCGTTTAAAAATTAAAAATGTATAGCAAATTTCGGCACGGTTCCGCGAAGTTCGGCTAAACACGACAAATTTCGGCCAACTTGGGCATATATTTCGACAAAGTTTGCGGGATTTTCATTACATAGCAAATATAAACTAATCTAAAAAAGAAACTGGCTGAACGCCGAGTAGTCGCCGTCGTCGCCGCCATCCTCACCGCCGTCGTCGTCGTCGGTCTTCTCCTCCTTGACGCGGGCGCCCCTGCTGGACCCGGTGTCGCCATGGCAGACTGGTGGCGGCGGCGGCGCGTCGTCGTCGTCGCTGTCATCAATGAAGAGGACTCCTCCTTCGTCGCGGCCGCGTCGGCGCTCCGTGAAGCGGCGCAGGGCGGCGCACTGGCGATCCTTCGCCTTCTCCAGGGGCTCCTTCTCCATCTCTATGGAGTCCCTACGCGCCCATTCCAGGGCCGCCTCGTCGTCGTCGAGCTCCGCATCGCCGTGCTCTGTCTTCACGGCGCGGAGGCCCGGCTCCATCTTCACGGCGCAAGCCCCGGCTCCGTCTTTGGCTTGACGAAGCGCGGAGGAGGAGCTGACGAGGAGGCGCGCCGGCCGCCCTCGTTGATGATGATGCCGGCGCTGCGAGTGCGCCGTTCGAGCGGCATCTCCGCCGCGGGCTCAGCCTTGACGCCGAGCAGGGCCGGAGTGCCGGAGGAGTGCGAGGAAGAGCCCGAGGAGGAGGAAGAAGAGGAGGAGCCGAACCTCCTTGGCGCCCATGCCCCGTCGCGTCGGTGGTGCGCCGGGGCGGCCACCCTCGCCAGGGGGTACGCCAACGACGGGTCATTGCCGCCCTCGAGGTGCGTCAGCACGCCCTCGAGTGTGCGTCCGGGGACGCCCCACCACATGTGGCGCCCCTCGCTGTTCTTCAGGCCGCCGACCACCGGCGCGCCGTTGGTGGACGCCATCCGCTGCTGCTGACGGCGTTCGAAGTACGCCGCCCAAGCCGCGTGGTTGTCGGTGGTGTACTGGGGGAGGGAGAGCTGGGCGTCGGTGATGGAGGCGCGCACGACCTCGACCTCCTCGGCGAAGTAGGAGGGTTTGGCCACGGCGTCGGGCAACGGGGGAATGGGCACTCCCCCGTTGGTGAGCCTCCAGCCCGTCGGCCCGGCGCGCATGTCCGGCGGCGCCGGGATGTTCGCCTAGAACAGGAGTCAGGACTCCTGTTCGCGGAGTATGCGGCGGCCGAATCCGTTGGCCGCCGCCTCATCTCCGGGGAAACGCTCGGCCATCGGGAGAGCGGGAGGGAGAGGGAGAGGGAGGGGCTGGGTGGCGGCGCTCGGGAGAGGTAGAGGAAGAGCTCGGCGGCGAGGGGCGGGGCTGATGTGGCCACAGGCGAGTGAGGCCACCGGCTTATATAGCCGCGCCGCGCCCGTGAGTACGTGTGCGAGGGAGGGGAGGCGTCGGCGCGCTGTCCCGTGACGCGCTGCCCGTGATGAGAGGATCAATGGCAAGGTTGACCGGCGGCAGCCTTGCCATTGATTTCCCGCGGGAACCGAGGCCGTTGGGGGGGAAGACGAGGCGCGGTGTCGCTGACGCGGCTAGCCCGCGGCTTTTTCACGCCAAAACAGCTCGCCCCGGCGCCCTCGGGCGCCCCCCCAGCGCGCCGGGTTCGGCCTGGGTCCGCCGACGCTGATTTCAGCCCAAGCCGACGAAAACCGGGCTCTTGAGGGCGCGACTGGGCCGTTTTTCCGACGCCGGCGCGAAAAAATCGCCTGAGAAGGTCTTCGTGGGGCGCGGCTGGAGATGCTCTTAGCGATAAATATGTTTGCTTGTTTAATAATACTCTCTTCATTCAAAATTACTAATTTGAACTAAAATCACGACGAGTAATTTGGAACGGAGGGAGTAGTATAGATTATGTTCTTCTGATTAGTTGACTCTTGATTTCATCAATATTTCCATTTTGTCCCTCACACCATTGACAAGATTAATGAAAAAGTCGTAATTAAGTCTGCTCACTAAGGGGCCTTGTGCATGAGAAGGTCCGGGGTAATAGCATATAGAAATGCATTAATATCACCACCAAGTGCTTGTGTAGAGTAGTGCACATATATATATGGCGGCTATGCATTAGTAGTGCACATAACGGGATGAGTTGGAAGACGTATTGCATGCGTGCTTGCGGCCTAACCGGCGCCTTAAGCGCCAGTTCAGGAAGCTGGCGCTCACAGCCGCGCCTGCTGGGCCGGCCCACGACACGCCTTCTATACCACAAAAGAAATCCCCTCAAAAGTGTTGCTCCCGTGAGGATTCGACCACGCGACATTCAGTACATGTTCCAGTCGACTAACCACTAGTGCATCCAATTGATCATGGATATTTTCAGCACGCACGAATTAAGAATAATTAAAGTCGCGATATTTATTGCGCACAGATTTTGGGAAACGTAATTTTTTCGGGATGAAATTTGAAATTCACAGATTTCAAAATAATCACGAATTGAAAAGGTTAACGAACTAAAAATTCATTGATTTTAAAAAAGTTCACAAATTTCAAAAAAGTTCATCAATTTTGAAAAATAGTTCATCAATATCAAAAAAATTGTTCAAATTTTAAAAAAGTTCAATGAATTTGAAAAATGTTCATCAAATTTGAAAAAAAGTTCATCAAAGTTGGAAAAACTTCATCAAATTTTTAAAAAAATCATCGAATTTGAAAAAAGTTCATCTAAATCTAGAAAAAGTTCATTGAAATTGAAAAAAGTTCATGGAATTTGAAAAAAATGTATTTTTCGTATTTTTCGTGATTTCAAAATGTGTTCATAGTTTTTCAAATTTGTTCACTTTTTCAAATTTTGTTCACTATTTTAAATTGTTCAGTGTACATAAAAAATGTTCAATGGGTATTTAAATGGTTTTTCAGCGCATATCACAAAATTGTTCAATGT
>LR880971.1:746334764-746356850 GCA_904067115.1 Aegilops sharonensis | reverse complement strand
TATATACTTGAGGTTTTGGGGCTGCCATACACATGAGAACCTCTCCCTCTTGGCGCAGCCCTACCTCTCTCCCTTCTCCTCTCTTGCGGTGCTTGGCGAAGCCCTGCTGGATTGCCACGCTCCTCCATCACCACCACGCCGTTGTGCTGCTGCTGGATGGAGTCTTCCTCAACCTCTCCCTCTCTCCTTGCTGGATCAAGGCGTGGGAGACGTCACCGGGCTGTACGTGTGTTGAACGCGGAGGTGCCTTTCCGTTCGGCACTAGGATCTCCGGTGATTTGGATCACGACGAGTACGACTCCTTCAACCCCGTTCTCTTGAACGCTTCCGCTTAGCGATCTACAAGGGTATGTAGATGCACTCTCCTTCCCTCGTTGCTAGTTTCTCCATAGATAGATCTTGGTGACACGTAGGAAAATTTTGAATTTCTGCTACGTTCCCCAACACGGCCCACGGTCTATCTGTCGCCCGTGCGCAGGATAAGGTTAAAGCCTTATTTCCTTTTTCTTTTTCCAGTCAATTTCAAAAATCCATAAATAATTCAAATTAACTCCAAACTTGATGATTCAAATTTCTAGTAGCTCATAAAATCATGATCTATCTCATGGTACAACTTGCACAATTTTCCAGGAACTTTATCTTCACACATATTTATCAAAACTCCATTTTCCATTTCTGTGATGAACTTTAGAAAATCACAGAGAGCTCAAATTTGATCCAAATGCCATGATTCAAATTTGCAGATACATCTAATTTCATAACTTAGGTTATGAACATTTTTCTTAATACTTTCTGTACCCCACAAAATAATGAGCCATTTCTTAATGTTTTACAACTTTGCAAATCAATAGAATATTCTTTTGAACTCCAAATCCAGTGAAACCAACTCCTAGATGCTTCTAAAATCATGGTTTGCTAAATGGGTGCCTTTTCTCATTTTTCAAAAATATGTTTCTGTACACTTCTTACAAATCCGTAAACCCTTTGATTCCATCATATCAAAATGTTCAGAAATATCCACTGATCCAATTCCAATGAAACCACTCTGGTTATTTTTCATATAACCAGAGAAGTCATAGAAAATTCAAATTAATATTTTTAGAGAACTTTTATTTTTTGCCTTTTTGTGTTGCTTATTATGGTTGCTTTCAACGATAGTTGACGAAGTAGATGAAATGCTTGGAGTTGGACCAGAGATATTTGAAGACCTCGAAGACTTTGTTAAAACAGGCAAGCAGCCCCTTGACGATGTCTATGAAACCCTTTTTATGCATGTCATATAGCACCATATTGTTGTTGCAACGGAATCACGATGAGGGGGTAACCACCTTGATGGGTTGCCTCTGTTACTTCCTCGTTGATACTTGCATGGTGCATGACCCTACCTCCTTATGAGGGTTATGTCGGTGGGTTGTAGAAATATGCTATAGTAAATGGCTACGCAAAGTGGGTCAGGGTTATGCATGGAAAGAAACAAGTGTGGTTTGACATACTTGCAAATAGCCCAGTGGGTGCCACTAATGCCCCTGGGAGATGATGATGAACTAGGTCACTACTTGGTGGAGAAGTAGTGTACCGAGGCTCGATAAGAGTGTTGTTTACAGAGACGGATTAGATTTAAGATTTGTCGACCGTCCCAACCAAACATGTGCGACCACTCTACCCTTATATGGGAAAGGGCATTATTGATTACCTAGGTCGATACTAGCTTGGAGCCTGCATTACGAGTGACAGGAGAGTTGTTGTTGCACTCTCTCGGGACGGGGTCATGCCAGGTAGGGCGGCCAAGAACATTTTTATGGGGCACCGGACACGCAGTTGGTACCCCGTGCCAGTGGTATGTGATGAATATGGGAGCGAGGCTCCACAATTTGAAGTTGTGAAATGTTAGGCACGGGGGTTACTACCAATCGAGTGGACTCTATGTTAGTGTCGTCTAGGGAAAGATAGTGATCGGGTGCTTACCCCGGGTACTTGAGGTACCGCGGGTCGTGGATGACACGGAAGTTCCCCGGATCTTGTGGGTAAAGTGCAACCTCTGCAGAGTGTAAAACTATTCGAATAGCCATGTCCACGGTCAAGGACAGTTGGGTGCTGCTGCTTAGACTATGTCCATATGTTTCTGACAAACAACACGGTTTGGTAAATCTATTGACGTGATTCGTGAGGAAGTCACGATGAGCTTGAGCATGAGTTGTTCATAACTCTCTCTCGATGTTGATGTGTGTAACCTCCTGATACTTGTTGCAGACGCATTCATATCCTTGATAAATGTTGATCATACTTGCATGAGAAAAACTAGCTTTCCGCAAAAATGCCAATTTAGCAGTAGTGCCTTGCATAATTATTCTGTTACAACCCTTGGGTTGCTTGCGAGTACATTCAAAGTACTCATTGGCTTGCGACTGGTTATTTTATTAGCCAGGCATGAAAGAATAGGATGTGATGAAGAACACTTCGATGACGAACATGCGAGCTAGGACGCTTCCTAGTAAGAATGCCTGTAGGGTTAAGGCAGATGGCATGGGTCCAAGTTGTTATTGAAGATTTCCGCTGCGATGATACACTCAAGACTTGACCATAATGGTCCTACTTGTGTAAAACGGTATGTATGGATGTAAGACTCTTGTTATTCAGCTTATGTGTGTTCAGTGAGCATTGATCTCTGGGATCACTGTACACGTGCATTTAGTGATCTCGACTTATGAGTCAGGGTCCCCACAGAGCTGGTATCAGAGCCATCCTGACTGTAGGAAGCCTTAGTTAGCATGGTCGTTAGTAAGGGTAAAACTATTTTCAAAACTGTTACTAACTTTCAAAACTATCTATACTTCTCTTCCCTTTCTCAGTTTTTCGAAAGCTAAGGTATACTTTCCTTATTGATCTCTCCCCCTTCAAAACTTTTGGTCAATAGAACCCTTATGCCCCTGATCATCGGATTCCTTGAAATCCTTGGGGATAGTCTAGAAGGAGGATGCCTTGTCAGACATCCACCCACATCTTCTGAACACAAGATTGGCGACACCACAACAAGACGATACCAGCAGAAGATACATCTTCGAGGAATGAGGACATGAAGACCCAGAGGATGGAGATACCTTTGAATTTTCCCCAGGATGATGCAACCTTGTCCATTGACAATCAGGGTGTAAGATATGCAAGATCACGATATACATCACTAATAGAGCAACCATGTCCTTACCATTGTTGTAATGACAACCACTGGTGGATGAGAACCTCGCCATTTGGTCCGCCTCACTATAGTGAGCAGGAAAACGGTTCTCTTCATCCCCCGCCCTTGGTGTCGATGTTGTCATCAACGTAACCGACATGCTGGACCCCTACTATGCTTTGTTAATGTCATTGCATAAAGGATTACCTACTTGGTACCATCGACGCCTTAGAAGACAAAAAGGGATCGTCATGATTAAGGAGACAACAGAAGACCGAGTCAATGCCTGCTACGAGAAGCCACCTTCACCCCACCACTTCAACAGGCGAGAAGTTGTTGAAGAATCTTCAGGCTCAACCCGGATTGTTTCATTGAACAACTACAAGAGACGTAGCAACACCTGAGGGAAACCCAGAAGACTGCACGAGGCACGGAGCAAAGCACGACTATTGAATCGGAGAACCCCTAGGGTAGGATGAGTCGTGTACCCCCTATGCACAGTCGAGTACGTATGATGGTTCGAATAGAACCACGATTGTGTGTTGCTTGTTTTTATTTGTTTGAGTTTTGATAGCAGTCGCACTTTTGCCCTAGGCAACAAGTACGCGACTATATCACCTTCCTTACCTTGTTTCTTTTGTTTGACCCTTTTTGCACCTGTTTGTTTGCACTTGCACTATAGAACCCCCTTTAGGCATTCCCCTCCTCTATGCTACTTCTCCCTCTCATCTCTCTCATCAGCTGAAGGCTAGTAAGACAAGATGCACCAAGAATTCCACCTCGGCTGCCAACTAGCAATGAAGACTTTTGCTACAACCTCCATGACCTAGTGCTACCCCATAGAGTTATGTTTAACCCCCCCCCCCCCAAGACTAGAAACCCATTCCTAGACCCTTCGAGACTTCACAAGATACCCCAGCTCGAATCCTTAACCATGATCTTAACCTACGGAATCACGAGAGAACAAGTTAAGCTACACTAAGCCTTGCTTATCACTGGGTTCATTATGAAACTAGTGGGCATAGTGAGCGAGCACATTACCATACTAAGGTAGCACTAGAACTGACGATGCCATAGGAAAGACCAATTTGGGGATATATGAACAGAGGACAAATGACTTGGTGAGTTTACATCAGTGACCTTGAGGAATTATCTGAGACTCTTTGGTGGATCATAAGGCTTTCATGTTGGTAGATGAACTTGGTGGGATCAGTTAATAGAGTAGCATGACTCTCATTGCCCCTGAGTAAATTGGGCAATTATGATTGTAAGCTAAAATTCTTGGAAGTATAAGGATTTGACTTAGCCAGGGGATATTGATAGGAGATGGTTGGTATTACAATAATGACTTGGGGTAAACATGTAGGAATTCTTGTTGGACATGAGATTTGGATTAAATAGGTTACCCTAGTGGAGTATGGATGCAGAGTAATTTTACATGGTTCAGAGTAAATTGGATTTAGACTGGTGATCTTGATACCATGTTTCTCGGTGGACCATAAACTTGGAGATTGGATTAATTGTCAGAGTTCGTTTAGGGGTCTGTATGAGCTTGACCTTGGAGTTTATCAGATCATAATAATGGGAATTGGTGGACTGACTATAGTAAGGATAACCTTTTAAGTATTTGGGGATTATATGGACTTTAGGAGATCATGTGGAACACCATAAACTTTGGATTGGTAGAATTAATGGATTGTGTAGTGATTGATGGAACTTAATGGGCTGTTGGGGTTGACTCATAGGAAGGAAACAAGATCTTGGAGTGGCATACGATGTGTTTCCTTAGGATATAGATGCACTATCTTGGACCTTGCAAGGATAGGCTGAGCACTTGGATTGTCATGATTAATTCAAGCTTGGAAGCTTGTATATTCTGCCCATGGAGTTTTTCATAGATATGAGTTTGGGGATGGTTGACATGTATGATTCTGTTAGACCTCCTCGCGGAAGCCATGAGGATATAGGACAATTGACATCTCAGGAACTGTGCTCAAGGATGGGATAATAAACATTCACTCGTACACTAGAATCCTTGAAACCCTTACGCCCTACCAAGCCACAACATGGTCGGATCCTGACCTTGGGCTTTGGCTCTAGATCGATAAGACCTTGGCCAATACTCAACCGTGACCACCACCAATGCCTCAGCCCACTCTATGTACCCCATATACTTCATAGAGTACTTGGGCAAGTTAGTTATCATCTTTATTTGAGGACATGCACTACAAAAAAAAAGACACATCTATGACATTTTGGGCCGAATGAATTTTTTTTGTCATACATATGACACTTCTATGAGGATAATTGTGACAAAACTCGGTATCATCATAGATGTGGTGGGCTCCTACTTCTATGAAAAAAAATCATGACAGAAAATGGGCTTTTCGTCCTGGGCGGGCCGGAGACGCAGCAGCATGACATTCTTTGGGCCGTCCATGACGGAAAAAACCGTGGTAGAAGCGAGGGGGAGGAAAATTTCGGGGAGTTCCTGGTTACGGTGGGAGGTCGGTGGCCGAGCGATGCGCGTTTCTCTCGTACACGTACGCGCGTGTGTGCGAGGCGTTGGCTCTAACTGAACCCGAGGGAGGCGTTAGGCTCTAACTGAACCCGAGCGATTGCACTGCAGGCTACGTGTTACTGAACCCGAGCGATCGATCGATGGCTGTTAACTGAACCCGATGGAGAGATTCCTTCAGTACTGCTGCTAACTAAAGCTGATCGATTGGATGGATAGTGAGCGTTGCAGGGGGGGGGGGGGGGAGGGAAATCCAGGGGGGGGTGGTGTCGCTTCTGGAGGAAAAGGAACCCCGGGGGGGGAGGGTGGCAGGGAAAGGGCAGGGGTGGGGGGGGGGGGGGGGGGGCGGGAGGGCCGGGGCGGGGAGGAGGAGCCGCGTGTGGGCGGTGGGAGGGCCGTTGGGTCCGTTGGGGGGTACGGCACGCCCCTCCCGATCAACAGGACCCCGTTCCGAACCTGGCCGGTCGAACACAAGGCCGTTTCCTCCGTTCTGCGGTCCGCCACACCCCTACCGACAAACAGGACCCCCGTGTCGACCGTAGGAAGTCCTTGACCTCCGTTTTGCGGTACGCCCCACCCCTCCCGATCACCAGGACCCCCGTTTCGACCGGAGGAGGTCCGTTTCCTCCGTTTTGCGGTACGCCCCACCCCTCCCGATCACCAGGACCCCCGTTTCGACCGGAGGAGGTCCGTTTCCTCCGTTTTGCGGTACGCCCCACCCCTCCCGATCACCAGGACCCCCGTTTCGACCGGAGGAGGTCCGTTTCCTCCGTTTTGCGGTACGCCCCACCCCTCCCGATCACCAGGACCCCCGTTTCGACCGGAGGAGGTCCGTTTCCTCCGTTTTGCGGTACGCCCCACCCCTCCCGATCACCAGGACCCCCGTTTCGACCGGAGGAGGTCCGTTTCCTCCGTTTTGCGGTACGCCCCACCCCTCCCGATCACCAGGACCCCCGTTTCGACCGGAGGAGGTCCGTTTCCTCCGTTTTGCGGTACGCCCCACCCCTCCCGATCACCAGGACCCCCGTTTCGACCGGAGGAGGTCCGTTTCCTCCGTTTTGCGGTACGCCACACCCCTCCCGATCAACAGGACCCCCGTTTCGACCGTAGGAGGTCCGTTTCCTCCGTTTTGCGGTACGCCACACCCCTCCCGATCAACAGGACCCCCGTTTCGACCGTAGGAAGTCCTTTTCCTCCGTTTTGCGGTACGCCACACCCCTCCCGATCAACAGGACCCCGTTCCGAACATGGCCGGTCGAACACAAGGCCGTTTCCTCCGTTCTGCGGTACGCCAGGCCTCGTTTCCATCGCCTGTTCCATCCAAGCCGGTTGGCTCCCACGCGTTCCGTTGCCTCCCGATGAACACGACGCCTTCTGTTACCTCCCCATGAACACGACGCATTCCGTTGCCTCCCCATGAACACGATGACGCTATTTCTCCGTTCTGACCCAGCTATGTACGTATGCGCGAGTAGGCGTTCAAGACCCTGCCCGTATGTACGTACGTGGCCGTATTTTCTTTCTTGCACCCTCGCCGTTGTACGTACGTGTACATGCTATGTGCGCGCCTCTACTACGACACGTGCGCGCCTCAACAACGACCAGTATGTACGTACACATTCGCGACCAGAATGACAATGCTACGTATGCTTCGAGCAGGTGGGTCCCGACTGTCAGGCACTTCCTTGCGTGCGAAAATGTAGCTGGTGGGTCCCAACAGTCAGAGGGGCGAATCGTAATTTTTTTTGCACCGACGCACTTTCTTTGCGTGCGAAGATGTAGCTGGTAGGTCCCAGCAGTCAGGAGGGCGAATCATTTTTGTTTGCCCGGACGCACTTCCTTGCGTGCGAAGATGTAGTTGGTGGGTCCCAGTAGTCAGGGGGAACATTTTTTTCGCGAAATACGGTGGCCCGTCCGGTGGGTCCCCGCTGTCAAGTGGAGGAATCATTATTTTGCGCGTAATAAGAAGGCACTTCCTTGCTGCGGCCGTGGACCCAGTTGTCAGCCTCTCCACGTACAGTCCACGTCCGATGGAAGTCGTTCCTTGACCACGTTGACCACGCCGCGCCGAGAGCACCACGGCGGTGGACGACAGCGAGGCCTAGGAAGGGGACGACTCGGAGCCGGGGAAGACGCAACAGTGGATGCCCACGTGAAGAGGAGTACGAGGGTTCACTGGTTCGGCTGCGGTGTGAGGCTGCTGTCGCCGCAGAATAACAGTGGGTGTGGGTGAGTAGAGGGATGGCCTGGCCAGTGGTGGGAGTAGTAGGGGGCGGTGAGGCCTCTGCGGCATCACAGCGGCCACGGGAGGCAGGAGCACGCGGCACGACCGTCGCTGGTTTGGGTGGCTGGAGCAAGAAGACCAGAGGTTGAAGAAGCACTGCGACCGTTGGATGAACATCGTACGGTAACAGGAGCTAGAATCGTTCATATTGACTAAGTTGACAAAGCCCTCCGTCCCCGTCAACTTGGTAGGCCCACAAGTCAGCCTCCCACTATGCTGGGTTCCAGCTGGCAGGGGGAGTATTCATTTTTTGTGCGTAATAAGGAGGCACTTCCTTGCGTTCGAAGACAGCTGGTGGGTCCGACATGTCAGCGGGGGGCACGTTTTTTCGCGAAATAACGAGGCCCTTCCGGTGGGTCCCAGATGTCAGGTGGAGGAGTCATTATTTTGCCCGTAATAAGGAGGCATTTCCTTGTGTGCGGCCGTGGACCCAGCTGTCAGCCTCTCCACGCATAATCTACTTCCGATGGTGTCGTTCGTTGACCACGTTGACCACGCCGCGCCGAGCGCATCCAAGGTGGTGGATGACGGCGAGGCCCCGGACAGCAACGAGCCGGAGATGGGAAGATGCGGGAGTAGAGTCGCAGACGGAGAGGTGTACGAGGGTTAACTGGTTCTAGTGCGGTGTGGTTCGACAGTCGGTGGAGAAGAACAGGAGGTGTGGAGGGGTGGAGGGATGGCCTGGCCAACGGTGGAGTAGCGCTGTCGGGTGGTAGGTGCGACATATGCCAACGGGTGGCTTATCATTGTGGGAGCCAATAAGGCGTCACCGGTGCCTGGAAACGGGATGAGGCGAAGACATGCACGCCGGCGAATCTTACCCAGCTTTGGGGCTCTCCGTGGAGATAACACCCCTACTGCTGCTCTGCGGGGTCTCCGCATGATCACTAGACTAACAAGTGGCTACAAGGGGCTCCTTGAGCTGTTCGATGAGAGGAAGAAGAAAGGCTAGGCTAGCTCTCCTCTTCCCTCTATGTGGTGTCTAAAACTCTCAGAGATCAACCCTTTGCATGGGTGCCCTGGGGGGGTTTATATAGGCCTACCCCCCAGGGGTACAATGGTAATACGGCTGGGTGCGGGCCCTAGCCGTCAGTGTCTACGCTCGCCGGCTTCTCCGCCGGCCGCTGGGGCCCGCCGACTGGTGGGTCCCGCCGGCTGCCGGCTTCTTGGTCGACAAGCTGGCCCCACCGCTGAGGGCTTGGTCGGGGGCTGGTTACTGTTGCCTCAATCCTGATGACGAGGGCTTTGTCGGGGTAAGCATGGCTACAGTGCCGCAGCCTTGGCGGCGATCACTGTAGTCTCACCTCGTCTTGTCTCCTTAATGACGCGCTTCCTTTGAGGGAGGGAACAAGCCAGCTATGGGAAGCCGGCCATATCTCAGGCCGACTTGGGGAGACCGAGCCGCCTTCGGGCATCTCTCTGACCGGGGGGCCCGCCGCCTGCGGGTCGTACTGACATCCTGTCGTGGGTGACGTCATGGTCAGCATGGCAACATTGCCGCGCCGGACGGGTGATGGCCGCCCCGTACGGCGCACTGTGGCCATGCGCGCTCCGGGATGTAGGGGTGGCAGGCTTCACTGTAGCCACGCCCCGTCTCATCACCGTTATGTGGGATCAGATTTTGAGGGTGCAGCCTTGGCCGCTTGCTGGGGGGCCGGCTTCTTGGAGTCGGCCTTCTCGTGGCCGGCTCCGTGGAGTCGGCCCTCTGGTGGCCGGCTCCTTGGGAGCCGGCCCTCTTGTGGCCTTCTCCCTGTAGGCTTTAGGGCCGGGCCGCCTCCTGATAGCCGGCCTGAGAGTTAGCCGACCGGGGGAAGGCGGCCCCGCGTCTTGGATGTTGGAGGGCTTGATTGGCTTATAATTTTTTTCAGAGGTCCTAGGGGGCGCCGGCTAGGCTACCCGTGGTCATTTACTCCGACAGTAGTCCCCGAAGCTAGTTGAGTTTTGAGGCTGAAAGGAGGACGAGAAGCTCGATCAGCTTCCTATCCTGAGATGCCGGCAGCTAGGACGCGCGCCACGCCGCGCGCCACATGGCCAAAAAGGCCTGCCAGCCCACGCGCGCTATGGGACGTCGCCGTAGGCTCGGGCCCACCATACCTAGGCCTCGGCCCCATGTGCGGATCTTTTGTGGCCCGAACGGACCGCTCGCCTTCCCGCGGCGGTTTCAGCACGCCTTTATGGCGCAATAATCGCGGGACGTGGGGGAGTGGGTGCAGTTAATCCCATGTTCCCCCACGCCACGCCTCCTCGGCTCCGCCGCACGAGCCTACAAGTAGGGGGAGGAGGGGGAGCGGCAGACGCTCGCACGCTCGCCCTTGCTCCACCCTTCCTTCTACCTCCTTCTCCTTTCTTCCGCTGCCGTAGCGCCCTCACCGCCGCGCCGTTTTGCCGTCGACCTTCTTGGTTTGCCGCGGCTCCGCCGCAGTGTGGTTGCGCTCTCTGCCGCCGCGCCTCTCTCGCTTCCTCTCGCGTCCATGGCGCTATCTAGCTCGTGGGATGGCTCCAACGTCCACGAGGACCACATCGATTGGCTTCGCAAGACGCGGCGGTTGCCGGGCGAGGGCTACGTGAAGACCCGCCTCGCGCCGGAGGTGGAGGTTTCACCGGCGCCGGAGGAGGGCGAGCAGGTTATCTTCCGCTCGCACTGCCTGCGCGGCCTCGGCCTGCCGGCGAGCGGGTTCTTCCGCTCCTTCCTCAAGTTCTACCGCCTCCAGCCGCATCATCTCACCCCCAACATGATGATGCTGCTGTCGGCCTTCGTCACCCTGTGCGAGGGTTTTCTTTGCGTCCTCCCTACCCTTGAGCTCTTTGGGGAGTTCTTCCAGTGCAAGCTCGGCACCATCTCCGCGGGTGTGCCCGCCCCCTGTGGCGCCTTCATCGCCATGCGGAGGTCAGCTGACAACAACCCTTTTCCGCCTATCCCGCTGATCCAGTCGGTGAAGCTCTGGCAGCAATTGTACTTCTACGTGAAGAGCGTCGCCCCGCAAGGCAACTTCGTCAATCTGCCGGCTTACGTAGCTGGCCCGCCGGCTAGGAGGCAGCCGTCTTGGTCCTATCGAGCCAGGTCGCTCTCTCTGGCTGGGAACACTACCGTCACCCTGCTCTGGGTGATGGTCCAATCGGAGGGCTTGGTCAGGGCTGACCTGGTCGCCGCCTTCGTGGAGCGTCAGGTGCTCCTGCTCCAAGGCCGGCCGCACATGATCTGCCAGATGAGCGGCCGCTTCGACCCATGCCGGCTGAGCACCAATGAGATGCCTCGTGACGAGGTGTCTTAGATGGTGAACTACATCTCCAACTTCAAGCTCACCGAGGAGTGGCAGTATGGCAAGGCGCCGTATTCTCGGGCTGATCCCCCGCCTATGGTGAGTTTTCCTTCTTTTCTTCTTCTTTTGTTGCCGGGTTCGTGGCGGCCGACTTTTGACTAGCCGGCTTGTCTTTGAGCAGAACCCCCTTCTTCGACCGGCAACCGGGGCCGCAGGGCCGGAGCGCCAGTTCATGGCCGACCATACAGTGGACGACCCCGACGATCCAGATCTGGGGGCGGCTGCCATGGACGATGCCATAGTCGGAGCCGGCGGAGAGGCAGGCGGCCCCGAGCTCGCGGCCGGCTTCAGGGACTGGCCGGACGATGATGAAGCCGAGGCCATCCCGTGCCACCAGTCGGCGGGCGATCGCCAAGGCGCGGGACCTTCTGCCGCGCCAGCTTCCCGGGGTGGCGCGCAAAAACGTCGGGCCGGGCCGGGCCTCTTCGGCAGCTGGCCGAAAAAACCCAAGGGTTCCACGGCGGCGAGCAAGCGGGACGAGGCGGCCGCGAAATCGGCCCGCTTCCGCAAGGTGGTGAAGCAGCCACAGGCGGTCTCGGCGTAAGTGTTGAATGTCTCGTGCTTTTTCATTGTCTTCTTGGGCTGAGGCTCTTCTGAGCCTTCTTCTTGATTTGCCGATCAGAGCGCCGCTTTCCCTTGAACGATTTTCTGCAGCCTCCGATGGGAGGGTCCTCGAGCTCCCGCCGCGTGGATCCCCGCGCCGACCTCATGGAGGCAACGGAGCAGAACGCGCGGGAGGCGCGGGAGGAGCGGGAAGCGGAGGAGCGGAGAACCGCCCAGGAGGCGAAGGAGAAGTCGGCCGAAGCGCAAGCCGACGCGGCGGCCAGGGCTCAGGCGGAGGCCGCGGCCGCGGAGAGGGAGGCGGAGGCTCTGCGCAATCAGCCTCCGCAGCTCGTCATTCCCCTCCGCGCCGTGGCTCCCAACATCCCCATGCCCCCGTCGGAGGAAGCCGACCGTGACCGGCCGGTGATGGAGAGGAGGGAAGACGACGTGATCATCCTAGAGGAGGCGCCACGGTCAGCGCCGACTGGAACGGGCCTAGGCGGCCGATCTGCTGCGGTGCCTGAGCGGCCGGCTGGGGGCGAGTCGGCGGCGGGGGCAGATCTTGTGGTGCACTCGCCGCCTCACCGACGCGCGGGAGAGGCGCCCTCGGCGCCGGAGCCGCAGAGGGCCGCAGGCGCCAGCTCGACGGCGCAGGATCTGGAGGCAGCCAGCGCCAGCACGTCCGAGTGGACGCCCAGCGGTGGAACGAACGAGCTGAACATGGCGGCACAGGAGGTCCGTCGCCGGCTTCAGACCCAGGCCGCCTCGCTGCAACGGTACACCCAGGAGTTTCTCACGACGCGCGCAGTCATCCGGGTGAGTCTTCTAGCCTTGGTCGATTTCTTTCTTGATTTCTTCCGTGGGGGCGCGTCAGCGCACCCACTGGGTGTAGTCCCCGAGTTCCAAGTCGGCTGCTGAGCAGGCGGCTTGGAACTTCTAGTAGGCCTTGGCGGCTATCTTATTCTTATCCGCACTTCGTCTGATTTTCAGGAGTATCATAACCTCCGCACAACTGCCTTCAACTCCCAGGCCCAGGAGCTGAGCCAGAAGGTCGCCGACCTGACTAATAGTCGGAGTGAGTGCCTTGTTAATTTTATCTCACGTGGGGGCGCATCAGCGCACCCACTGGGTGTAGTCCCCGAGATTCGGGCCGATTGCTGAGCAGTCGGGTCGGATCTTCCCTGGCGACTTCTTCCTTATTGCTTTTTCCTTTTTCTCCACGCTTGCAGAGGCCAACGCCGACTTGAGGGAGCAGCCAGGCGGGGCCCATACCTCCCTTCGTGCCAAGGAGGCTGAGTGCAGCGCCTTGGCCCAGGAACGTGACCGCCTGGCCAAGAGACTAGCCGAGCAGGAGGAGAGCCATAAGGCAGCCCTGAAGAAGGTGCAGGACAGCGAGGCCGCCCTCAAAGCCGAGTTCGAGACCGAGGCAGCGGGCTGGGCCGAGGCGAAGCAAGCGCTGAGCGAGGGCTATGGCCGGGTTGAGGATCTGATCGACGGTAAGCCGCCTTCCTTCTCGACCCTTTGCTTGCTTCTTGTTTATCTTCTGATTCTGTGCTGCTTCTTCGTTCTTCGCGCAGATTACTTCCCGGGATACTCCGTCGCTGCCAGCCAAGCCATCGAGGCCCACCATGAGGCACGCCGGCGGGCAGGGGTCGAGATCGCGCCAGATGCCAGCCGGACGCTTGATGAGCAGCTTCTGGTGATCCAGGCCCGACTGCAACCGGCTCACCGCATGCTTCGCCGCCTTCAGCATGCCGGGGAGCAAGTGCTGACCGTCCTCTGGCCCGGCGAGGCTATTCCACGTACCCCCAGTTGGACTGCCGATTGGCTGGAGGTTGCGGTTGGCTGCTTCAAGGCCTGGAAGGCTTCCGCTATTCGGTCCGGCGCCAGGCGGGCGCTGGAGTTCGTCCGAGCCTGGTATCCTGGGCTGATCTTAGCCCTGCTGAGCACCTGGCGGCAGGAGGCCGACGAGGAGCTGGTGGCGGTGCGGCTGGCTATCATCCAGCGCGCCTCGGCGATCGCCGATTATACCGACACCAGCATTTTTGCTCCTGAGGTGAATGATAACGGCGTCGCCCAGCCGGAGGAGTGGTTCGGGCTGAACCTGGCAGAAGGTGAGGACTCGGCGGAGGAGATCGCTTCCAGCGACGAAGGCGAAGACGAAGAAGGGGAGGGCGGCGAAGACGTCGTGCCCGACAGCGAAGAGACCAGCCAGCTTCAGCCTGATCGTGCCTCCAGCAACAAGGCGCGCGCGAGTGCGCCATCTGCCAGAGGTAATGATCAGGCCGAGACCCGCCAGCCGGCCACTCCTCCGGCCAGCACTGCCGCCTCCGCCGGCCTGCCCGACTCGCCCATCGCTCCCTTGGCCTGATCTGCCGTTCTTGCTTTCCTGCTGTTACTCTTTGAACAACTTTTTATTAAATTCGCACAGTTCCACCCACTGGGGGTGTATTCAAACTATGTTGAATGCCGGCCTTTCGAAGGCTTTTGTGTAAATATAATCATGCATGTGTTTGGCTTCCATTCGTATTTGCTTTTTATCCTTAGGCTGTTTCCTTTGCCGCCTTTCCTTGGTCGCCGCCTTCCCAGCCGAACAGCTGCTCTGCAGTCTGTGGCTGGGGAGGAACTTGGCCATTTTTGGGAAGACAAGTACTTGAGCTTTCTTAGATTGTGGAAAGGTGAATGGGAAGCCGGTCGGCCGGCTACTCTGGTAGCCGGTCGGCGATGGGAGGAAGCCGACTTTTGTTATACAAGTTCGTTAGTCCTTAGCCGTTTTTTGTGTGGGCATCCTTTCCTGCCTTTGAATCTTCCCAGCCGGACAGTCGGTTCTTCGAGCTGTGACTTTTGACAAGAGAGGGCTTGGGTGCCAGCACACTACTTGTCTGACTGCAGGTGGAACTTGAATATAACTTAAGGCGGCAATCCCCGGGCCGACTGGTCGAACCCGGTGCCGGACGAGAATAAAGAATGTAGTGACATAATCACAAGCATGATACTCCTCATTCATAGATAAAAGATGGCAGCCCCCGAGTGCTCCTCGGGGGACCTATTGTCTCATACTTAGTACAAAAAGGTAGCGTGATACATACTGCATTTTAACTGTAAAATCTTCGGAGGAGGTTGGCGTTCCATGGTCGCTCCGACTCCTTGCCGGAATCATCTCTCTTTCGTGCCTTCGGCTTCTGTGCGTCGATCAGGTAGTAGGAGTGGTTTCCCAATGCTCTGCTGATAACGAAGGGGCCTTCCCAAGGGGCCGAGAGCTTGTGCTGGCCGGCTATTCGCTGGATCAGTCGAAGCACAAGGTCACCCTCTTGGAAGGATTTTGGCTTGACCTTCCGGCTGTGGTAGCGGCGCAAACCCTGCTGGTAGATGGCGGACCGGCTGAGGGCTAACAACCGACTTTCTTCCAGCAGGTCGACGCCATCTTCTCGTGCTTCCTTGGCCACTACTTCCGTGTACATGGTCACCCGAGGCGAGTCGAACTCGATGTCAGTTGGGATGACAGCCTCGGCACCATATACAAGGAAGAAAGGTGTGAAGCCGGTTGACTTGTTCGGGGTAGTGCGCAGACTCCAGAGGATGGCCGGCAGCTCGTCGAGCCAATAGCCGGCCGAACGCTCCAGTGGCACAACCAGTCGGGGCTTGATGCCGGAAAGGATGAGGCCGTTGGCTCGCTCGACTTGGCCGTTTGACTGCGGGTGGGCAACGGACGCTAGGTCCAGTCGGATGCCCCGCGTCGCGCAGAAACGTGCCAATGCTCCCTTGGCAAAATTCATGCCGTTGTCGGTGATGATACTGTGTGGCACGTCGTACCGAGTTGTAATATCTGTGATGAATGTCACGGCAGTCGGCCCATTCAGCTTCTTAATCGGCTTCACTTCAATCCACTTGGTAAATTTATCCACGGCGACGAGCAGATGTGTCATGCCGCCACACGCTGGCTTGAATGGGCCCATCATGTCCAGTCCCCAGATGGCAAAAGGCCAGGTGAGGGGAATGGTCTTGAGTGCCGAAGCCGGCAGGTGTTGCTTGGAGCTGAAGACTTGGCACCCTTTGCAATGTTTGACCAACTCCTTGGCATCGTCCAAAGCAGTCGGCCAAAAGAATCCATGGCAGAAAGCTTTGGCAACAAGTGATCTTGAGGTTGCGTGGTGGCCGCATTCGCCTTGGTGAATGTCCTTGAGGATTGCTATGCCCTTCTCCGGCTCAACGCAGCGCTGGAAGACTCTAGTGACACTGGATCTGACGAGCTCTCTGTTAACAATTGTGTATGCTCCGGCTTGGCGTTGGACTTGTCTTGCTGCGATCTCGTCAGCCGGCAGTTCTCTGTTTACCAGGAAGTTGAGGATGGGCTGAGCCCCATGATGGAGCTGTGACTTCTTCTATAGCCAACACAGCTACTGCAACCAGGGCGGGTGGGCTGGGTGGTGAAGAGCTGGAGTCGGCCACCGCCTGTGGTGTTGACGCAGTCCCCGGGCCGACTATCGTAGTCCCCGGGCCGGGTTCTGAAGTCCCCGGGCCGGGTGCGACTATGGCAGTCCCCGAGCCGCCTATCAAAGTCCCCGGGCCGCCTGCTTGGTTCCCTAAGCCGGATCCGGCTGCGTCGGGGTTAAGCGGCACGAAGATGGAATCGGATTCTGGAGATGGCTTGATAGACGGCTTGAGGAGGCGTTGGAGAGAGACGCCGGTTGGTATAGCTTGTCGCATGGAGCCTATTCGTGCCAGGGCATCTGCTTGCTCGTTGTCGGCCCGTGGCACGTGGAGGAACTCGCATCCTTCAAAATACCCGCTGATTTGCTGAACGAGGAAGCGGTAGCTTGCCATGTTTGCTTCCTTGGCGTCCCAGTCGCCAGATGATTGCTGGACTACCAAGTCCGAGTCGCCATAGCATAGGATCCGGCGGATGCCGAGCTCTTTGGCTAGCCGGAGCCCGTGTATGAGCGCCTCGTACTCGGCCACATTGTTGGAGGCGGCAAAATGAATTTGCAATGTGTATCTAAGTTTGTCTCCTTTGGGAGAGGTGAGGATGATGCCGGCTCCCAAGCCGGTGCGCATCTTGGACCCATCGAAGTGCATCCGCCAATGAGTGGAGTCAGGAGCTGGCGGCAGGTACTGGGTCTCGGCCCAGTCGACGAGGAAGTCGGCCAATGCTTGGGACTTGATGGTGGTGCGAGGCTGGTAGAAGATCGTGTAAGGGGCCAGCTCAATGGCCCATTTTGCCACCCGGCCGGATGTGTCCTGGCTGCCTATGATCTCGGCGAGCGGGGCGGTGCATACGACCATGATGGGGTGCTCTTGAAAGTAGGGCTTGAGCTTCTTGACGGCGAAGTACACACCATAGCACATCTTCTGGTAGTGCGGGTAGTTCTGCTTTGAGGTGGACAGTACTTCACTTAAGTAATACACCGGCCTCTGGACTGGCTGAGCTCGGCCTTCTTCTGGGTGCTGGACCACGATGACTGTGCTGACCACCCGGCTGGTGGCGGCAATGTAAAGGAGCATGGGCTCTTTCTCAGTCGGCGCCGCCAAGACAGGCGGCGTGGCCAGCATCTTCTTTAGCTCGTGGAAAGCTTGGTCGGCTTGGTCGTTCCACTCGAAGTGAGTGGTTTTCTTCATGAGTCGGTAGAGGGGGAGAGCCTTTTCTCCAAGCCGGCTGATAAAGCGGTTCAGGGAGGCCAGGCGCCCGGTAAACTTCTGGACGTCTCGCAGCTTGGTGTGAATCTCTATTCTCTCAATGGCTTTGATCTTTACTGGGTTGCATTCAATGCCGCGTTCGGAGACCAGGAAGCCTAGAAGCTGGCCGGCTGGTACTCCGAACACGCATTTCTCGGGGTTGAGCTTGATCTGAAACCGGTGCAGGTTCTCAAACGTTTCCTTGAGGTCTTTTAGCAAGGTGCCGCGCTTCTCCGTCTTCACCACGATATCGTCTACATAGACGTGGGCATTTCTGCCGAGTTGCTTGAGGAGGCATTTCTGCATGCAACGCTAAAAAGTGGCACCGGCATTTCTGAAGCCGAATGTCATAGTCAGGTAGCAGAAAGCTCCGAATGACGTGATGAAGGTGGTCTTCAGGCGGTCAGCTGGGTCCAACTTTATCTGGTGGTAGCCCGAGTAGGCATCCAAGAAACTCAGCAGCTCGCATCCGGCTGTGGAGTCTATCACTTGATCAATCCTTGGCAGGGTGAAAGGATCTTTGGGGCAGGCTTTGTTGAGGCTTGTGTAGTCTATACACATGCGCCACTTGTTATTCTTCTTCAGCACGAGGACCGCATTGGCAAGCCATTCCGGAAAGAACACCTCCATTATGAAGCCGGCTGCTAGGAGCCGGGCTATCTCTTCTCCTACAATCCTTCTCTTCTCTTTCGACAGTCGGCGGAGGGGCTGCTTGACTTGTTTTGCATCTGCTCGGACGTGTAGCTTGTGCTCGGCGAATTCCTTCGGAACACCGGGCATGTCCTTGGGGGACCATGCAAAGATGTCCCGATTCTCACGTAGGAAATCGACGAGCTCGCCTTCCTATTTGCTGTCCAGGTTTGCCCCAATGACGGCAAACCTTTCTGGGTGCTCTGGGTCCAGAGGTATCTTCTTCGTTTCCTTGGCCGGCTGGAAAGAACCTTGGGCATCACATTCCTTGGGGTCGGGGGAAAGGGCTGGCTGCTTGCCAGCCATGGCCACGACTCGGTCCAACATCTTGTTTTCTCCAGCGATCACAAGGGACTCGGCCAGCCGGTTGCTGGCTGCAGTGCACTCGGAGGATTTCTTGTAATCGCCGGCTATGGTGATGATGCCCTTGGTACTTGGCATCTTCATCTTGAGGTAGGCGTAGTGGGGTACAACCATGAACTTGGCCAGAGCAGGTCGGCCAAGCAGTGCATGATAGGGGCTCTCAAGGTCCACCACTTTAAACCAGATCGCTTCTCGGCGGAAATGATCCTTGTCCCCAAAGAGAATATCTATCTTGATCTTGCCGATTGGTGAGCAGGATAGGCCGGGTACAATGCCATGAAACACGTTCCGACTAGGCATGAGCTGTTTCGTCTTGATATTTAGCATCTCCATGGTGTCACGGTACATGATGTTGATGCTGCTCCCGCCGTCTATTAGCACGTGGGAGAATCGGGCAGCACGCCTGTCTGTCGCGAGGGTGGCGTCCAAAACCAATGCATAAGAGCTGGGGGACGGCATCACCTCTGGGTGGTCGGCCCGGCTCCAGCTGATAGGCCTTTCTGACCAGTGCATGTACTCGGGGGTGTTGGAGGCGACCGTGTTGACCTCTTGGTGCTGTCGGCGCCTGCTGCGCCGGTCTTCGGGCTGGCTCGTAAAGATGACATAGGCGGCATGCTCGTCAGGGAACTCGTCTTGAACGGTTCTGACCGCTGGTCGAGCGGCCGACTGTTGAGGAGCTGGAGGCGGCGGACCAGCAAGCGGAGGCGGCGCTAGCCCTTCGCCCTTGGAGATTCACGTGAGCCAGTGGCACTTCCGGGTCATGTGGTTGGACGGCTTCGCGCCGCTGTGGAACTTGCATGGGGCGTCAAGGGCCTGCTCGTAGGAGAAGGCCGGCTGCCAAGCCGGCCTGCCACCCTTCTGCTTCTTGGGCGCGGGCCGCCCCTCGGGTTGTTCGTCTTCGACTGTGGCCACCTGCCGACTGGTTGAAGGCGGCATGGGGCCCTTGCGCTTGTTGTCGTTCTGATACGGGCGTCGGTTGGAGTCGCCAGCCGGCGTCTTGGGAGCCGGGTTGAGTACCTTCCCGGAGGCGTCCACCCGGAGCTCGGTTTTCATCGAGGAGTCGGCGGTGGCGTACTTGTCCGCTATGACTAGCAGCTCGTCAAGGGTAGTCGGCTCGTCGTAGAGAAGCTTGTGCTTGAGGAGGGTGCCTTCTTGGCACCCGGCGGTGAAGTACTCTATGGCTTGAACCTCGTGCACCCCCTCGCAGGAGTTGCGAAGCTTGGCCCAGCGCGTGAGGTAGTCGCGAGTTGATTCGGTGGGTCCTTGTACGCACAAGGAGAGCTGTCGGGGCTTGGGAGCCCGCTTGTAGGTGCTGGTGAAGTTGCGGATAAAGGCTTCTGTGAAGTCTAGCCAGCTGTTGATGCTATACGGCTTAAGGCTGTTGAGCCAGGTTCGTGTCGTGCCTTGAAGCATGAGGGGCACATATTTCACGGCAACGCGCCTGTTGCCGTTCGCTATGCTGACTGCAGTGGAGTAGTCGATCAGCCAATCCTCCGGCTTCACAGAGCCGTTGTACTTGGGCGTGTCTCTTAGGAGCGAGAACCCTTTGGGGAAGGGCTCGTCGCGGATGCGGGGGCCGAAACAAGGCGGGCCGACATCGTCTTCCTCTTCTAGTGCCAGGGATCGTGCTAGGCGGTCGATCCGGTGGCGAGCATCGTTCTCGCCGACTCCTTCGCGACGACCTAGTCGGCCGCTGAGAGTCGGATGCGTGACAGGCAGCGGGGTAGGATATCTCTCCGCACAAGGCGGAGGAGGAGGCGGGTTGCCTCGTCGCTCCACGGCTCGAGGGCGGCCTTCTACGTCACGCTCTATGGAGATCCGGGTTCGGCTGTGGCTGGCAGCCGGCTCTTTTTCTTGCTGCGCGCGGGTTTTGCCTGTCGGCGTCCGTGACGTTGCTCCGTGCTCTCGGCGCGGGGGAGGACTCTCCGTGCGGACGCCGGCTTCGTGCCACTGCGCAGCAGCACCGATCAGCTGCTGGATGCGTCTGGTCATGTGGGGGAGCTCTTTGGCCCCCAGTCCATTCAGCTCGTCCACGGCCGCCTGGGCGACGCGCAGATTCTCGAGGGGCGTGGCGTAGACTGGGCGGTCAACTCCTAGCATGTCGGCGACGGCTATGCCACGCTGCTTGATGGCGCCGATTCGGCTCGGCCCGTCAGGAGGCGGCATGCCGAAGGCGGCGCGGTCGACTTCGCGCTGGTGAGCCTCCGTGAGGCGCCTCATGGAGGCTAACCTCCGGCCTTCCGCCGTGAGGGCGAGGCGGCGTGCCTCCAGTGTTTCGGCGTCAGCGTCGGCCGGGAGGGGGACGGACAAGTCATGGACTACCGTTTGCAGGGCGTCCTGGGCGTTCTCGCTAGAGGGGCCGTCATGACTGATGACCAGCACCTCGGTGATGGCACTGCCACAGCTGTCGGCTCGGGGGAGCGGGTCGTTGTAGATCACAACGTTGGTGGGGAAAGCGTCGAGTGATGCCGTGTCGGAGTCGACAAGCATTGGGTCGGTGGAGCCAACCGACTCCAAATCCACAGCGGGCTCGCTGGAGACGTGGAGTTGGTCGAGGAGGCTGACGAGGTGGCTCTCAAGGCAGCCTGTGCCGGCATCGGAGGCGGGCTCGTCGGAGATGCGGGCCTCGCCAAGAAGATCGGTGAGGCAGCTCGCCGCGCAAGTGTCAGCGACGCCTTGCAGCGCGTCGGGGCAAGTGCCATTGGGCGTGCCGGGCTGGCTACGCTCGCCGGGGAGGAAGAGGGTTCCCGTCCAGAGCAGATCTTCGGACGACAGTGCACCTGGCCCCACGGTGGGCGCGAAATGTCGGGTGGTAGGTGCGACATATGCCAACGGGTGGCTTATCATTGTGGGAGCCAATAAGACGTCGCCGGTGTCTGGAAACGGGATGAGGCGAAGACATGCACGCCGACGAATCTTACCCAGCTTCGGGGCTCTCCGTGGAGATAACACCCCTACTGCTGCTCTGCGGGGTCTCCGCATGATCACTAGATTAACAAGTGGCTACAAGGGGCTCCTTAAGCTGTTCGATGAGAGGAAGAAGAAAGGCTAGGATAGCTCTCCTCTTCCCTCTATGTGGTTTCTAAAACTCTCAGAGATCAACCCTTTGCATGGGTGCCCTGGGGGGGTTTATATAGGCCTACCCCCGAGGGGTACAATGGTAATCCGGCTGGGCACGGGCCCTAGCCGTCAGTCTACGCTCACCGGCTTCTCCGCCGGCCGCTGGGGCCCGCCGACTGGTAGGTCCCGCCGACTGCCGGCTTCTTGGTCGACAAGCTGGCCCCATCGCTGAGGGCTTGGTCGGGGGCTGGTTACTGTTGCCTCAATCCTGATGACGAGGGCTTTGTCGGGGTAAGCATGGCTACAGTGCCGCCGCCTTGGCGGCGATCACTGTAGTCTCACCTCGTCTTGTCTCCTTAATGAGGCGCTTCCTTCGAGGGAGGGAACAAGCCAGCTATGGGAAGCCGGCCATATCTCAGGCCGACTGGGGGAGACCGAGCCGCCTTCGGGCATCTCTCTGACC
>LR880971.1:746312820-746327384 GCA_904067115.1 Aegilops sharonensis | reverse complement strand
GCGGAGGCTCCTGCCTATATAGTGGAGTAGTACTAGTTTTCTTTTGTCTACCGGAGCCGACTTGACCTCGTCAATGACTGTCGAGTAGTCTTCATGCACATGGCCCGTAGGCGCAGTTGACGTCATTTTGATCTAAAGCGCCGGATTATAACATATAACACGAAAAAATGCCACATGACAAGAAATCATAACCTCACTGCCCAAAGGAGACAACATGAATCCCGACGGACAAACTAGACGAGGAACAAAGCTCAAATTAAAGATAAACTCGTAGAAAAGGGGTCCGTCGATAGATGTCCTAATTAACATAGCCGGCTTGACCTAGATGGCAGCCGAGTAGTCACTGTTTGTGCATGTGCCCCCAATGACTAGCCCAACTCAGTTGTCGCTGTTTAACCCTCGCAGTGATCCGAAGCACATGACACCTAATTTTGCGAGATGACAAGAAACCTTTTTAAAGATTTTTCACCACAACTACAGCCATGTATAACACAGCCTGCACGATATGTAGACGATAGCCAATCCAGACGTGTCTGCTGGAGTCTGGTCACATGCATGGACGAACTGATCTTCCGTGTCTTGCAGGGATCGTCTAGGCACCAACGTAGTACTACAACACTTCTCTAGTACGATCGCTCGCCTCCCTCTTCTATTAAGTCACCCGACTTGGGGGCCGGGGAGTGTGCCTATGGTCGGTTCTCAATTGCCGTCCCACATGTGTGTGCGAACGCAATATGACGCGCATTCCATTCGGAGAGCAGCGTGCCAGACCGACTGACCGTCTGGGGTGCGACGCGAACACGACGGGCGTGTTGTATACTCTGTACATGTGTACCGCCGTTTTCTAGACGCTTTGCTCCATGTCGCGGGCGCAATCCATGGATAAAAAATTAGTATATTGTATACTATTTAAAAGTCGAGGGCGGGGCTTTTCCTGCGCGGTAGGCGGCGGGGCAGTTCCGCCTAGTCGGTTCGACAGAGACGCGAGAAGATGAGGGAGTAGGCTGCTGCAAACGTAGGGCTGTGTGATTTGATAGCGAGTTACTGCTGGACAGGTGGGGCCCCGTGATTTGACTTGCCATTATCATTTTAACTGCGGCGCTACGACCGGCGTGAGTCTCCCGATTCCTGACCACCTCCATACAGGTGCCTCTCCCAATGCTCCACCATGTAGTAGAGGATGGCTCTTGCATGAGAGCCCACTTCTCCACTTTTTCCTTGCCTCTCTTTCCTCCGCATATGCAAAAATGCCATGTAAAGCGCACTATTGTACTTACTTGCTCCCTGTGTCCCATAATATAAGAACGTTTTTTGCACTACACTAGTGTTAAAAACGTTCTTATATTATGGGACGGAGGGAGTACGAAGAAAGAGATAGAGAGGAGTAAAAAAAATACACTTATAGCCAACCTTATAGCCAACCTTGTTGTAGTATGAGTGACTAAGTGATGACTATGTATGACATGCCAACATCAGATAGCCTAACGAGCAGTGCTATCCAGACGACATTATTTGGACGATTTGCAGCTGACGATTGAATCCAGCGGTGCAATGTTGTTCACGTCTGAGCAACGGACGGTGGATTTTTTAATCGTGCACAGATCGTCCAAAGCTCATCGTGTGTGGAGCAGTTTAGTAGCCTAACGCACCGTGTTAAATCTCCAAGGGCGCGACCGCGCGAGCGACGCGACGGTCGTGGTAGGCGCGACCATGATACGGGCTGCTGGCAGCCCTTGGATCTGAGATCAAACGGTCGCATGCTAAGTTACTGAAAATTTGCAGAATAAACCTCCAGGATAGGATATTCACCCATAGGTCTAGAATCACGCCATGCAACCGTTTGATCTCAGATCCAAGGGCTCTCGGAAGCCCGTATCATGGGAGAGTGGAAAGCCACTACCCTGCCGTTCGCACGCTGGCAGTTCGCTCCTACTCGTCCCCGCACGTCCTTTAATACTACAGCGGTTCGCTCCTAGTCGTCCCATCCATTCACATTACGGCAGTTCCACTAATCCTAACCCTCCTCCCAAATCCATGGCGTCCCAAATCTCCCCGATCGGCGGTGAGTACAAGGTCAGAACCATCACCGGCGATGAGTTTGATGTCATCTACACCCGTTCTTCCGCGACGATGAAAGGATGCCTTTCTCGCTTCAGACGCATGTTCGAAGACTCAGATGATGAGTGGGTCGCTGGGCTAGATGTTGAGTACACCACAGTCCTGGGACGTGAGAAGGATCTAAAGGACGAAGAGAGGAAGAAAACCGTTGTGATCCAGGTTTGCGTGCATGACTTATGCTTGGTCTACCACATATGCCATGCCGACGTTGAGTGCCAGGATTTTAAGGACTTCCTCGAGAGCAACCTAGTCAAATTCGTTACTGTAGACTTTGGTAACGACAAAGAAGTCCTGCGTTGGATAGGCCTCGTTGTACGCAACACCTTCGACCTCCAAAAGAATCAGCTGGTGTCCTCTCGTCAGCCTTCAATGCTGACCCTGGCAGGAGCCATGGTTCATCCTTCGTACGGTAAACTGGAGAAACCTCCATAGACGTTTCATCGTCATGCATGGCAGCGGAATGTACTAGATATAGACCACATCCACTACGCTGCAATGGATGGCTACCTTTGTTTCAATATCTACAAGGGTTGGATGAAGAGCAACAGCCAAGTTGGCGGTTCAAGCAAAGAAGTATCGGCCAAGAGGAAGAGGGACAAGGACAAAGTCGAGGACATGGACGAGGACTCCGAGTAAGGTGGCAGTGTGTGTGCTCCTGGTGGTTCTAATGCAGTGTCTACCGGGATAGTTGCAAAGTTTAATTTCAGGTGTGCTTAATTTAATTTGAGGGGTGTGTTGTGCTGAGCCCCTAGCAGAACTATGTTATGTTTCTTCTTGTTACTTTAACTCTTCAGTACGTACATACTAGTATTTCTTACATTTCATCTTTTAGTTGGTATAGTACTACCACTCGTTTCTTCACATTATATACGTACAATATATATGGCCAACATCATATAGCCAGCAGTTTAGTTGTCAAACAATTTCAGGGTGCTTAGTTTTGTCAAAGAATTCCAGGGTGCTTAGTTTTATTTGAGGGGTGGGTTGTGCTGGACACCATTATTGTGACTAGACTTTTTAGTAGTACTATATGCATAATTTGGCGACCAGCACTCTCTATATGTACCACCTTTTTTTTAACTTAAAATTTTGCTCCATGGCGCAATCCATCGATACTACTGCTGTACAAAAGTATACATTTTTTAAAAGGCTAGAGGGCGGGGCAGTCTAGCTTGGTCGGTTTCACGAGAGGCGAGGGCCTTTGTGATTGGACGGCTCATTACTGCTGGAAGGCGGGGCATTGTGATTTGACTGCTCGTATAAATGCGCCGACGAGCTGATCGAGGAGGAGCAAAGAACCGTGCGGTATACTCACACTACAAAAAAAATACACTTCCGTGATGATACGTGTTTGTCACAGTAGGTCGCGTTTTTTGTCATGCATGTACATCCATGACAAATTTATGACATAATCAAGATAGTCATACCTGTGCTGTCGTAGAAGTGTTCCATGACATTACCAAAATTATCATCACGGAAGTGTCCACTTCCATGACGATAAATCGCGCGTCACAGAAGTGCTTTCGTCAAGGGTGACCGACACGTGGAATCCACCGTAACGGAACACCGTTAAGCTATTGAGACGGGTTTTGGATCCGATAACCCGTTAACAGCCCCGACCAATGGGGATTTTCCACGTGTAAAATCATCATTGGCTGGAGGAAACACGTGTCGGCTCACCGTTGGGACAGATGTCATCCACTCATTGGACAGAAGGCGCCTATGATACGTCAACACGTGGCACGGCCCAACAGAGGCCCATTCCTGTGAAAAGGCCGGCCTGTTTGACTTGGTCAAAAGGTGGCGGGCCGGCCCATGTAAAGCCTGTTAACGGCCTGTTCGCATATAGCCCATTTACAGCCCGCTAACCCAAGGCCCGTTACGCCCTATCCGAATTAGGCCCAGTAGCGTCATCTGGGCCGACCAATATGATTCCAGACTGTTTTCACTTCTGGCCCATGTATGGCCCATTACGTCTTTCGGCCCATATGAGGCCCTATGTAACTCTTGGCCTATTAACGGACCGTGGTGAAACTGGCCCGTAATGAACAGTGTATTACTTTACACCCATTAACGGCCCGTGGTGAAACTGGCCCGTAATGAACAGTGTATCACTTTATACCCATTAAGGGCCCGTTATTCCGTTGGGCCGTTTCCATCCCATGTTATCTTTCGGCCTTCTCAGAGCCCATTTATTCTTGGGCTCATTTCCAGCATTCGTTTACTTATGGCCCGTTACTGTCATTTTTTGCTTATGGGCCAAATTCAGCCCGCGGTTACAGTCGGCCCGTTTGGGTCTGTTAACACGTTGGGCCGTTTTCATAGCGTCATGAAATACGGCCTATTAACGATGGCCCGTTATGGTTGGCCCATGAACGGACGATTCCAACTCTAGCCCGTTTACGGCCATAATGCGGCCTGTTATTGGCCCATGTTTGGCCAATCGATCATACTGCCCGTATAAGGCCCATTGATGATACAGCCCGTAGAAGGCCCATTGTTTCTACGGCCCGTAGAAGGCCCATTGTTTCTACGGCCCATAGAAGGCCCACTGTTTCTACGGCCCGTAGGAGGCCCAGTGTCACTACAGTAAATGTTAGCCCATGGTTATTGTGGCCTAGTTTTAAAAATAGGTTATCGCAGCCACTAGCAAACCACGGAAAAAGAATTGCAATGACTACAAGAAAACAAATAAACAAGACAACAAGGAAATAAATGAGCAAGCAACTTACGCTAGGCTATCACGGCTATCACACATATTACATCCACTGGGCATCAAAGTTCGCCACCAATGCAAATAAACGCGCCGACAAAAGAATATACAAAACTGAGAGCACTTCAGAAGGCACTAGGCCTGGCCAGGTCGGGCCCCCCAAACAGCTGAAGAAGCTGAGTAGACCTCAGTTGTGTCAACAATAGATGCATCAACACTATATTTAAGGCATGATGGTGCGCACGACAGTCCTATGACATCTTCGTTGCATCTTTGACTTCAAGTCGGAGCTGAGCTGAAGCAAGCCTTTCCGCTTTAAGTTGAGACTGAAGAAGTCGAACTGATTGAGGCAGCGACTGCACAGAGGTTGTCTCACACTTGCTGGTGAGTAGCTTCAACTCACTGTCTTCATCAAGGCAGGACCTTGGGGTCATCTCGCTGTCCTCAAGATGGTTTGGCTCACTATCTTCCCTAAAGTTCAGCCCGGCGTAAGAGATACGACTCTGAAAGAGAAACAATGAAACACGTAACAGGTTTCACAACTATATAAGCAAATAAATGGATCTGTTCTGCATAAAGAACATGTTTTTACAACTACAATTTGAAACTGGTAGTTGTTGCAAACATCCAATCAGATGTAAACAGCAAAGCAAACAACAGTGGAGGCAATGATGCCTATCCAAATCTATACTAGAACAAAGTTTGAAGGATTGAGAAGGATGAACTTACATTACATGTTAACATGGGCTGGACAAAGCCCTTCTCCATGTTGATGAAAGGATAATTCAATAAATTCCCCAAAGAAATTTTTTTATAAGCGTTGCCATTATTCTACATTTTGCAAAGAGTAAATATAGATCAAATAATATTGGAAGAAACAGAGGATAATGAAGCTTAGGTGCAGACTGATGATACATAATCAAATAGCAATTAATTAAGTACAGTGTTACAAGGCAAAAGGGAGAGAGGTACTGACAAGAGCAATGCAGATTCCATTATTGTTTTGAGATCTTATGATCCTTTGAGCAAGGAGATTCATCTGAAATTAGTTTTCATACAAGAGAGAAAGTAAGGCACAAGCAGAAATTTAGGAGTTCAAATTTTGAATTGATATCATAGATAGTACCTGACGTTGGGCTCCCAACAGTTCTAATAGGGGTTTGGCCACTGGAGTAGGGGTAAAGTGTGGTGCGGTCGGGCCTGTGTTTTCTGTGGCTGCTGATCTATCTGATTTAACAGGTACCACTACCTTTTCCAAATACCTAGTTTGTACTCCTTGAGGATCTGCACTCACCCTCTTCCTTTTGGACATCTATCACGAAAGAACAACATTTGACTGAAAAAACATAGTGTGACGACACATGGAATAGGTACAGAAAATGGATAGTTATGGCATGTACTCATATATGATGCTTAAACTAAGCAGATGGTGTAACAAAGTAGAAGAAATGCAAGAGGTCAGATGCAAAATATGTGTGACCAATACAACTTTGCAAAGTTAGAGCAAGCACCTTGATGGGTGAATAAGATAGGCCATCCTCCACCATGCCATGTTTGTTAGCCAGTGGATCGTTCCGCGATATTCCTCTTGTGCGCCCATTCTCATATTCATTTTGATACTGTTCAATATCTGACATGCATGAAAACATAAAAACAAGTGAGATTTTCTTTGTAATGCAGAAGTGATTCTAATCCAATACTGCCTCCCTGTAAACCCCTTTGTGCTATCTCTGCAATTCTTTTAAAAGATGCCATGCATGCTGTAATTTGTTGTGTGCATTAATATAATGTGGCCTACTACTCAAAATATGAGAGCTCCATAAGTGATGAAACTTTGCAGATGATAGCTTCAACATATAGTAAAGAAGAACAAGTCGTCCTGACCTGACAGATTCAAAATATACTAAGGGAGAACAACTCGACCTGACCAGTCGACCGCAAGAGAAGAGTATCATCTTAAAGAAGAGCAGAAGAGCAAGCAGATTGAAGATATTACAAGTGTTTCAATACAATGTCGGTTGGCCACCCATGATGAACCAGAGCGCACAGAGAAATACTATTCTTTCCAGTCTCTCCATATGTGGCTCACATGCATTTCGAAACTAAAGTAGGAACATTTAGCTAAGCAATTAAACATCTCTCAGTTTTACTAATATCAGCTATAATATCAGATATGAATTTGTACAACTAAGCTTGTTTAGCTCGATGGGTGGAGCAGTGCTATTATGACACGAACCACGTAGGCTGATTGTGGTCATCATAAAATGGGGAAAACATAAGCATGATCAGTACAGTGTTGACCGTGCCAGTGGGATGGCAGATCTGAAGCTGCAAACCGTGCAAAGGGTAGTTAGCAACCGATGTTTGCTTTGAAATAACAACTAAGATTTGGTATGGACAAGAAAGTACGGTCAACAAGTGACAAAGAAATGCAATTATGCTATCTCTCTATATGTCGCGACATGCATTTGGAAACTCAAGTGGGACCTTTAGCTAACCAATTAAATGTGTCGGTTAACTAATATCAGTATCATATCACAATCATATTTGAACAACTAAGCTTTCGAATTCTGAGTGTTGTGTTGTTTAGCTTGAAGGGCGGAGTAATGCTAGTACGACAGAAAGCACCTACAGAGATCATATTAGAGTAGATAAAAGGGGAAAACCCTAAGCATCAAGAGAAAAATCAGGAAAGTGGAACTAGCTGGACCAGGGGGTGGCGCACATGCTTTTCGAAACGAGTATAGGAACATTAGGTGACCAATTAAACGCTCTCTGTTTTAGTGATATGAGCATCATATCAGATTCGTATTTGAGTGCGTAAGCTTTGGGTTGAGGTCTCGAGGAGCAGTGCTAGCACGACACGAAGCACCTACAATGATGGTAGTGAATATAAAGGGGGGAAACCATAAGCTTTACGAGTATAGTGCCCGTGCCATGGCGGATCCTAAGGTGCAAACCGGACAAAGCTACTTCGCAACCAATGTTTGCTTTCAACTAGCCACTACGATTTGGTACGGACAAGAAAAGTACAGTAAACAAATTACGATCTATTTTCCGGGTGAGATCAATAACTTAAGCACATATGGAAGATTACCACCTCTCTTGCGACGCTGTGTAGGCCTATGCTAATACGTTGAGGGTGCTGCGGGTGTGATGGCTGTCGGCGGCGGGGAAGAAGACTTTAGACGACAGACGGCTGGTTCGGGGGATATATCCTGTTGCCGTGGACGAGGCGGTCGTAGGAGCGGCAACGACAAGGTGGACGACGGCGCCGATGAAGCGAGAGGAGGCGATGAAAGGATCCTGGTCCAGCGCCATGGATGAGAGACGTTCATCTCTTGCAGTGGACGATGTGGTAGGGGTAGCGGCTCCGGCAAGGTGGAGGATGGGGTGGCGGACGGAGGAGGCTGGCCGCAGTGCGGAGGTTGTCGTGCTGCCGACGGTGTATGAATGGGGAAATGGAGGGGAGGGGGGGCGATCTCAAACTTTGGGACGCGCTTCTCTGAAATGGGGGAAAGTTACGAACTTATCCCCCATTTAAAATATCAGACATCGCGTCGGTTGGGGATAGGACAGTAATCTCGCATCTCCCAAATATTTGCCGGTAACTATTTTGGGCGAGGAGAGGGTGTTTTGCCGCCCATGGTTGGCGCCCACGGTGTATGAACGGGGCTGACAGGTAGGGCGGTTGTGTCACGTCTGATGGAAGTTACACATGTGCCCCTATTTAAAATATTAGCCTACATCGATTTCGGACGAGGAGAGTTTGTTTTGCCGCCCACCGTGTACGAATGGGGAAATGGAGGAAGAGACACATGTCTTTTGGACGAGCTTGAATCAAATGTGTTTTGCCGCCCACGTTTGGCACCCACCGTGTCTGAATGGGCTCAGAGGCCGTCGTGTCACGTCTGATTGAAGTTACTAGTCTACCCTATCGACAACAGTGTAAATCCGGTCGATAAGGATGTCAAGTGTCAGGGGTATACAGTAATTTCCATCTCGCAAACACTTGCTTCGGGCAGCCCACAAATTGTAGTGGGTGTTTAGCCGCTTCGTTCAAAACTTGGGAGAATTAGCATTCACGTTTGCCCTGGGACCTGGAAAACTAAATTCAAATCCAGTTTGTATTCGATTACGAATATCCACAGATAATTATATGTTTTTTTATTTATTTCTTCAAAACCACAAAAAAGATTTATTCCACATTTATATATGATTATGATTTAGAAATGCCGTGATCTTCGAATTCAGTAGGTTGGATACACTCTGATTCAAACAGTTATTTCATCCAATACAATATGCTCACACGAAAAACAGTTCACCTTATGTCAATCATACAAGTACTGAGGATTACCTTGCCTAAAAAATTCGGATCATTACAACACATGGACAACATGGAATTCCAGACAACATAGGGGGTCTTGCAACATAATCCATTCAGAGACATGACACAACATGCAAGTACAATAATCTAATGACAATTTCAACTGGTATCTAAAGAAGAACCGGGATTACCTTGGGCTTCAGATAGCAGAAACAGAAGGACCTCCTCCGTCTTCAAATGCAACATTCTTACTTCCTCCAATTCTTGGGTTGCTTGCATAATGCATGCCGCTAATTCCGTAATTTCCAGCCTCAAGATAAAGATTACCTCATTCATGGCAGCCACACCATCTCTTTTTGCCTCTAGTAGAGCCTCAAGCACTATAATATCTGTGCTCAGACTGCTCTCTGGCGGTGTTGCCTCTGAACTGCTACCATCTGGTAACATGGATGGCGCACTGCTTCCACAAATAGATTCTGGGGTTGTACATTGTGTCCTAGTGTGAACGGCATCCTGAAAGGTTTCCGCTGGACATAAGTAAGAGATAGTTATCGTATGATCCAGGCAGTAATCTTACATGGTAAACGACAGACGAATTATTGTCGAGCATGGCAAACTATATTTAAATGGTTCAAAGTAGCATCAGCCGAAAAGAAATTAAAATGGTAAGATGAAAGTTGAAAGGGAGTGTACAACCGCTATATTTAAGTTGCCAAGGCATCTAAGCAGTTGAAATAATCTGGGAACGCACTTAACAGTGTGGCCTCATATAAACTACGAAGACAGTCTTGTGATGAAGTTGAGAGGACAAGTTAAGGACTCAAATGAAATAGGCATGCATTTCTTTACGATAGTACAGCAGGCACTGCTGACATATTGGCCAACTCAGGTATAACGTAACAACGGAAAAGCATTCAAATCAAGCAATACAGCAAAGCAGACAACTAAACTATTTGTAATTCGGTAGGATTACACGTTGTGGGCACAAGCCAAGAAAGCAGCCCACTCGCATTACATTTAACATGTACTAAAACGCACTGGCTTACCATATGTTGCTGTGAAGCCTAGCTGCTGTTGCAATGTTCTTTGAAGATATCGTCAGCATCCCGTGGTTGCAAATCTAGTTGTTGTAGTTTATTCTGCACCATCTATTTAGGTAAAATTAATTTTAATCGCATGCACTAGTCCGAATTGATCATCAATGGTTCATCTAAACTAATGAAACAAGGGTGTGTGCATACACGACAATATATCTGCTTCCCTCTATTTTTATGCTTGTTCGAGGTGCCAGCACCAAAAGAACAAATATTTTGCTTGATGGGGTTGGCAGCTCCATAATTAATAGAAGCATCAAATTAGTCATGCAACTTGGGAAGATCAAGAACACACAAACAAGTAATGAACAGAGGCTCGGAGCAGTGATGTAATAGCTAGCATCAGAAAATGTAGGGTAAAACAAACAAAAAGCAGCGGAACCACATGCTAGTTTGCTGATGTGTAATTAAGCATAGAGAACATTAAGCAGTCTGATGGAACCAACAGGTGGCATCAGAACAAAACTAAAGCATATTAACTACATGTGCACTGGTATGTAATATAACACATGTAACATGTTCACTGCCAGAAGTATGGCCCTACAGGTGCAAGAAGAATAACGCGTCTCATGAAAAACTGAATGATGCCCTGAAGAAATTCAAAGGTGCGGTGCTTATGCTAGGAAACTGAACGTAGGCGTCGGCCGTTGGATAACAGTACCTGATTCTCGGTGGCGTATGGGTATCGTTGTCATACTTGATAGCTAAGGACGTCGATGGTGCTCGTGTTGCGGTTGAGTTTGGGCCAGCTGTCGCCATCGCTGAAGCTGCTCCGGTGCTACGGTTGCGGCGCCTGTCGACATACAAGAAAGCTCATCTGTGGTAAGTGAACAGTTGCACGATAGTGAGAAAAACCGAAGGAGTACAGATCGAAATAACCTAATGAGACTGCAGCGTCGGTAAAGCAGGGCCGGTGGAGTTGAATATGGCGTCCGTGGAGCGGGTCTGGTGCAGTGGACGAAGGCTTCGGCGGGCGCGTTGTATAGTGCTTTTGGTGAGGCGGATCTGTTGTGTCGGACGAGGGCTTGTATGAAGGGCCAGCGAAGGGGCGGGCGAGGGAGTCAGTGAAGGGCCTATGCTGTGGTGGAGGGTGCCGGTTAAGAAGATCCGGTGCGGTGGACCATGATGGCGGTCAAGGAGATCTGGAGCGGTGGGCAAGCCAGTCGCTGAAGCGGCTCCGGTGAAGTGGTGAGTTGGCAGTTGGGGGTTCCAAGGTGCGGAAGGTAGATCCGGCGGGGTGTGAGGTCCACCGCTGCAGCGGAGGACTAGATTCGGCGGCTTGCCGTGGTTGGGGGGTCGGGGAGGGGAAGGGGAGGGGCTCTGGGGAAGAATGTTGGGGGCAAAGAGGGGAAAACAATGGAGTCACCAAAGCAGCCCTTTTCCGTTCATGTGGCAGGGGTAAAATAGGAGTATCGCAGGGCTAAACTTTCGGGCGCGTGATATTTCGATGTGAGCGGGAAGTTTGAAAGCTTTTGGCGCCTAAAATTATAAGTATTCTGTTCTCGTACGGCCAACTATAATATCATGGCCGACAATTTGTTTGTTTTGCACGCAAAAAATGTGCAAGTTTTGAAAATCAATGTCTCCAACTCGAAACTTAGATTGTCCATTCAATTCAAATATGGATCATTGAGCTACTACAAGCAAATACCAACATACGGTCCAATTCAAATGAAATTCCAAATGTGTTTATCCTAAATATGATGACAAAAGCAAAAATGTGTATGTGTATGAAGAAAGTGGATGATTACAAAGTTTGAACATGCCCGTATGTGTATATCTCTAGGTTTGATATATGAATTTGAAATCACGAAATCCCGGCTTAAAAATGTACCTCCGTTTAAATGAATTACAAAAGCTAATGATGGAGTCGAATTCCAAAATTCCAATCTTAGGTTTGTAATTCGGGTACATCAAGGTATATCACGCATGTTCAAAAGTATCGTTATCTCATAGTACAGACTGTGAAACAAATGGATCAACCATGAGTGCACAATATCTCAATTACGCTAAAGTCCCTCAAATATAAACACCTCACTCTTTATCTGAAGTCAACCCCCCCCCACCACCACACACACACACACACACACACATAGAGAAGTCGTTCTCTCCCCCAAACACCAACACACGAGCACATTAACACCCCTCTCTCTTGTAAAGTCTGGACCCCAACATAGGTCTCTAACACTTTGTCTCTCGCGCATGCACACATCTCTTCCCTCACTCTCTAGGTCTCCCGCTATCTCTCTTACCCAAGCACACGCACTATGTAGAGTGTATATTTCGCATACACACAAAACGTCGCCCCCAAACGTCTATCTCCCTAGTTATGTGGTTCTCGCGCACTCACCTCACACACCACCCCACTGCAAACAAGCACACTTTGTGTCCTTGTGCACCACTCTCCTCTTTCTATCTCTCCCACATGCGGACCCGCCCCAGCTCCTTCCCTGCATACATATATGTCGTGACTCTTTGCATAGCTCCCTAATGTATAATCGTTCTCGATTTCGCACATTGTTATCTACACCATCTATTCTAGATCTCTCATGATGTCCCTATCACACACACGATGAATCGCTTCCCTTGCGTCTCCGTTCATAGGCCAATTTCGGACAACATCAACATTGTCTCCCTATCTATACGCCATTTATGGACACAAACGACCCCTCTCGCCCCCTCTCTTCCTCTCTCTCTCTCTCTCTCTCTCTCTCTCTCTCTCTCTCTCTCTCTCCGTCGCTAGCTCTCTCTTTCTCTCGCTCTCACGCCCCTCTCCCACACACACACTCGATGTCTCTTCCAAATAGTCTGCTCCCCCAGCCCGCACCCGTGCTATCCCTCTACTACACATGTCACACCATTCCCCCTTCCCTTATACTAGGTTTACATCATCAGTGGTCTCTCTACTCCACGTACACTCTCTCCCTCTCACACACAAACGCGTGCACAAACACACACAAACACGCACAAACACCCATTTATCTGGATCCTCATCTCTCCCCATGTCCGCATGTNCCCCCAGCCCGCACCCGTGCTATCCCGCTACTACACATGTCACACCATTCCCCCTTCCCTTATACTAGGTTTACATCATCAGTGGTCTCTCTACTCCACGTACACTCTCTCCCTCTCACACACAAACGCGTGCACAAACACACACAAACACGCACAAACACCCATTTATCTGGATCCTCATCTCTCCCCATGTCCGCATGTGTATCTCACACACTCACTATCTAATTATGTATATGTGTCTCCACGTTACACAACACAAAGCCCCATGTACATGTCTCTCTCTGTCCTCCAGACACATAGACACAAAGAATCTGTTATCATTGCCTCAGTCTCTAACATATCACACACGCACACTGTCTCTCTCTCTCTCGCAAACACGCTCATTAAGGGTTTCCCCGTGAATAACTTACCGTCTATTCATCAATAGTCGTGGCAGTACGGCGAACACGAGACGTGAAAAAGAATAAATCTACACGTGCTTACACCACATAGTATGACTACTAGGACTAGAGCAAGCCAAAAAGCGTGCCGCCGTCACCCCCTCCTTGTTGGCGACGGAACAACCTTTGTTTTACACAGTCGAGAAGTCATTGTGCTAAGGCCCCACATGCCGAGGCGTTGAATAGAATGTAGATGCTAGTTTACGGAAGCAAGTATCGATAATACGTTTGTATCTCCATACTTATATTTCTTCTCTTACAAAAAACCGAGGTGGTGATGATGGTACGTGTGCCATCTTGCAATATAGACCGTCCGATCTATATCTGACAGATGGAAATTAAACTAAAAGATACCCGCACCCCTCTCCATATTTGCAGACAAGGCCTTCCCTCGTTCATCCCTATCTCCAACAAACCTCATTGTTGAGCAATTAAGAAAGGAAGCCTCTGGAAGAAACTGGCCTGGTGGCCGCTGCCGGCGTCGTCAATCCCCATGCCTCCGCTCAGTCCGACCACCAACCACCACCACACCCCACTCCTCTTCACCTTATCTCATATTTCTCGAGATATCATTAGTTTTTACACATGGGATTACTCCCGCAAGGGTCAATCACAACAAGTGTTTTATAAAAAAATGCATCTTGATGTTCCGTGCAATGCACGGATCTTGCTAGTACTCCTACACAAGACTAAGTTGGTGATGCTGGTGTGTCTGCCATCCGTCATTTCTGACCATTAGATCTACATCTAACGATTGTGAGGTAAGTTGTTGCCTTTTCTCACCAACATCCCACTTGTCTACCAATTTGCAGAAAAACCCATAATTAGTATCTTAAAACCAACCACATCCCTCCCTG
>LR880971.1:746290761-746312388 GCA_904067115.1 Aegilops sharonensis | reverse complement strand
ACTCCTCTTCACCTTATCTCATATTTCTCGAGATATCATTAGTTTTTACACATGGGATTACTCCCGCAAGGATCAATCACAACAAGTGTTTTATAAAAAAATGCATCTTGATGTTCCGTGCAATGCACGGATCTTGCTAGTACTCCTACACAAGACTAAGTTGGTGATGCTGGTGTGTCTGCCATCCGTCATTTCTGACCATTAGATCTACATCTAACGATTGTGAGGTAAGTTGTTGCCTTTTCTCACCAACATCCCACTTGTCTACCAATTTGCAGAAAAACCCATAATTAGTATCTTAAAACCAACCACATCCCTCCCTGACCTCACCAAAGCAGCCCAAGGAATATATTCTAATTGAAACATATGTATATCAAAATTAGAGTGTTTTGTACCAAGTTTGTGAATAAGTATCTTATATCTTATATTTACTAATCGGAAGCACCATACGATGTTTCACGTTAAATCTGGAGGTTAGGAAATTCCATCCATAGGATTAACTAATGAGGAAAAAATAACCGTCCAATGATGTGCCCTACAAGGCCGCTTCCACCCACGTAAGAGAACGTGAGAGAGAAGGAAACATCTTCTTTTGGATGTGAGGACTTTAATCTGTTTCGGTCTCCTTCCGCAACAAAAAAAAGGAAATATAGGATGGGATACATCTAATCCTCACCTCCTGCTACTATGCTACTAATTAATTCCTGTCCTCAACAAGCCGGCCTGTACCTCTAATCGGCTGGAGGAGGAATTTCCTCCTGTCGTCAAGACTCGACGTGCGGCTGCACCAGCTAATCTTTTTGACATCCAACGTCGCAGCGATGTAAACGGATCTCGCTGTATCCTAAAATCTCCATGCCAATATACTGACACAATGTAGAAAGGTAAGCCTTATGTCTGTCAACCGTTAGAAAAATAACCATAATCTGATGTTGTGTAACAAAAAAAACTAAGAAAAAAAGTACGACCATACCTATTGATGTAGATATTGTTTGCAGGATCTGCTCAGTATCATATATATGGCCTGAGTATTGTATATTTGCTGATAGAACATGTTACCAAGATCTGCTCATTATCATCAATAGAAAATGAATGTCTGCCTGTATTCTTGAAAAAAAGAACTATGCATGTATGTGGATTGAATATCACATCTTTGCTGGTAGAACTTGGTTCCAGGATGTGCTCATTATCATCAATCGAAAATGAATGTCTGCATGTATTCCTGAAAAAAGAACTTATGTTTTATGTAAATAGTAATTAATGAATCAATTCAAAAATAATGATATGACCTAAAACATAGTTAAAGATGTTGCCCACGACATATGTCAATGGACACGTCACCAAACTCCATGGCTCCTAACAAGCAATCCCAAAGAATAAAGAAACACTACGCACATATAGTACTGTAATGACAAAATGCAGATCGGACCTGAAGAAGATGGAGTAGCGATTGGAGAGCCAAGGCATTAATGAGCACAGCGTTGCCCGACGAGGTGAAGTGCTGAGGATGCCCATGACGAATACTGGCATGTGGCAGCTCCGTGATTTTCTCGACCGCATATGTTGACTCTAGATGCAGGCAAAGGTAATTGTCTTAAACAAGTTTCATCTACGCGTACAGCCGTACATGCTAAATCAGCTACAGGTTTGATCAATTATCCTGCAAGTGCTTTTGATTTTGGTTGGGAAAATTCTTCACTTAATTTAAGCACGCATATGGCTGGTGCTGTGAACTGAGAAGTTGCTATATTTGGTTGGTTCCTAGACCTGGCTGCATCACGTGGGATTTGCTGATACTTTGGCACAAGGATGATAATTTCATTTCTACAAGGTAACAAAACTAAGCCTTCCATATGTATCATCCGTGAGAAAGATCCCAAGCATAAACACAACTAGATATGGGTCTTTTTCTCAAAATTTAATCATTAATCAAGAAATTAAAATCATATCATCTATCTGATATAGTTTAAGAGAAAAATCTAAGAAAATATTTTTACGGTCACATTTCATGTAATATTAATGGGTAAAGTATCACATCTATCCAGACAGAAATCACTGCATGGATTCACTATTAATGGGTAAAGTATCACATCTATCCAGACAGGAATGCCCTCACGTGCTCCAGATAAAACATTTGCGTGCATATTACATAAATACGATCTTGAAAACAACTTGATATTATAAATATAAATTTGTTACCGACGGCATGCTCAGTGTCTCCAAACCATAACACCGAACTGCATCATATTTGTGAGGAAAAGGGCACCAAATGATACATCCACAAAATTTTGTATTTGACACCAAAACGGAGGCAACCTTTATAAAACTGGAACAGTGTCACATCTATTATTAAAACCAAAGTTCCTGGGGCGTGGTGTCACACAACAAGAATATCACACACATAGTTGTGACACAAATGATTGTTGGAAAGCGTATGCATGCAAACAGTGCATTCACAAGTTGATGGAGTGGTTTAACTCCATTTTTTTCTTATAGCAAATCGGAAAAATAAATACTCTACAATGATCCAAATAGCATCCCAAATGTCCCTACGTTTAAATATAAAAATTTACTAGCCCGTGCAGGTGCACGGGTTTGATGACTAGTTATTCTAATTATGATTCGTTGCAACGGACATGAACATTGCTAGTATTTCCAACCATGCATTTTTTCCTAGTATTCCATAGTTTCGAGTTTTCCATCAAGATATTAGTCACTAATGGTTGATATTTACTTTCAATCATGTACACATATGCACCATGTAACTAGCCTTGCTTATTGGCTTCCAAAGCTTAACTTTCACTCCTACTTACAATATGTAGAGTATTTAACAGAAAACTACCACTTTCAACCAGCCCTAGGAAGAATCTATTGTACAAAAAATAGCAAAAACATACCCAAAATTTCTTAATCCACGCCAAAAACTACTACCTAGTACTCCTACCGATTAGGTTCGTTTAAACCCATTTATGATAGGGTTGGCCCACACGTCCGTGCTGACGAGGCAGCTTAAACCAACACATTTTGTTTGACCGTTGACACGAGGGACCCACATCTGACCTTTTATCCTGTTATTCCCCCTCAAATCATTATTTTTCCTGAACATTACTTCAAACAGTACTGATGCATGTTCATCGGTGGTGCCGGTGATGAACGAGTTGGCGGCCGCTTCGCCGGACGGGCCGGATGCCGCGCTGGCCTCCGCACGGGTTGGCAGGCTGGCCCGAGCGTGATTCACGAGCGAGCAAGCCGCCGCGTTGGCCTTTGCTCGAGCCAGATGGTTGGCCTGAGCGCGGCGCGCGCGAGCAAGCCTCCGCGCTGTCGTGCCAATCTAGCTAGCAAACCTTGTAGACAAGCAGCTGGACGGAGCTAACTTGGCTAGCTAGCGGCCGTGAGTGCCGGACGGAGCTGGCATCCGGGCTGCCGCAACATGGGCTCCGCACCGCCGGCGGTTTTAACCTCGCCTTCTGCCGGCGGCGGTAGCTGCGTCCCATGGCCGAGGATGACTAGGTGGACGGGCCGGAGGTAGGAGGTCACTCGAGGATTTTTGTTGGTAAGAGCATGTACAATGGTTGATAAGGTAGTCTTATCTTAAGTCTGCCACATATGCAAGTGGTAGTAGTTTCTTGGCATTTTAGTGGTTTCTTGCATTATTAGGGGTTTCTTGTAAGGAACAATGTACGTACTACTAGCGATAAAAGGCGATTCTAGGTTGCGTTGTACTCCAACGAGTACTACTAGTGGTCGCAGGAGTGTATACCTCGTTTTGTGGGTTCGATCCCGGCCGAACGCACGGCGGCCTTTTTTTTTAAATAGTACTAGTACACTTTGCTGCGAGCCATATTTTACACGGGTAGTTTGAGTTTTGAAGTCGAATGGACGTGCGGCCCCACAATCTGGGTGCACTGGACAGCCTAGCCACGTGAACGGGTTTTCCTTCCTAGCATTCTGTGGCTCGCGTGCTCGCCCTAGCCGCACCTTGCTTGCAGCTTCCTCATCAGCTAGTAGCATATTTAAACTAGCGCCTCCCAGTTAAGCCCGAGGAGCCAGAAAAGCCTGGCGGGGCATCGGGAACTGTGCAATATGGCTTCGTACGTAAAGTGCTCTACTACTACTCTGTAGCTTGTGGCGTTGCACGCATGGACTTCACTCCATTATCGGCTCTACTATAAAAGAAATTCCTCTTGACATGTTTTTTTTAAACGGAGGCAAAAGCTTTGCTTCATCTCATTCATAAAGAAGGAACTACTAACAAAGTTCAACGAGATCCATTACACCTCCACAAATGGAAGCGAAAAGCCTAGTCTCGCTGTATCAAATAACTCAAATGTTCAGCCCCCGCAGTAACCGTCGCTGATAAACAGGCTGCTAGTGTGTGCGTGAGAGGAGCGGCTGAGTGGGCCAGCTACTCCTACGTGAGAGGAGCGGCTGAATATAGCACCGAGAGTACCCACTAGGCCACTACGCAGGTGTACTTCCCCTGCATTGATAGTACAACGATGGTTCTAGAGAACAGTAGTACCCTCCACTTCCAACTGTAGCTCCTTGGCCCTGAGATTCAAGAGTTCAAAACTGGTGCACTATACTAGACTAGACTCACTAGTTGAGAAAAGTAGTACTGGTACTGCTACAGTACGAGTACGTACTCCTCCGTCACATAATGTAAGACGTTTTTTGACACTAGTTGGCGTGTACAAAAAATGGCAAAAACATACCCAAAATTTCTTAATTCACGCCAAAAACTACTACCTAGTGCCAAAAATTTCTTACTAGTGCTATTATTAACAGTATAATGCAATCCCATAACGTTCCATAATGCTAGTACTAGTAGTAAATAATAGCCTCACCCCTTCGCTAAGGAACGATCTACAGTTGGAAGGGACGAGGCCCTGCGGTTACTACGCTCTTATGTCCTCCTCGCCATTTCCCCTTCCCCCAAAGAGAAGGCAGTTCGTCACTGCTCCCATGGATTCGCCAGGAGGTTCTCCTCCTCGTCGGGGCTGGGAGACTTTGGACGACGATCCTCTGGGAGAAATCGCACGCCGCTCCGACGTCCTCACCGCCGCAAGACTCTGTGCTTCCTGCACCAACTTTTTCAAGACGCTGCTTAAACAGGCTTGGGAAAAGGCCATGCTTGTTGGTCTTCCATGCATCCTCGAGGAGAAGGTTCTTCTATGGGACAATCCTTCGAACAGTCCACCGCTCCCTGGCCATGGTTGCACGTTGACTCCGCTAGAGTTGCCGATGTTAAGAGGTAGTCGGATTTTGTCCGATGAGCAGGTAGTACTTAGTTATTCCATTTCCATCCCGTAATTTCTCCGCTGTCTTATATATAGGTCTGGGTCGGTGCCAACGAAGATTGGCTTGCATACCTCTGGCCGGATACCACCATCATTTTGCACAACATCCACAGTTGTGCGGCCGTTCCGGTAGACCCCTTCTCCACCATTGGGATCGGCCTTCCGGACTGGCTGGGCTTGAATACGTATGATGATGCCTACATGAGATTGAAGAAGATAGCAATTGCGGACCCGCCGACAAAGCGACGCGGCTATGACGATTACTATCTCATCGCGGTGTTCGACATAAGGATTGCCATCAATGCAAGACGCAGTAACGGCATAGGCTGTCGCATGTTGGCGATGGCAGATTTGTACCCCTACATGTTCGAAGACGCCGTGCGCCATCTAGGCCGCTTCTTCGCGGTGACAAGCCAGGGGACTTGTTTCATCTAGTTTCCATCCTACGGCACGGGAGATTACAAACGGAATGCAAAAACCATCATTTGCATCCCTAACGGTACTCCATTATTTTGCAGGGACCAGTCATCCCCTGATCAAAATAAGATCGCCGATCCTGGATGTGCATTTGCATCCGCGATTCGGTCTAACATGGAACCTTGTAGCTGACTTTGGCATATTGGGATCAACTCTCTTAGCAGTCGTTACCCATGGTACCACTGATGTGCAACATGGTCACACAATCTACCACGATCGGACCGTCACCATCTACCCAGGTATTCCATTTTTTTAACCATCTCGCCTTCTCTTTCATTGTTGTACTAGTAGTATACTTAGTAGTACTAGTAGGAGTACTTTTTACCTTGGAGGACGCGTATAGCTAGCTAGGCCCTTGAAGACTTGAACCCACTAGCTGCCACCATTTTTGTTTTTCCATGTCTTACTATCTCATCCATGTAGCCAAGAGTGGCTATATATAATAAGTCGGTTATTTTACTTCCTCTATACCGGAGTAGTACTATTTGCTGCACAGTATTACTGACCGCCATATTTGAGCACAGCATTATTATGCATGGACCTTGACTATGTACGTCACCATGTGTCTAGATCTGGGATGCCGCATGTACGAGATGAACGGCGCCGAGTTCGACCCCTGTGATGCTACGTGGGTGCCGAGGAACACTCTTGGAGAGTACTCGCTTTTCATCGGGGACAAATACCCCATTGTGAAGCGGATGCCACCTTCCGTGCACGAAACGGAAGGCCTGCCGTTCATGAAGCATGGTTGTGTCTTCATTGCGCACCGCCGGATGAACGACATGCTGGGACACGCTGTCCCTGATTTATGCCGCTTCAGCTTGGATGAGTCTCCATCGTGTGGAACCTGACTAGAAAGTTGCGACAATGATTCCCGTTGCCCACCGCTATGGATCGTGCCATCCATGAAGAACACCTGGGACTGGAACCTGGAGGAGGACATGCATGTAGTCCATCTATAATGTGTAAGTGGAGTACGGTAATTGTGAACGGTAGCGCTGTGAATATATGTAGACTAGTCGTGCACAAATTTATCACATGAATTGGAGATGAACTTGTGTGGCATACTGGCATTTGTACTTTAGAATTTATTACTAGTAAATGTGTTATGTGTACGTGCAACTTGTGTGGTTGTTGCATGGGCTCCAACACGCTCTTTGAGAAAAAAAAGGTGGCACAGCTTTGGATATACTTGACGTGGCGGCATCATACAGTAGCATCGTTCGCTATAGTTGTAGTACACTCCTACTAGGATGACAACTCCTATAAAACCTTGCATTTGGCTCTTTGCCTCTTCGGGAGGTTCAATAATTCGTACTCGTGTGAACCTTGCACTTGGCTCTTCGCCTCTTCGGAAGGTCCAACAATGATGATACTACAGTACAATATGCTTCTGGCAATCTGACACCGATTGAACTGCTGCACGTCCACCGCGAGGGCGAGGGCGAGGGAGAGGGCGCTGTAGTCAAAACACTCTCCTCGTCCTGCGAACCACCACGCGCGTGGGCGAGGGAGAGGCGTAGTAAGCAAGCTTCTCCTCGTTCGGCGAGTTGACGGGACACATCAAAGGAGTACTAGTACTAGTAGTAGTCCATACTGCATCCTTTCCGATTAATATGGCTTAATTTGAAACGAGAAAAATACACTGGCAGTCAACGTATGTAACGATACGCTCTTTACGGTCACTATATATAGTTTTGCGGCGATTATACGATCACTAGCTCATCGTAGAGCACCGTATTGCACCCTACTGACCGGCCACATAGTCAACGTGGCACTTTGTCGACTGGTTAAATTGTCACCTGGTTTTTGGGTCCCACCTGTTAGTTGGCAGAGCAAAGAAATCATTTAAACAAAACTTTACGCAGGCGCGACACGAGTCCAACCCTTGCACGCGAACCGCCCTGGCTGTGTATGTGAGTGCATGCACGTGTCCTCCCTCGGTCTTCCAACAAATAGTGTACATCGGCTACAAAACAAAGAGTGTGGTACATAATGTACATCTACACTTCCAATGCATTTAGCCTTTAATCTAAATCGATATTGATTGACTAATGCACCAACTTGTGCTGTAGGTATAGGCTACATGTCTATCCTTAATTACAGCATGCAACGGCCTTCATTTAATCTTCTTGTCTCAATGGTCGCATGCACACATAAGTCGGCTAATTTTGGGCGTTAATTATGCCCTTGTCAATGTGTAAATCTCTAAATGTACATTCTTTCACGGACGTAGGGAGTAGGTTGAGCACTTGAGCGTGAGCTGTGTGTGTTGCGTCGTGTGCTGTGTGCCGCATGGGTGCGTGAGTGTTGCATGCGTCCATGTGTACGTGTGAGTGTTGCATGTTGCATGCATGCATGCGTGCATGGGGCTTACTCCCTGCCATTGACATGTTCATATTTCAAGCTTCCTCTGTTCCCTCCATATGGTGATACTCCCTCTGTTCCCAAATAGTATGGAGTAAAATCCTCCCTCTGTTCCCAAATACGGAGTATTTGTCTTTCTACAGATTTCAACAAGTGACTAGGAACGGAGCAAAATGAGTGAAGTGAGCGTAGAGGCATAGGGATACTGTAGAAAGGAAGTCCTCGCGATCCATTATTCCCAATCTCGGTCAGAGAGAACTATTCAACTAGTCTTCACAGTGAAGTGACAATACACGCTGCAGCAGATGGGACACGTAATTAATAAGCTAAACCAGCGTGTTGTTGTTACTAAATCAGCCTTACCCAGTACTGCCATCATGTTTGCCAGTAGAGCATGCTTCCGCAAATACGCCTACGCACCTCTGTCCTCCATTAATTGACATATGGGCCCTCTTGTGGTAGACCCACATGTCATCGGTGTAACTATTTACACTCCGAAGGACGGTATATCCTGGAAGTACTACTAGTAGAATTGAGATTTAATGCACTTTCTTCCCCGTCTTCCACTCTTCTTCCTCCTCTCTTCTTCTTCCTCCTCTCTTCCCCATCGTCGGCCGCACACCATTTATCCCCACTCACTGCTCGCCCGCCCGCGCCATCTTCCTTGGTAGCTCGCGCGTACCATATCCCCCCGCTCACTGCTCGGCCACACGAGGAGAAGCTTCTTCGCTCACCCGCCTGAATCCACTTCCCCGCTGGCTCGCAGGCACCGAAAACCCCAATGGCAGAACCGACTGACACGCAGAGCCGCGATTGGAATTCCCTCCCCGATGTTCTCTTGGAGCAGATCTGTAGTTGTATGGACCTACTCAGCACCGTCCGTTTGGCCGCATACTCGGTGTCTTTGTACCGTCTACTCGTCTACAACCGGCCGGCTCTTTTCAAGACACCCTGCTTGCTGATGCCCGATCCTCGCAGGTGGCCCAGACACCGACTTGACGATCCTACGGAGGTTGCTGTGGTGCCCCTCGACATGCTACCACTACCCGTCCACCTGTCCTTCATGCGCAGCCACTACTGGGCGGGCATGAAGGCCAACTTGATCGTCCTCATCCACCACACTGGTAATCCGTGGCGTCTCGTGGATATCTACACCCAGCGAGAGATCACCCTTCCATCGTTGGATACCGTCGACATCGAGCCTCGCGGCCTGCCGGACACTCCTGCCTACTACGCACGAGACGCGTCAAGCTTTTGGCTCGACCTCTGTTTGCAGAAAGTTGTAATCTGCGAAGTGCCCACACCATCAGAAGACTACATGGATTACAAGCTCATTGCCTTGTTCAACATGGGATTAGTCTATCTGGAATCCGGTCGCCATACATGGTTATGGCTCATCATCAATCCTGTTGAGGCAACATTTCTGTCTGATGCTATAGTGCACGATGGCATCGTTTACGCGGTCGACGCACAGATTGGCTACCTATACCGGTGGAATCTATCGTCATGTAATTGTTCTATCTCATCTCATCTTTACCTTATCAATACGACTGCCTGTTCATTTGTTACAAATATAGAATATATAGCATGTCTATAACCACATCGTTGCTATGTGTTCCTCTCATTTCCTAGATTTTTATGACCACACATGTTATTGTTAGAGTTGATATGAGAACAATTGGTATCTAATGATTGTTAGAATACATATTATGAGCATAACATCATGATTGCTATATGTTACTCTCGTTTACAAGATTTTTATAACAACGCATGTTATTGCTTAGAGTTGATATGAGAACAGTAGTAGTAAGTGCTATGGTAGAATATGAGTAGGCGCTGTCATAGCTGTTTTCCTCTCATTGTTACATGATGTTTGAACCATGACATGTTGCTAGAATATGGAAGCCATTGGCTTATTTTTTTAACTTGGGGTATGATTATGACCACGGCATTGCAATTCTCTGTCTATGATATGTGTCACTGTTATAATAATATTAATTCCACACATACTCTGAACATGATTGTTTAGTTTTGTCCTTTTGGTCTCCAATTTGAATTGTTGCAGCAGATGCAAATGTGCTGGCCTTCATGATTCCAGGACCTGGAATCATACCAGCCGATGGGTGGTGGTTTATCACTCGTTCAGCTGACGGCGGTCATTTGATGCTCATTCGCACGTACCAAATTGACCAAACCTTTACATCGAACCACATGCAGTACAATGCGTGGGGCGTTCGTGACATTGATGGCTATGGCTGCTTCATGTTCGAGAAAGATCCCAGCTCCGTTGGGCCAGGCGTATTCAACTGGAGGCGGGTTTACAGCCTCGGCAACCACTCCTTGTTCCTCGGGCTCAATTATCCGATCATCCAACCAATCATCGATCATATCACCGGCGATGATTACTGTGCTACGCAACTTCCATTCGCGAGGGGGGGCTGTGTTTACACATCATACCATGGGTTTCATGAATCACCATATCCAGAGATTCGTCAACACAGCTTGTTGCCAGGTAATCTTCAGTGTGTGAAAGGCATCAAGCTTCCATGCGATGGATGGCCTTTGCAAACCCGACATGCGGCGATGTGGTTCATGCCAATAGCAAATATGCACAACTTGATTCGTGCTGATATCTAGACTGAGCCATGTATTCTGCTGCTGTAGCACGACCCTCTTTTGTCGGATATTATGTACTGTTGTTAGTTTGAAGCACTCCTCTGGTTTGAAGGATAGATACCTTCCTGGGATCAACTGCATCCTAACTCACCTGCGTAGGATGTACTGATAATGATGATGGAGATGCTGTGCAAAAGCCATATATATATATATATATCAGTTAGGCTTCAAGTGCATACTTATTAGTTAAACCTATGTATAAATTGTGACACTAAATACGACTAGTAAGTAGTACAGTAGCAGTACTAGTATACGTCGGTCAAATTATTCATCATGTCCACACATTGAATTGACGTGACAACACGCTGCGCGTGAGGTGACACAAGAATCCCGGCGGCGTTTTCGGGTATTCTGGACTTCAGATTTGGAGTACCATTTATCTGTCGAAATCTTTCATCATTCACTTAAAACAGTCGATTGATCATACATTGAGTACCATATAACTAGAATTACCGATGCAAGTCGAAGAAGGATTGGCCGGTGCTGCCGGCTGGCGTCAAGTTCGATCCCATGGATCAGGAGCTGATTGAGCACCTTGAGGCCAAAGTGAGTGCTGACAGCGCAAGATTTCAGTCTTTCATCGATTTGTTCATACCAACCATCGACAGCGAGCACAGCATATGCTACACCCAACCTGAGAAACTTCCAGGTAAGACACCGATCGGCCGTCTACTTGCACAAACATATTCCTTTGTTTATAGCTCTATTTTTCTTTTTAGACGCAGACCTGGTGAAGCAATTACAATTTGACAGTTAATAAAAAGTGAAACAAGTGACTGCAACATGCCAAAGATGTTATGAAAATGCCAGCTACGTACACTAAAACCTGTATTCCACAATACTGCAGGTATCACACAGAGTGGCGTAAGGAAGCAATTCTTCCAGCGCAATTCCAGGTCGTTCAAAAGGGGCACGTGGACGTGTCACAAGATACAGTCAGAGTGCGCCATGCACGCGATGTGGCACAAGACCGGCAATACCTTGCTGGTGATGGTCAACGGCCTGCAGACGGGCATCAAAAAAGGTTCTGGTGCTGCACACCAACAAGAACTTCGACTAGCAGAGGACCAACTGGGTGATGCACCAGTACCATCTCGGGGATCTGGAACAAGAGAAGGAGCGGGAACTGGTCCTCTGCAAGATTTTCTACCAGACGAACACTAGGGCCAGTAGTAAAAAGATTATAAGTTAGTTAGGTATTGGTAGTTGTACTACCGTGTCGTCCGCAAGTTGGTATTGTTGTTAACGATCTTTTGGTATGAACTTGCATTTGCTTCCAACCATCATGTCGAGGGTCGGCGTGGATATAAAGCTGAATCATTTCTTTCGAAACGAATTTTCAGGCACCTGATTTTTATTTGATGGTAGCATAAGCACCCGCCGTTCGAATTCCCAGTTCTCCAATTTTTTCGAAACAAGTGCATGCACTTATTATCACGATAAAAAACAATACCGTGCTGCATCCCAGTTATCAGTCTGTACTTGCAGAATTCTCTTGTTTATTGAGCACGTATATTGTTTTTTCAGGTCGAGCAAGTTTCAACTGGGCTGCAAACTGCCCAGGGTTGGTTTTGGTTTTAACAGGCCCAACCCATGATGACAACGGGGCACAAAGATCCAACAGCTATCTACGGGCCTCTGGGCCGCCAGCGTTAGTTATATTTTGTCTTACAACATCTGCAGGCAGTTTTTTTACTGAATCAAACACACAACTCAGTTCTATTTTCCTCTTGAAACGCATGTTCTACATCCGTTTTCTAATCTCTACCTATAGTTTTACTAGTTCATATACACATATCATTATATTGAAAACACACGAAATTCCCTTTTCATATTCACATCCTTATTTTTGTTGTTTTTTCCCACCCAGCGCTGATTTTTTTACCACTGGTTTTCCCTTAAACCAACTCAATTGTCCCACGTCTTATTTGCTCAAAAAAACAAAATGATTTTTTTGGCAAATCAATAAGTTCTTAAAAAAATGTTTATCATTTCGGGATTACAACAGTTCGGACTCCACCAACATATGCAAAATAAGGTTGAACTTTTTGACCGTGGTCCTGGGCATAAAATGGGCTGTAATAAATTACTTAAGAATTAGCAAATGGGCTGCAAATTATAAAAAATAGCGAATGGGCTTTATGTTGTCTGCCACAGATTTGGAGGCTGACTTGTGGGCCTACCAAGTTCATGCGTACACAAGGTTTCGCAAAAAAGAAACTTAGTCAACAATCGACTCTACCAGCGTCAGACTGTTAGATGTCAATCTAACGGCAATCGTGCTTCTTCAGTCTTTGATCTTCCTGTCCCAGCCGCCAATACCAGCGCCGTCGGAACCGCCTGCTCCCGCCTCCCGTGGCCGGCAGTGCTGCCGGGCTGGCCTCACGGCCCCATCATACTCGCATCCTTGGCATGTCTATCCCTCTACTCGCCCACACCTCCTGTTATTTTCCGGCGACGGCAGCCGAACCAGTCAACCCTCGTACTCTCCACTGCGTGGGAAGCCACTGCCGTGTCTTCCCCGGCTCCGTGTCGTTCCCTTCGTAGGCCTCGCCGTCGTCCACCGCCCTGGTGCTCTCGGTGCGGCGTGGTCAACGATGTCCATTCAACGACCTTCGTGCTTCTTCAACCTCTGGTCTTCTTGCCCCAGCCGCCCAAAGCAGCGCCGGTCGTGCCGCATGCTCCTGCCCACCGTCACCGGCTGTGCTGCCGTGGAGGCCTGACCCACTCACCCACTCCCCCTGTTATTCTGCGGCGACGACAGCCTCACACTACAGCTAAACTAGTGAACCCCCGTGCTCCTCTCCGCGTGGGCATCCACTGCCGCGTCTTCCCCGGCTCCGCGTCGTCCCTGCCTAATCCTCGCCGTCGTCCACCGCCGTGGTGCTCTCGGCGCGGCGTGGTCAATGTGGTCAACGACCGACTTCCATCGGAAGAGTACTGTACATGGAGAGGCTGACAGCTGGGTCCACGACAACCGCAAGGAAGTGCCTCCTTATTACGTGCAAAATAATTATTCCTCCACCTGACAGCAGGGGCCCACCAGACGGGCCACCAGTATTTCGCGGAAAAAACGTTTCCCCCCTGACTGCTGGGACCCATCGGACGGGCCACTGTATTTCGCGAAAAAAACTTTTGCCCCTGACTGTTGGGACCCACCGGACGGACCACCGTATTTCATGAAAAAAACGTTCCCCCCGCTGTCAGCTCAGACCCACCGGAAGTGCCTCCTTATTACGCACAGAAAAATGAATACTCCCCCTGCTAGCTGGGACCCACCATGGTGGGAGGCTGACTTGTGGGCATACTAAGTTGACGGGGACGGAGGGCTTTGTCAACTTAGTCAATATGAACGATTCTAGCTCCAGTGACCGTACGATGTCCATCCAACGGCCGTCGTGCTTCTTCAATCTCTGCTCTTCCTGCTCCAGCCGCTCAAACAAGCGCCGGCGAGACTGCCTGCTCCCTCCTCCCCGCGGCCGGCTGTGCTGCCGCGCAGCCCTCACCGCCCCACCGTACTCCCATCGCTGGCCTAGCCATCCCTCTACTCACCCACACATGCTGTTATTCTCTGGCGACGACAGACGAACTAGTAAACCCTCGTACAGTCGTACTCCCCTCTGCGTGGGAAACAACTGCCGAGTCTTCCCTGCCTCCGCGTCGTCCCCTTCCTAGGCCTCGCCATTGTCCACCGCCCTGGTGCTCTCGGCGCGGCCTGGTCAACATGGTCAACAACCGACATGCATCTGAAGTGGACTGTACGTGGAGAGGCTGACAGCTGGGTCCACGTCCGCACGCAAGGAAATGCCTCCTTATTACGCGCAAAATAATGATTCCTCCACCTGACATCGGGGACCCATCGAAAGGGCCTCCGTATTTCACGAAAAAAACATTACCGCCGCTGACAGCTCGGACCCACCAGCTATATCTTCGCAGGCAAGGAAGTGCCTCCTTATTACGCAAAAAAAAATGAATACTCCCCCTGTTAGCTGGGACCCAGTATAGTGGCAGGCTGACTTGTGGGACTACTAAGTTGACAGGGACGGAGGGCTTTGTCAACTTAGTCAATATGCACGATTCTAGCTCCAGTGACCGTACGATGTCCATCCAACGGCCGTAGTGCTTCTTCAACCTCTAGTCTTCTTGCTCCAGCCGCCCAAACCAGCGCCGGTCGTGCCTCGTGCTCCTGCCTCCCGTGGCCGTCTGCAATGTGGCGGAGCCGTCACCGCCCCCTACTACTCCCACCGCTGGCCAGGCCATCCCTCTACTCACCCACACCCCCTGTTATTCTGCGGTGATGGCAGCCTCACACCGCAGCGAACCGGTGAACCATCGTACTCCTCTACGCGTGGGCATCCACTGCCGCGTCTTCCCCGGCTCCGCGTCGTCCCCTTCATAGGCCTCGCCGTTGTCCACCGCCCTGGTGCTCTCGGCGCGGTGTGGTCAACGTGGTCAAGGAACGGCTTCCATCGGACGTGGACTATACGTGGAGAGTCCGACAGCTGTGTCCACGGCCGCAGCAAGGAAGTGCCTCCTTATTACGTGCAAAATAATTATTCCTCCACCTGACAGTGGGGACCCACCGGACGGGCCACCGTATTTCGCAAAAAAACGTTTCCCCTGACTGCTGGGACCCACCAGCTACATCTTCGCATGCAAGGAAGTGCGTCCGGGCAAAAAAAATGATTCGCCCCCTGACTGCTGGGACCCACCAGCTACATCTTCGCACGCAAGGAAGTGTGTCCGGGAAAAAACAAAACAAAACGATTCGCCCCTTGACTGCTGGGACCCACCAGCTACATCTTCGCAGGCAAGGAAGTGCCTGACAGTCGGGACCCACCTGGTCGAAGCGTACGTAGCGTTGTCATTCTGGTCGACGTGTACGTACATACTGGTCGATGTAGAGGTGCGCACGTGTCGTAGTAGAGGCGTGCACGTGTCATAGTAGAGGCGCACACATAGCATGTACACGTACGTACAACGGCGAGGGTGCAAGAAATAAAATACGGCCACGTACGTACATACGGGCAGGGTCTCGAACGCCTACTCGCGCATACGTACATGGCTGGGTCGAAACGGAGAAACATCGTCGTCGTCGTGTTCATGGGGAGCCAACCGGCTGGGTCGGAACGGAATGCGTGGCCGTGTTCATCGGGAGGGCTTGTACGGAACATGCGATGGAAGCGAGGCCTGGCGTACCACACAACGGAGGAAACATACCTCCTACATTCGGAACGGGGTCCTGTTGATCGGGAGGGGTGTGGCGTATCGCAAAACGGAGGAAACGGACCTCCTACGGTCAAAACGGGGGTCCTGTTGATCTTGAGGGGTGTGGCGCACGGCAAAACAGACGAAACGGACCTCCTACGGTCGAAACAGGGGTCCTGTTGATCGGGAGGGGTGTGGCGTACCGCAAAACGGACGAAAAGGACTTGTGTTGGAGCGCTACGGTCGAAACAGGGGTCCTGTTCATCGGGAGGGGTGTGGCATACCGCAAAACGGGACTCCACGGGATATTGTTCATCTCCACCGTCGACCTCCTCCAGCCTCCACGGGCTCCTGTTCATCTAGCCTCCACCGCGCGCTACTCCAACGGCTACTGTTCAACCACCCCTCCACGGGCACCCCACCATCGTCTACTGTTCATCCAGCCCTCCACACCACAGGGTCCTGTTCAACCACCCCTCCACGGCCACCCCTCCACTGTCTATTGTTCATCCAGCCCTCCACACCACGGGTTCCTATTCATCCAGAGGCAACACCCCGCTCACTGTTCATCCAAACCCCCCCGCAACATTCACTGTTCATCCAATCGATCGGCTTCAGTTAGCAGCAGCAGCGAAGGAATCACTCCATCGGGTTCAGTTAACAGCCATCGATCGATCGCTCGGGTTCAGTAACGCGTAGCCTGCAGTGCAATCGCTCGGGTTCAATTAGAGCCCAACGCCTCGCTCGGGTTCAGTTAGAGCCAACGCCTCGCACACACGCACGTACGTGTACGAGAGAAACACGCATCGTTCGGCCCCCGACCTCCCACCGTAAACGGCAACTCCCCGAAATTTTCCTCCCCCTCGCTTCTACCACGGGTTTTTCCGTCATGGACGGCCCAAAGAATGTCATGCAGCTCTCCGACCCGCCCAGGACGAAAAGCCCATTTTCTGTCATGATTTTTTGTCATAGAAGTAGGAGCCCACCACATCTATGATGATACCGGGTTTTGTCACAATTATCGTCATAGAAGTGTCATATGTATGACATAATTTTTTTTCGTTCGGCCCAAAATGTCATGGATGTGTCTTTTTTTTTGTAGTGTCAAGTTTTCCACTGGAGTAGTACTGCGACGGAGGAGCACGAAACACGGCAGCCCAGTGCCATATGGCGATAAAAAATGATCTAATTTGCTAGTCATCTCATTGTTAGCATTGTTCTATTCATTCCCTAAAAAAACCATTTTACTATTCATGCCTCGCAGAGAATGTGACACGTGCGGCGAAACACCCGAAGCAAAAGATGAAACACATCAGCAAAAGAAGAAGGAAGATTATCACCCCAAATGATCTAATTCGCCGCGGAGTCGTAACTGCTTCTTCATCACCTCCACGACCTCCATCTCCTTGCGCGTCTCCTCCCCCATCTTCTTCATTCTGTCCATGACGCGGGATTTCTTGACGCGAGCCTTCATCATCTGTTCCACGGCCGCATTACGTACCTTGACAGCAGCCGGGTGCTCGATGCGGAGCTTCGCTAACTCCTCCTTCTGTTCCATGACGAGGGCCTGCAGCATCTTCATCAAGGAACTACTATTCTCATGCAGCTTCTTCCAGCCGGCGTTCTTCTCCTTCAACAGACCGATCTCGTGGCAGAGCTTCGCCTTGTCCTCCTGAAGTCGCAGGATTTCGCCGGTCGCCTTCTTCTCCGAGGCAATGCTCTTCTTTAGCAGCATCACCAAGCCGGCGGTCAACTCCCCCTGCTGATTGAGCTCAGCGGGCATGTCGTCGAGGCTCTCCTTCAGCAACTCCATCAAGCCTGGGATGAACTCCTTCTGCTTATTGAGGTGCTTATTGAGCTGATCGGGCATGCCGTCGAGGGATAACGACTCCAGCTCCGCCGGCTCGGCATGTTCGCCTCCGCGGCTAGGGCGCTCCTGGAAGCCATCGCCTGCCCGTGAAAGATCTTTCGAGGTCTCTGCGTGGCGGCGAGCCCTCTTTTTTTTTCTGCAGCCTTGATTGATGCTCCCTTGTTACGAGTAGTTCTCGACCTAGAGCTCTGCTCACCAGCCATGGCAACGACGGACGAAGAAGAAGCACTTATGAGGAGGAAAGGTAGAGTAATTCTCGGTTAGGTAGTTCCCCTTTTTATAACCTAAGTACTAGCACTAGTACTAATACCTGCATAGTGGGAACACGTTCAAGTTTGGTACGTACTAGTAGGTGTGAGCAGGCTTTCGAATGTGATGGGAACAAGGTAAAGATTAATTGATGGTTTTGGTTTCGAGGCCCGAAACGGCTCCCGATGAGTTTAGCGGAACATAAATTTCAAGTACTACACTGCTCAAATGCATAAATATTATGTTACTCTCAAAAATTGGCACAAATACGAAGGATACCAATGGAAGTACTACTTAGCAACCCACAATTTAACTACTCGCATGCGTGCAGTGGAGTAATAATGTCTTTCTTCCGCCCTCACGTCCACTCAATTTGCATGTGCTATATTAATTGACCATCAGTGAAGTGAACGACTTTACACGCGTCAAATTATCACATGGGGTGGATCTTGGTACAAAATTGCGTCCGCCCGTGTACCCGCGTGTGCGTGCGAGGGAATAAGTGCGTGCGTGGCGTGCGTGCACATCTTCGCTTCGTGCATGTACCACCAGTATGGCTCGGGGAGGACGAGTACGTTCTTCTTGAACCAGCAGCACATCACTGTGATCAATCCACGCAAGGAGGTCGCGACAACGCCTCCACATGTGCCACGTGGCTTCATGAACTGTAAGAGAGACACTGTGTAGCGTGCCATTGGTATTCTAATTTATGTGCTTTGCACATACTCGAAGTACTAGTAAGGTACACGTGCATTGCACGCATCAGATTTTGCAACCAAATTATGAATAAATACCACACTATAGCATGTAAGCTCTGAGTCATATATGCCTGATGTAGCCCTTCGTTTAATTCTTATAGTTCATCTCATTGAAAATCAATTAGAGGGTGCTTGGATATGTTTTAGTCCCATGCCTAAAAGTAGTGAGACTAAAACATGCTAGCCTCATCCATGCTTGGATCCAAATACTAAGGAGACTAAAATCAAGTTAATGAGCATTTATTGTCCTCCAAACCCTCCAATCCAGAACTCGCCCGTGTGAAAGGAGAGGAGTTAAATGAGGAGAGAGAGGACTAATCCACATTTTAGTAGGGGTACCCCTGACTAAATTTTTTTAGTCTCAAGACTAGTTTTAGCCCCACTTTAGTCAGGGGTGCTTGGAACTTTAGTCTCATAAAGAGACTATTTTTAGTCAGACTAAAATAAGTCCCTTGGATCCAAGCACCCTCTTAGTTTTTATAAAAAAGCTAAGAACGCGGGAATAGGAAAAACATGGGATTATAGTGGAATGTCGTCTTGAATCCTACAGGATTGTACGAGTGTTTGATTGTGCATGGAAAAAACGCAGAATTCTTTCAAAGCGGTTTGAGTGGATGGGATGTTTCCTATGAAATCTAGTGCAATGAATCATATGGAAAAATTCCTATGGTTTACAATCCTACGAATCAAACAACCAAGATAGAAAAAATTCCTAATGATTAGAATCCTCCAAAATTCCTTCGAGAATCCTTTGAATCAAAGAAGCCCTTAATCTATTTTATGATTCATGGAATTGTGTGTTGTAAAGCATAAAGTAAAAACAAATAATGGCAATTCAACTAGAAAAAAAAGTTTGGGCAGTTATGATACGGAAGATTCAAGAACAAAAGAGAACCACTATTGTTTTGAGGTTTGTGCATTATGCTTAAGTTCAACCATGGAGTCTGCTAGATTGTACATGTGGAAAAATCCGGTGGGGGGCTAGAAGATGGTGCGAGGGGCCGAGTGGAGGGAGACTATGAAGGAATGCACAAGTGCGATATTGATATTTAGATAGAGGGGGCGAACACGTGCGCTGTTGCACGCAGTGGCGGAGCCATGAAAAATAAATGAGCTAGGGGGCCAATCATTGCTAATCCTTTACGAGGAGGGTCAATTCATGAAATTAAACCTTTTTTAGCAGCAATTGTCTAATGATCACATTCATATTAGCCTCGATATATAGTGATGTTAGGGGGGGAGGGCAGGGCCCTTACTGCCCCCTGTCTTCACCATTGTGCACGCGTCTGAGAGATGAAGCGGAAGGCATGGATGATGAGAGGGGGACGTTGGATATATAATTAATGTGGGTGTATTAGCTATATATGTTAATCCTATATAGAGAGGTATAGATTGATCGATGTGGACGTGGGAAAGAGGGTGAGACCTCATTGGATATATCGATTGATCGGTTTGTGTGGAAAACTATGAAAGACCTAGCTATATACACACATACATAGAGGAATATCGATCATTGCGCATGCACGCGTGAGAGATGAAGAATTCCCGATATGATGGAGAGGGGGATGTGCGTGGGTGTGTGCCTTCATGGGAGACCGACCTGAAGAAAAAGATTGCATGCGTGGGATGGATAATGCCGACTGGTAGTGAAACGCCCTCGATGCGGCTATATCTCCCACGTGTCGAAGCACGACTTAGAGGCATAACCGCATTGAAAGCAATGTCGCAAGTGAGGTAATCTTCACACAACCCATGTAATACATAAGGGAAAGAGATACATAGTTGGCTTACAATCGCCACTTCACACAATACATGAGTAAAGCATTACATCATACAGATACAATCAAGGTCCGACTACGGAACCAAAATAAAAGAAGACTACCCCAAATGCTACACAGATCCCCGATCGACCCAACTGGGCTCCACTACTGATCAACTGAAACGAAACAGCACAATGAACAAGATCTTCATCGAGCTCCTCCTTGAGCTTGGATGCGTCACCTGCACGGTTTCATCGGCACCTGCAAACTGGTTTTGGAAGTATCTGTGAGTCACGGGGACTCAGCAATCTCACACCCGCGAGATCAAGACTATTTAAGCTTAAAGGTAGGGCAAGGTAGTGAGGTGGAGCTGCAGCAAGTGACTAGCATATATGGTGGCTAACAATCGCAAAAGAGAGCGAGAAGAGGAGGCAAAGCACGGTCGAACAACTATGATCAAGAAGTGATCCTAGAACAACCTACGTCAAGCATAACTCCAACACCGTGTTCACTTCCCGGACTCCGCCGAGAAGAGACCATCACGGTTACACACGCGGTTGGTGTATTTTAATTAAGATCAACTTTGGTTTTTCTACAACCGGACATTAACAAATTCCCATCTGCCACATAACCGCGGGCACGGCTTTTGAAAGTTCAAACCCTGCAGGGGTGTCCCAACTTAGCCCATGATAAGCTCTCGCGATCAACGAAGGATATTCCTTCTCCCCGGGAAGACCCGATCAGTCTCGGAATCCCGGCTACAAGACATTTCACAGCAATAAAACAAGACCAGCAAAGCCGCCCGGATGTGCCGACAAATCCTGATAGGAGTCGCACGTACCTCGGTCTCAGGGCACACCGGATAAGTCAGCCTACGAGTAAAACCAGCCCTCGAGTTGCCCCGTGGTGGCCCCGCAGTCTGCTCGGTTCGGACCAACACTCGAAGGAGCACTGGCCCGGGG
>LR880971.1:746263023-746276579 GCA_904067115.1 Aegilops sharonensis | reverse complement strand
CCCATTGGTCGGGGCTGTTAATGGGTTATCGGATCCAAAACCCGACCCGATAGCTTAACGGCATTCCGTTACGGTGGATGCCACGTGTCGGTCACCCTTGACAAAAGCACTTCTATGACGCACGATTTATCGTCATGGAAGTGGACACTTCCGTGATGATAATTTTCGTAATGTCACGGAATACTTCTACGACAGCACAGGTATGACTATCTTGATTCTGTCATAAATTTGTCATGGATGTACATGCATGACAAAAAACGCGACCTACTGTGACAAACACGTATCATCACGGAAGTGTATTTTTTTGTAGTGATGCATGTCCACCTGAAGATGGAAGAAGAGTTGTTTAGCTGGTTAGGGAACATCTGAAGACCGCCATGTCAAGGAGGAAGAACTATACCAACCACCATCGTCAAGAAGTGAACTTCCGCGTCGAAGACCGCGCGTATCTGCAAACCACTCCTATTAAAGAAACCGAGCATTTCCATGTCAAAAGGAAGCTCACACCAAGATTTACCGTCCCCCTTCAAGATCACTTCAAGATCTACCAGCTGGAGTCACCACCTGAGTTACCCACTGTGCGTAATGTTTCCACATGACAGAACTCCGGAAGTGTTTCAACTTTATAGCTAGCCCAATCTAACCTACCGCGAGCTACCCATTAGCAACCTAGATCAAGAAGAGTGTCATACACGAAGCCAAACCATCAAGCACTTCAAGCTCAATGGAGCACCACATGGAAGCAGAAGCAACATGAGGACTTGTAGACTACCCCAGATCCAAGTTTCTGTATCCCTTTTCGCGCCTAGTTTGGGAATCTCGGGGACGAGATTCTTGGAAGGGGGGTAGGTCTGTCACCCTGATTTTCAGGCCACTACACTGAAGTTGACAATCATGATAAAATGTGGTTTGACAAAAACTTTTGAGTGTTTTGGACCTTGCCTTGATTGGATTTTGTCTCTTGTTTGCAAGTGCTCTAAAAATCAAATAAATCCTCCAACTCCTATACTTCATATCCTTGCTCCAAACTCTTGAACCAATGATCATGCCATGTGTATAGGACATAAAAATAATTTCTTGCAAAAATAATTGGCCAAATAGTATTTTCAAAAATTAGTTTTTAAAAAACCCCTGAATTGAGGTTTGCACTGCAAGTACTTAATTAAGGGCAGTAAAAATCTTTCCAAAAATAAATTTGACTCCTATTAGATATAGGATACCCAGAAACCACATAAATGATGTTTCTTAAGGCCATAAATGGTCTTTAATAGGTTAAGATTATTTTAAAGCTTTAAAAATATTTGAGAAAAATTAGGGAGACTCAATGGACATATATTTTCCATATATATGAGTTTAAACATATGGTCATGATCAAATATTGGACAAAACCCTCAAGAACCATTTCAGCTCATTTCAAATATTTGAAATATTTCTATAAGAAATATTTTCAAATAAATCCAGGAAAATTCTAGCAAGTCACATATGCATAATGTTATGATATTGCAAAGTTTCATATCAATGAAAACAATTTTGGTTCACAAAAGTGCCCCAAAACCCTTTCTTTCGAGAACCAAATTTGAACAACTCTACATTGCCAAGTGTGTCCTTTTGATCTGAATTTTTATGGACATGTTCAAATCCTCAAATGATGACACTACACCAAGTGGTGCATCAAGGAGAATTTATTTGCATGACTAAATCTTGGTAAAGCCATTTCTGCTGATTTGTAGGGTTTACCAAAGTTGCATTGTCAACTTCCTCCAAATGAGCTCCAACATGGTGATCAACCCCATTTCTATATGCCACTTGATCCTGTTAATCTTCATATCATTTGGAATCCATTTGCTTGCCCAAACCTCCATCAAACACCTTCTGGCAGAAATTTAAAATGCATATTTTGGCCATTTCCACTAATCTCCTTGAGCTAAGCTTTCTCCCACAGCATCATCTGGTCCTCCTCTAACCCCTGCATCTTTACCTGCCCGAGAAGCCATGATGAAGGGGTGAAAAGCTCTTTTTTCTTCTCTGGACAGCAGCATTTTCACTCTCTCACCACCCCTCCTCTCTTCTACTGGCTCCCCAAGGCATCCAATGCCATTTGCACTTTGTTTACTCCCTCTCAGAGCCCCAAAACGCAAGTGGACGCGCGGGTGCGCGTGGAAAAGCCACGGATGCCGGCCAAAGACGCGCTCTGGAGCGCGAGGAAGAGCAGGCGACCGTTGACGCCGCGTCCCCCGACCACGTCGAGCCTCCCCCCTGCGCCAGTCTTGGTGCCTCGACGTCCGCAACACGCCACCGCGCAGGCCCCCTCCTTTCCCCCTCTATCTTGCCCATGCCGCGCGTGCCCAGAGCAGCCCGAGCCCGCCAATGCGCGTGCAAGCTCGTGGCTCCACCCGGAGCTCGCCCCGCTCCCTCTCTCTCTTCCTGGCGCCCTACTCCACCACCACGAGCACCGCAGACAACCCCTCGCTCTCTCTCCTGGCCACCCGAGCCGTTGCCACGGCCACCCGTGCGTCGCGTCCACGGTGAGCCGCGGGTCGGCTGCATAAGGCCGTTCCAGGACCTCATCGCTGCTCCATTTGCTCCCTCTCCCTCCCGAACACCACCCAGGCCAACCCATTCTTCCTCCCGTGCCCTCCATCCACCACCATGGCCGGGGCCTTGCCGTCGGCCTCCGCCTAAATTCGCACCCACCGCTCCTCCTCCTCCCCTCTAGACCGCACCAGAGCACCTTCACCATCACCGCGAGCCCCTCCCGTGCTTCTTCATCTCCTCCCCGTGGTCGGGTGCCGTCGAGCTCCATCGTCACTGTCAGCCTCGTCCGCCGCGGCCGATGCCCTTCTCAACCCGGTGCCCCTGGGCGACCGTGCCGCCCACGGTTGGACGCGGCCGGATCCCCTGAGCACGCCGGTGGCCAGCTCACCGAAAACGGTGGCCTGTGGCGCCAGCAAGCCGCCGTCGACACCGCCCTTGCCTCTGCTCTGTTCGAGCGGGAGGTTGGGGATGAACCCGACAGGCGGGGCCCTCCTGTAAGCGACCTGGCAGTCGGGCCCGCGCATAAGTGGAGGTGGCTTCTACTTGGCCCGTCTCCCTTCCGCGAAGACGCCCAGGCTGAATTCGCCTTCGACGTCGCCCGAGCGCCTGCGCCGCCGAGCCACTGGGTCGGCCCACAGGCTATCTGTCGCCCGTGCGCAGGATAAGGTTAAAGCCTTATTTCCTTTTTCTTTTTCAAGTCAACTTAAAAAATCCATAAATAATTCAAATTAACTCCAAACTTGATGATTCAAATTTTTAGTAGCTCATAAAATCATGATCTATCTCATGGTACAACTTGCACATTTTTCCAAGAACTTTATCTTCACACATATTTATCAAAACCCCATTTTCCATTTCTGTGTGAACTTTAGAAAATCAAAGAGAACTCAAATTTGATCCAAATGCCATGATTCAAATTTGCAGATACATCTAAGTTCATAACTTAGGTTATGAAATTTTTTCTTAATACTTTCTGTACCCCACAAAATAATGAGCCATTTCTTCATGTTTGTCAACTTTGCAAATCCATAGAATATTCATTTGAACTCCAAATCCAGTGAAACCAACTCCTAGATGCTTCTAAAATCATGGTTTGCTAAATGCATGCCTTTGCTCATTTTTCAAAAATACATTTCTGTACACTTCTTACAAATCCGTAAACCCCTTGATTCCATCATATCAAAATGTTCAGAAATATCCACTGATCCAATTCCAATGAAACCACTCTGGTTATTTTTCATATAACCAGAGAAGTCCTAGAAAAGTCAAATTAATATTTCTAGAGCACTTTTATTTTCTGCCTTTTTGTGTTGCTTATTATGGTTTCTTTCAACGATAGTTGACGAAGTAGACGAAATGCTTGGAGTTGGACCAGAGATATTTGAAGACCTCGAAGACTTTGTTAACACAGGCAAGCAACCCCTTGACCATGTCTATGAAACCATTTTTATGCATGTTATATAGCACCATATTGTTGTTGCAACGGAATCATGATGAGGTGGTAACCACCTTGATGAGTTGCCTCTGTTACTTCCTCGTTGATACTTGCATGGTGCATGACCCTACCTCCTTATGAGGGTTATGCCGGTGGGTTGTAGAAATATGCTATAGTAAATGGCTACACAAAGTGGGTCAGGGTTATGCATGGAAAGAAACAAGTGTGGTTTGACATACTTGCAAATAGCCCAGTGGGTGCCACTAATGCCCCTGGGAGATGATGATGAACTAGGTCACTACTTGGTGGAGAAGTAGTGTACCGAGGCTCGATAAGAGTGTTGTTTACAGAGACGGATTAGATTTAAGATTTGTCGACTGTCCCAACCAAACATGCGCGACCACTCTACCCTTATATGGGAAAGGGCATTATTGATTACCTAGGTCGATACTAGCTTGGAGCCCGCATTACTAGTGACGGGAGAGTTGTTGTTGCACTCTCTCGGGACGGGGTCGTGCCAGGTAGGGCGGCCAAGAACATTTTTATGGGGCACCGGACACACCGTTGGTACCCCGTGCCAGTGGTATGTGATGAATATGGGAGCGAGGCTCCACAATTTTAAGTTGTGAAATGTTAGGCATGGGGGTTACTGTTGGGCAACGTAGTAATTTCAAAAAAAATTCCTACGCACACGCAAGATCATGCTGATGCATAGCAACGAGAGGGGAGAGTGTTGTCTACGTACCCTCGTAGACCGAAGCGGAAGCGTTGACGCAACGTAGATGAAGTAGTCGTACGTCTTCCCGATCCAACCGATCCAAGCACCGTTACTCCGGCACCTCCGAGTTCTTGGCACACGTTCAGCTCGATGACGATCCCCGGGCTCCGATCCAGCAAAGCGTCGGGGAGGAGTTCCGTCAGCACGACGGCGTGGTGACGATCTTGATGTTCTACCGTCGCAGGGCTTCGCCTAAGCACCGCTACAATATGACCGAGGTGGAATATGGTGGAGGGGGGCACCGCACACGGCTAAGGAACGATCACGAAGATCAACTTGTGTGTCTATGGGGTGCCCCCTGCCCCCGTATATAAAGGAGTGGAGGAGGGGAGGGCCGGCCCTCTCTATGGCGCGCCCTAGGGGAGTCCTACTCCCACCGGGAGTAGGATTCCCCCTTTCCTAGTAGAACTAGAAGCCCTTCCAAGCAGTAGGAGTACAAGGGAAGGAAAGGGAAGGGAAAAGGAGAAGGAAGGAAGGGGGCGCCCCCCTCCCTAGTCCAATTCGGACTAGCCAATGGGGAGGGGTGCGGCCACCTTTTGAGGCCTTTCTCTCCTTTCCCGTATGGCCCATTAAGGCCCAATACGAATTCCCGTAACTCCCGGTACTCCCGAAAATAGGAATTTCCTATTGGCCGCTCACTGCGGCAAAATGCGGGCGCTTCGCACAAGGGGAACAACCGAGCGACGCTGCCTGGGCCGGCCCACTTAGATACGCTACCAACTGCCCAATCCGGTTTTGTGAACCTTCTAGAAGGTTCCCTGAACCGGGTTTTCGTTGCTTTCATCGGTTTTTCTGTTTTTTTCTTTTTATTTTTCTGTTTCTTTTTTTTCTTCTTTCTTTGTTTTTCTGTTTCTTTATTTCATTTTTTCAATTCCTTTTCTTCTCTTTCTATTTCCTTTTTGTTCTTCAGATTTTCGAATTTCTTTCTGTTTCCTTTTTCTTTTCTTCTTTTTCGTTTTTTCTGTTTGTTTTCTTTATTTGGTTTCTTATTTCATTTCCTTTTTCTTTTCTCTTTTTTAACAATATTCAAATTTTGTTTGCCTTTCCATAAAATGTTCAGTTTTTTAAAAATTGTTCTCAAAATTCAAAAATTGTTCTCATTACACAAAAAAGTGCAAAACTTTCAAACTTACTATAATGTATTGAACTTCAACTTTTTTGTTCAGGTTTTCAAAAAATTTGCGCTTCCAAATATATTCGGGATTTTTCAAATTTGTTCTCTGTTTCAAAATTTGTTCTCAATATTCAAAAAAATTTCGTGCTTTATGAAATTGTTCACGCTTGCAAATTTGTTCTACGTTTCAAAATTTGTTCTCAAGATTCCAAAAAAAATGTTCATGCTTTTAAGAAAAATCCCCGCTTCCAAATTTGTTCTCTGTTTCAAATTTTGTTCTCAAGATTAAAAAAATGTTCGTGCTTTAAAAAATGTTCATGTTCAAATTTTGTTCTCAAATTTCCGCGCTTACAAATTTGTTCTCCGTTTCAAAATTTGTTCTCAAGATTAAAAAAATGTTCGTGCTTTAAAAAAATGTTCATGTTCAAATTTTGTTCTCGATTTCAAAATTTTGTTCTCTAAATTCAAGAAATGTTCGGCATTTTAAAAAGTGTTCAGTTTATCAAAAATTTGTTCAAGCCTATTAGTTTTTCTTCTAAAATTTGGAAAGTGTTCTCTTTTTAAGAAACACCTTTTCAAAATAATTTTTGTTTTAGGAATTTGAGAAAATGTTCGGGTCTCAATTATGTTTAGCTCCGCACGCCGTAGCAAACCAAGAAAGCTTGTCTATCGCGATGGCTTTGCTCGTGCATATAAAGATGGAGGTCCCTGGTTCGATCCCCCTCTCGAGCTGAGTTTTTTTGGGATTTTTACAATGCGTTGCGCGAATGGGTCGGCCCAGCTGGAGAAGCGGCTGTGCGTCCGCTCGACAATTTGCCACAGCGAGCGGCGCATAGGAGTTCCCCCGAAAATACCCGAATCACTCGGAACCTTTCCGATGTCCGAATATAGTCGTCCAATATATCGATCTTTACGTCTCGACCATTTCGAGACTCCTCGTCATGTCCCCGATCTCATCCGGGACTCCGAACTCCTTCGGTACATCAAAACTCATAAATTCATAATATAACTGTCATCGAAACGTTAAGCGTGCGGACCCTACGGTTCGAGAACAATGTAGACATGACCGAGACACATCTCCAGTCAATAACCAATAGCGGAACCTGGATGCTCATATTGGCTCCTACATATTCTACAAAGATCTTTATCGGTCAGACCGCATAACAACATACGTTGTTCCCTTTGTCATCGGTATGTTACTTGCCCGAGATTCGATCGTCGGTATCTCAATACCTAGTTCAATCTCATTACCGGCAAGTCTCTTTACTCGTTCCGTAATACATCATCTCACAACTAACTCATTAGTTGCAATGCTTGCAAGGCTTATGTGATGTGTATTACCGAGAGGGCCCAGAGATACCTCTCCGACAATCGGAGTGACAAATCCTAATCTCGAAATACGCCAACCCAACATGTACCTTTGGAGACACCCGTAGAGCACCTTTATAATCACCCAGTTACGTTGTGACGTTTGGTAGCACACAAAGTGTTCCTTCGGCAAACGGGAGTTGCATAATCTCATAGTCATAGGAACATGTATAAGTCATGAAGAAAGCAATAGCAACATACTAAACGATCGGGTGCTAAGATAATGGAATGGGTCATGTCAATCAGATCATTCACCTAATGATGTGATCCCGTTAATCAAATAACAACTCTTTGTCCATGGTTAGGAAACATAACCATCTTTGATTAACGAGCTAGTCAAGTAGAGGCATACTAGTGACACTCTGTTTGTCTATGTATTCACACATGTATCATCTTTCCGGTTAATACAATTCTAGCATGAATAATAAACATTTATCATGAAATAAGGAAATAAATAATAACTTTATTATTGCCTCTAGGGCATATTTCCTTCAGTCTCCCACTTGCACTAGAGTCAATAATCTAGTTCACATCGCCATGTGATTTAACAGCAATAGTTCACATCACCATGTGATTAACACCCATAGTTCACATCGATATGTGATCAACACCCAAAGGGTTTACTAGAGTCAGTAATCTAGTTCACATCGCTATGTGATTAACACCCAAAGAGTACTAAGGTGTGATCATGTTTTGCTTGTGAGATAATTTTAGTCAACGGGTCTGTCACATTCAGGTCCGTAAGTATTTTGCGAATTTCTATGTCAACAATGCTCTGCAAGGAGCTACTCTAGCTAATTTCTCCCACTTTTCAATATGTATCTGGATCGAGACTTAGAGTCATCCAGATCGGTGTCAAAACTTGCATCAACATAACTCTTTACGACGAACCTTTTTTCACCCCCATAATCGAGAAACATATCCTTATTCCACTAAGGATAATATTGACCGTTGTCCAGTGATCTTACTCCTAGATCACTATTGTACTCCCTTGTCAAACTCAGTATAGGGTATACAATAGATCTGGTACACAGCATGGCATACTTTATAGAACCTATGGCTGAGCATAGGGAATGACTTCCATTCTTTTTCTATCTTCTGCCATGGTCGGGCTTTGAGTCTTACTCAATTTCACACCTTGTAACACAGGCAAGAACTCTTTCTTTGACTGCTCCATTTTGAACTTACTTCAAAATCTTATCAAGGTATGTACTTATTGAAAAAACTTATCAAGCGTCTTGATCTATCTCTATAGATCTTGATGCTCAATATGTAAGCAGCTTCACAGAGGTCTTTCTTTGAAAAAACTCCTTTCAAACACTCCTTTGTGCTTTGCAGAATAATTCTACATTATCTCCGATCAACAATATGTCATACATATACTTATCAGAAATGCTGTAGTGCTCCCACTCACTTTCTTGTAAATACAGGCTTCACCGCAAGTCTGTATAAAACTATATGCTTTGATCAACTTATCAAAGCGTATATTCCAACTCCGAGATGCTTGCACCAGTCCATAGATGGATCGCTGGAGCTTGCATATTTTGTTAGCATCTTTAGGATTGACAAAACCTTCTGGTTGCATCACATACAACTCTATCTTTAATAAATCCATTAAGGAATGCAGTTTTGTTTATCCATTTGCCAGATTTCATATAATGCTGCAATTGCTAACATGATTTAGACAGACTTAAGCATAGATACGAGTGAGAAACTCTCATCATAGTCAATACCTTGAACTTGTCGAAAACCTTTTGCGACAATTCTAGCTTTGTAGATAGTAACACTACTATCAGCGTCCGTCTTCCTCTTAAAGATCCATTTAATCTCAATGGCTCGCCGATCATTTGGGCAAGTCAATCAAAGTCCATACTTTGTTCTCATACATGGATCACATCTCAGATTTCATGGCCTCAAACCATTTCGCGGAATCTGGGCCCATCATTGCTTCCTCATAGTTCGTAGGTTCATCATGGTCAAGTAACATGACCTCCAGAATAGGATTACTGTACCACTCTGGTGCGGACCGTACTCTGGAAGACCTACGAGGTTCTGTAGTAACTTGATCTGAAGTGTCATGATCATCATCATTAGCTTCCTCACTAATTGGTGTAGGAATCACTGGAACTGATTTCTGTGATGAACTACTTTCCAATTTGGGAGAAGGTACAAATTACCTTATCAAGCTCTACTTTCCTCCCACCCACTTCTTTCGAGAGAAACTCCTTCTCTAGAAAGGATCCATTCTTGGCAATGAATGTCTTGCCTTTCGGATCTGTGATAGAAGGTGTACCCAACATTTTGGGTATCCTATGAAGACGCACTTTTCCGATTTGGGTTCAAGCTTATCATGTTGAAACTTTTTCACATAAGCATCGCAACCCAAACTTTAAGAAACGACAACTTTGGTTTCTTGCTAAACCATAATTCATACGGTGTCGTCTCAACGGTTTTATATGGTGCCCTTTTAACGTGAATGCAGTTGTCTCTAATGCATAACCCCAAAACGATAATGGTAAATCAGTAAGAGACATCATAGATCGCACCATATCCAATAAAGTGCGGTTACGACGTTCGGACACACCATAACGTTCTGGTGTTCCAGGTGGCGTGAGCTGTGAAACTATTCCACATTGTTTTAATTGAAGACCAAACTCGTAACTCAAATATTCGTCTCCACGATCAGATCGCAGAAATTTTATTTTCTTGTTACGATGATTTTTCCACTTCACTCTGAAATTCTTTGAACCTTTCAACTATTTCAGACTTATGTTTCATCAAGTAGATATACCCATATCTGCTCAAATCATCTGTGAAGGTCAGAAAATAACGATACCCGCCGCGAGCCTTAATACTCATTGGTCTGCATACATCAGTATGCATTATTTCCAACAAGTTTGTTGCTCGTTCCATTGTTCCGAAGAACGGAGTTTTAGTCATCTCGCCCAAAGGCACGGTTCGCAAGCATCAAATGATTCATAACCAAGTGATTCCGAAAATCCATCTTTATGGAGTTTCTTCATGCGCTTTACACCTATATGACCCAAACGGCAGTGCCATAAATAAGTTGCACTATCATTATTAACTTTGCATCTTTTGGCATCAATATTATGAATATGTGTATCACTACGATCGAGATCCAACAAACTATTTTCATTGGGTGTATGACCATCAAAGGTCTTATTCATGTAAACAGAATAACAATTATTCTCTAACTTTAAATGAATAACCGTATCGCAATAAACATGATCAAATCATATTCATGCTTAATGCAAACGCCAAATAACATTTATTTAGGTTTAACACTAATCCCGAAAGTATAAAGAGTGTGCGATGATGATCATATCAATCTTGGAACTACTTCCAACACTCATCGTCACTTCCCCTTCAACTAGTCTCTGTTTATTCTGTAACTCCTGTTTCGAGTTACTAGTCTTAGCAACCGAACAAGTATCAAATACTCAGGGGCTACTATAAACACTAGTAAGGCACACATCCATAACCTGTATATCAAATATACCCTTGTTCACTTTGCCATCCTACTTATCCACCAAATATTCAGGGCATCTCCGCTTCCAGTGACCATTTCCTTTGCAGTGTAAGCACTCAGTTTCAGGCTTTGGTCCAGCTTTGGGCTTCTTCGTGGGAGTGACAACTTGCTTGCCATTCTACTTGAAGTTCCCTTTCTTTCCCTTTGCCCTTTTCTTGAAACTAGTAGTCTTGTCAATCATCAACACTTGATTCTCTTTCTTGATTTCTACCTTCGTCGATTTCAATGTTACGAAGAGCTCGGGAATCGTTTTCGTCATCCCTTGCATACTATAGTTCATCACGAAGTTCTAGTAACTTGGTGATGGTGACTAGAGAACTCTGTCAATCACTATCTTATCTGGAAGATTAACTCCCACTTGATTCAAGTGATTGAAGTACCCAGACAATCTGAGTACATGCTCACTAGTTGAGTGATTCTCCTCCATCTTTTAGCTATAGAACTTGTTGGAGATTTCTTATCTCTCAACTCGGGTATTTGCTTAAAATATTAACTTTAATTCCTGGAACATCTCATATGGTCCATGACGTTCAAAACGTCTTTGAAGTCCCGATTCTAAGACGTTAAGCATGGTGCACTAAACTATCAAGTAGTCATCATATTGAGCTAGCCAAACATTCATAACGTTTGCATCTGCTCCTGCAATAGGTCTGTCACCTAGCGGTGCATTAAGGACATAATTCTTCTGTGCAGCAATGAGGATAAACCTCAGATCACGGATCCAATCCGCATCATTGCTACTAACATTTTTCAACACAATTTTCTCTAGGAACATATCAAAATAAACATATGAAAGTAACAACGCGAGCTATTGTTCTACAACATAATTTCCAAAATACTACCAGGACTAAGTTCATGATAAATTTAAGTTCAATTAATCATATTACTTAAGAACTCCCACTTAGACAGACATCTCTCTAGTCATCTAAGTGATCACGTGATCCAAATCAACTAAACCATAACCGATCATCACGCGAGATGGAGTAGTTTTCAATGGTGAACATCACTATGTTGATCATATCTACTATATGATTCACGCTCGACCTTTCGGTCTCCGTGTTCCGAGGCCATATCTGCATATGCTAGGCTCGTCAAGTTTAACCTGAGTATTCTGCGTGTGCAAAACTGGCTTGCACCCGTTGTAGATGGACGTAGAGCTTATCACACCCGATCATCACGTGGTGTCTGGGCACGACGAACTTTGGCAATAGTGCATACACAGGGAGAACACTTCTTGGTAATTAGTGAGAGATCATCTTAAAATGCTACCATCAATCAAAGCAAGATAAGATGCATAAAGGATAAACATCACATGCACTCAATATAAGTGATATGATATGGCCATCATCATCTTGTGCTTGTGATCTCCATCTCCAGAGCACCGTCATGATCACCATCGTCACCGGCGCGACACCTTGATCTCCATCGTAGCATCGTTGTCGTCTCGTCAACTATTGCTTCTACGACTATCGCTACCGCTTAGTGATAAAGTAAAGCAATTACAGGGCGTTTGCATTTCATACAATAAAGCGACAACCATATGGCTCCTGCCAGTTGCCGATAACTCGGTTACAAAACATGATCATCTCATACAATAAAATATAGCATCACATCTTGACCATATCACATCACAACATGCCCTGCAAAAACAAGTTAGACGTCCTCTACTTTGTTGTTGCAAGTTTTACGTGGCTGCTACGGGCTTAGCAAGAACTGTTCTTACCTACGCATCAAAACCACAACGATAGTTTGTCAAGTTAGTGTTGTTTTAACCTTCGCAAGGACCGGGCGTAGCCATACTCGGCTCAACTAAAGTTGGAGAAACTGACACCCGCCAGCCACCTGTGTGCAAAGCACGTCGGTAGAACCAGTCTCGCATAAGCGTACGCGTAATGTCGGTTCGGGCCGCTTCATCCAACAATACCGCCGAACCAAAGTATGACATGCTGGTAAGCAGTATGACTTGTATCGCCCACAACTCACTTGTGTTCTACTCGTGCATATAACATCTACGCATAAAACCTGGCTCGGATGCCACTGTTGGGGAACGTAGTAATTTCAAAAAAAATTCCTACGCACACGCAAGATCATGGTGATGCATAGCAACGAGAGGGGAGAGTGTTGTCTATGTACCCTCGTAGACCGAAGCGGAAGCGTTGACGCAACATAGAGGAAGTAGTCGTACGTCTTCCCGATCCAACCGATCCAAGCACCGTTACTCTGGCACCTCCGAGTTCTTGGCACACGTTCAGCTCGATGACGATCCCCGGGCTCCGATCCAGCAAAGCGTCGGGGAGGAGTTTCGTCAGCACGACGGCGTGGTGACGATCTTGATGTTCTACCGTCGCAGGGCTTCGCCTAAGCACCGCTACAATATGATCGAGGTGGAATATGGTGGAGGGGGGCACCGCACACGGCTAAGGAACGATCACGAAGATCAACTTGTGTGTCTACACTAGTGCAGAACCGGGCAATAGCACCGGTTCGTAAGGCCTTTAGTGTCGGTTCCACAACCGGCACTAAAGTGTGGTCACTAAAGCCCCCCCCCCCTTTAGTACCGGTTCAGCACGAACCGGTGCTAAAGGCCAACCACGTGGCACAAGGCAGCTCCGGGGGCAGGGAGCCCTTTAGTACCGGTTGGTAACACCAACCGGTACTATAAGGTTCTGGGGGTTTTTAGTTTTATGATTTATTTTTCATTTAATTTTGTGTTTCCATTTTAATTCTTTTTCGTTTGCTGGTATTTTACGATACTAACATTGTACACGTTATGCAT
>LR880971.1:746231947-746248469 GCA_904067115.1 Aegilops sharonensis | reverse complement strand
TTATAGTGGGGCATGAAACCGGACTCAAACAGGTGGACGTGAATGGTTCTTGACGTAGAGTAATTGCGACCATTCTTACAGCCAGCACATGGACAAGGCATAAAACCATCCGCCCGCTTGTTTGCCTCAGCCGCAAGCAGAAAAGTATGCACGCCCTCAACGAACTGGGGAGAGCATCGGTCATCGTACATCCATTGCCGGCTCATCTTCATTACACAACACCGAATAGACCCAATTAATACAAGTTCATACATAAAGTTCATACAACACTTAAATGCAACAAGCAAATAACTCTCTAGCTAAAGCATTTAAATGCAACAACAAATGCGATCAAGATCGCAACTAAGGTAACAATTGATCCAACAGCATAATGATACCAAGCCTCACTATCGATGGCATATTTTCTAATCTTTCTAATCTTCAAGCACATTTTCTCCATCTTGATCTTGTGATCATCGACGACATCGGCAACATGCAACTCCAATTCCATCTTCTCCCCCTCAATTCTTTTCAATTTTTCTTTCAAGTACTCGTTTTCTCTTTCAACTAAATTTAACCTCTCGACAATAGGGTCGGTTGGAATTTCCGGTTCACATACCTCCTAGATAAAAGTATATATGTCAACTTGATGGGCATAATTTGTCGTAAACACGAAATGCAACAAATAGTTTTAAAAGAGACTATACCACATCCGAATCATAACAAGGACGAGGGCCGACGGGGGCAGATATCAAAACCATGGCACTATGTATAACAAACAACGTATGGGTAAGATAATTATACGAGTAACTATATATCCAAATCACACAAACATCAATTTTTTATATAAAATTTCATGAACAAGAGGCTCACCACAAGGTGGTGCCGGCGACGGGACGGTGCGGGCGATCGACGGTGGTTACGACGGAGATTTAGAAGGCACTAAGTAAAACACACCTACATATGCAAACTAAGTGTTATTTTTGACCTCAAATTGCATATAAATCAAATACTAGCACATATATATATTTCCTCCCAAATTACTAAACTCACAAATTAATCACTATATAAAGCATTGCAAGAGCTAATCTAGCAATGAGAGATGAAAGTACAAAGTTGCTAACCTTTGTGATCATTTGAATGGATGGGGGCCTTCAAATCTTGACAAATTTTGGGCAAAATGTGTGATGAGCTCGAGAGGAAGAGGGGAAGAACAGATAGGAGAGGTGAAAGGGGAAGAACAGAGCAAGCTCGGGTGGACGAAGGGTTTATGTAGGACGACCTTTAGTACCGGTTCGTGCCAAGAACCGGTACTAAAGGGCCTGGAGGGGCCCCATTCTGACAACATCCTGCCACCACTCTCATTAGTACCGGTTCGTGGCACGAACCGGTGCTAAAGGTTCGCCACAAACCGGTACTAATGAAAGCGGCCCGGCTAGCTGTTGGAACCGGTACAAATGTATACATTAGTGCCGGCTCAAGTTCAAACCGGCACTAATGTGCTTCACGTTTGACTCTTTTTCTACTAGTGCTATGGGGTGCCCCCTGCCCCCGTATATAAAGGAGTGGAGGAGGGGAGGGCCGGCCCTCTCTATAGTGCGCCCTAGGGGAGTCCTACTCCCACCGGGAGTAGGATTCCCCCTTTCCTAGTAGAACTAGAAGCCCTTCCAAGTAGTAGGAGTAGAAGGGAAGGAAAGGAAAGGGAAAAGGAGAAGGAAGGAAGGGGGCGCCCCCCTCCCTAGTCCAATTCGGACTAGCCAATGGGGAGGGGTGCGGCCACCTTTTGAGGCCTTTCTCTCCTTTCCCGTATGGCCCATTAAGGCCCAATACGAATTCCCGTAACTCCCCGGTACTCCCGAAAATACCCGAATCACTTGGAACCTTTCCGATGTCCGAATATAGTCGTCCAATATATCGATCTTTATGTCTCGATCATTTCGAGACTCCTCGTCATGTCCCCGATCTCATCCGGGACTCCGAACTCCTTCGGTACATCAAAACTCATAAACTCATAATATAACTGTCATCGAAACGTTAAGCGTGCGGACCCTACGGTTCGAGAACAATGTAGACATGACCGAGACACATCTCCGGTCAATAACCAATAGCGGAACCTGGATGCTCATATTGGCTCCTACATATTCTACGAAGATCTTTATCGGTCAGACCGCATAACAACATACGTTGTTCCCTTTGTCATCGGTATGTTACTTGCCCTAGATTCGATCGTCGGTATCTCAATACCTAGTTCAATCTCGTTACCGGCAAGTCTCTTTACTCGTTCCGTAATACATCATCTCACAACTAACTCATTAGTTGCAATGCTTGCAAGGCTTATGTGATGTGTATTACCGAGAGGGCCCAGAGATACCTCTCCGACAATCGGAGTGACAAATCCTAATCTCGAAATACGCCAACCCAACATGTACCTTTGGAGACACCTGTAGTGCACCTTTATAATCACCCAGTTACGTTGTGACGTTTGGTAGCACACAAAGTGTTCCTCCGGCAAACGGGAGTTGCATAATCTCATAGTCATAGGAACATGTATAAGTCATGAAGAAAGCAATAGCAACATACTAAACGATCGGGTGCTAAGATAATGGAATGGGTCATGTCGATCAGATCATTCACCTAATGATGTGATCCCGTTAATCAAATAACAACTCTTTGTCAATGGTTAGGAAACATAACCATCTTTGATTAACGAGCTAGTCAAGTAGAGGCATACTAGTGACACTCTGTTTGTCTATGTATTCACACATGTATCATGTTTCCGGTTAATACAATTCTAGCATGAATAATAAACATTTATCATGAAATAAGGAAATAAATAATAACTTTACTATTGCCTCTAGGGCATATTTCCTTCAGTTACTACCAATCGAGTGGACTCTATGTTAGTATCGTCTAGAGAAAGATAGTGATCGGGTGCTTACCCCGGGTACTTGAGGTACCACGGGTCGTGGATGACACGGAAGTTCCCCAGATCTTGTGGGTAAAGTGTGCAACCTCTGCAGACTGTAAAACTATTCGAATAGCCGTGTCCACGGTCAAGGACAGTTGGGTGGTGCTGCTTAGACCATGTCCATATGTTTCTGACAAACAACACGGTTTGGTAAATCTATTGACGTGATTCGTGAGGAAGTCACGATGAGCTTGAGCATGAGTTGTTCATAACTCTCTCTCGATGTTGATGTCTGTAACCTCCTGATACTTGTTGCAGACGCATTCATATCCTTGATAAATGTTGATCATACTTGCATGAGAAAAACTAGCTTTCCGCAAAAATGCCAATTTAGCAGTAGTGCCTTGCATAATTATTCTGTTATCACCCTTGGGTTGCTTGCGAGTACATTCAAAGTACTCATTGGCTTGCGACTGGTTATTTTATTGGCCAGGCATGAAAGAATAGGATGTGATGAAGAACACTTCGGTGATGAACATGCGAACTAGGACGCTTTCTAGTCAGAATGCCTGTAGGGTTAAGGCAGATGGCATGGGTCCAAGTTGTTATTGAAGATTTCCGCTGCGATGATACACTCAAGACTTGACCATAATGGTCCTACTTGTGTAAAACGGTATGTATGGATGTAAGACTCTTGTTATTCAGCTTCTGTGTGTTCAGTGAGCATTGATCTCTGGGATCACTGTACACATGCACTCGATGATCTCAACTTATGAGTCGGGGTCCCTACATGGCGAGACGACAACGATGCTACGATGGAGACCAAGGTCTCAAGCCGGTAACAATGGTGATCATGACGGTGCTTTGGAGATGGAGATCAAAGGCACAAGATGATGATGGCCATATCATATCACTTATTTTGATTGCATGCGATGTTAATCTTTTATGTATCTTATTTTGCTTAGTACGACGGTAGAATTATGAGATGATCCCTTACTAAAATTTCAAGGTGTAAGTGTTCTCCCTGAGTATGCACCATTGCTACAGTTCTTCGTGCTGAGACACAACATGATGATCGGGTGTGATAAGCTCTACATTCACATACAACAGGTGCCAGCCAGTTTTGCACATGTAGAATACTCGGGTTAAACTTGACGAGCCTAGCATATGCAGATATGGCCTCGGAACACTGAGACCGAACGGTCGAGCATGAATCATATAGTAGATATGATCAACATAGTGATGTTCACCATTGAAAACTACTCCATCTCACGTGATGATCAGACATGGTTTAGTTGATATGGATCACGTGATCATTTAGATGACTCGAGGGATGTCTATCTAAGTGGGAGTTCTTAAGTAATATGATTAATTGAACTTAAATTTATCATGAACTTAGTCCCGATAGTATTTGCATATCTATGTTGTAGATCAATTGCTCGCGTATAGCTTCCCCGTTTTATTTATGATATGTTCCTAGAGAAAACTAAGTTGAAAGTTGATAGTAGCAATGATGCGGACTAGGTCCGTGATATGAGGATTATCCTCATTGCTGCACAGAAGAATTATGTCCTTGATGCACCGCTAGGTGACAGAACTATTGCAGGAGCAAATGCAGACGTTATGAACGTTTGACAAGCTCGGTATGATGACTACTTGATAGTTTAGTGCACCATGCTTTACGGCTTAGAACCGGGACTTCAAAAATGTTTTGAAATGCCATGGAGCATATGAGATGTTCCAAGAGTTGAAAATGGTATTTCAGACTCATGCCTGAGTCGAGAGGTATGAGACCTCTGACAAGTATTTTTTTCCTACAAGATGGAGGAGAATAGCTCAACCAGTGAGCATGTGCTCAGAATGTCTGAGTACTACAATCAGTTGAATCAAGTGGGAGTTAATCTTCCAGATAAGATAGTGCTTGATAGAGTTATCTAGTCACTATCACCAAGTTACCGGAACTTCGTAATGAACTATAATATGCAAGGGATGACGAAAACAATTCCCCGAGCTCTTCGTGATGCTGAAATTGGCGAAGGTACAAATCAAGAAAAGCATCAAGTGTTGATGGCTGACAATACCACTATGAAAGGATCGATATAGTTGACTAGAGGGGGGGGGGGTGAATAGGCAACTAACAATCTTTAGCTTTTCTTTACCAAATTAAACTTTGCATCAAAGTAGGTTGTCTATATATGCAACTAGGTGGACAAACTATATGATGCAACAACAAAGTAAAGGGATGAAATAACCATGAGTGGAGCCGGTGAAGACGAGGATGTGTTACCGAAGTTCCTTCCTTTTGAGGGGAAGTACGTCTCCGTTGGAGCAGTGTGGAGGCACAATGCTCCCCAAGAAGCCACTAGGGCCACCGTATTCTCCTCACACCCTCACACAATGCGAGATGTCGTGATTCCACTATTGGTGCCCTTGGAGGCGGCGTCCGGACCTTTACAAACAAGGTTGGGGCTCTCTCCACAACCGAATTGGAGGCTCCCAATGAAACCATGGAGCTTCACCACAATGGAATATGGCTCCGAGGTGACCTCAACCGTCTAGGGTGCTCAAACACCCAAGAGTAACAAGATCTGCAAGGGATGAGTGGGGGAAATCAAATTTCTCTTGGTGGAAGTGTAGATCTGGGCCTTCTCAACCAATCCCTAGAAAATCAACAAGTTTGATTGGGTAGGGAGAGAGATCGGGCGAAAATAAGCATTGGAGCAACAATGGAGCTTGGGGGAAAAGAGGTGGGTCAACTTGGATAAGAGGACCTCCTTTTATAAGGGGGAGGACAAACCAATCGTTACCCTCGCTCAGCCCCGCACAGGGCGGTACTACCGCTAGGGTGGGCGGTACTACCGCTGTGGCCAGCGGTACTACCGTTCCACCTCGCGGTACTGCCGCATAGTAAGATGGGAGCGAGGAGCAGAGCAGGACCTGGACCCAGGGCGGTACTACCGCCTACGAGCGGTACTACTGCCCCTACTGCTGCAGCTAGTGCTGCAAAACCCGACCCGAAAGGAGAACCCTTGAGTCGAGGAGGTAGGAGCACGGAGCTACAGCGGTACTACGGTTGAGAGCTCCAAGCGGTACTACCGCTGAGTAGCGGTACTGCCGCTTGTAGCTCTCGAGGGGTACTACCGCTGGGACCAGACCTCGGGGAGAAGGCAACAAGGGAGCCTTCAACAAAGCGGAAAAAGCTCAGAGGGTGCAAAAAGGGATGTATATGTGTTGATTCCATCCTAGCCTAACCAACGCGGACCCCTCTTAATAGTACGGCTTTCCTACAACTCAAATCCACCGAAAATAAATGTAGACAAACGCCGTCTTCAATAGTCTTCGAGGGGCACAAAAACCGTCTTGTGCCTAGTGATGAAACGTCTGAAATACTCAAGGAACACGATTAGTCCGCAAAAGCATTATCATCAATCACCAAAACACCTTAGGGATAAATATGCCCTTACAATCTCCCCCTTTTTGGTGGATTGATGACAATGCGGGATTTGCACAAAGGGAAAAAATATAGGACATAAGCAAACCCCACATCTCTTAAATATAGACGAGCTCCCCCTAGATCTATGATATCTAGATAAGTGCTTTGGACTACACGACACACATACTAGGATCAACACTCCCCCTATATTTTATAGACAATGCATATCTTGCGACAATAAGGCTAACACTAAGCAAGATAGTAAATATGAGCATAATATAAATAGCACAAGATAACATAAGCTCAATAAGATGTGATAGAGTGCATATATCTTACACCATATGATAGATAAGTCTCATGAGCACAAACCAAACCAAAGCAAGTAAGGTTCAACATGAGAAAAGAGTTTGCGAGAAAGACATGCAAGGCAAACACGCCACACAAACACACGCTCGCAACTCGACAACGACAAATCCCTAAGCTCTCTCCCCCTTTGGCATCGAGACGCCAAAAAGGCAAAGAGCGCTGCTAAGGCTCCAGGTGATAGCAAACTGAGTGGCTCTATCATCTCATCCTGGCGGGATCGTCTGCACTGCCATCCTCAGTCGGAAACTGCTCGGTGTCTGAATTGATCCACGGACAGTGCTGCTGAATCCACTCCTCTTCCTCAGTGATCTGACCCTCAGATCCGCTGGCAACGGTCGCACCCAACTGACGCATGAGCTCCTTGTGACGACCCCTGGCCTGCTTCTCAGCCACATGAGTCATGTACTGACCATGAGACTCCATGCAGAAGAGTTTCTTCATCTTGCGCTTGAGCTTTTTTTCCCAAGAGGGCTCTGCTCCAGAAGGCTCATAGTCATCGTCATCATCAGCATCAGCCTCGGTCTCCTTGTCAGCAGCTCCAGGCGGAACGCCCGAACTCGAAGCTACGGTGCCCCAGTTCTCCTTCTTCCTCAGCCGCTTGATCTCATGAGAAACTAGATCCCCAGTCTCCAACAATACCTTAGGATACGCACGCTCCCAGGCCTTCTCAATGAGCAACACGATAAACGGTCCATAGATAGGGCATTTACGCTCAGAGATGGCGGAAACCAATTCAGACCACATGATATGAGAGATATCCAAGGATTCTCCAGTGTTTTCTTCCTTCTCATGCTGACAGAAAAGAAGCATGTCCACAAGGAAAGAGTGTACCATATGCAAGTTGCCAATGCGAGGGAAGAGAGTCTCGCTGAAGATGTGATGGAGAATGTATAGAAATGCAGACAACTCATAGGTCTCCTTCTTAGTCACTGGGTGAATCTTCAAGGTATAGTATGTCCAGAGAGATTGCTTGTGAGTGGAAGTTGCATTGCGGTGAGGGCGAAAGCCAACTGGGTTCTCAAGACCTTGATCCTCAACTTGAACAAGCTCCATGAAGGCCTTCCACTTGACAGAGAGCAGCCTGCCATTTGTCATCCAAGTCAGAGTCCTGTCCTCATCTGTCCCAAGATGGACGGTAGCATGAAACTGAGCCACCAAATCTGCATCAAAGTCCTTGTTGAACTGCATGATCCTGAGGATGTTCAACTGAGTGCACATCTGAAGAGCCTCCCCAAAGTAGACAAGATCCTTCTCCATAAAGTCAATGTCGATGGAGTGAACAACAACAAAAAGATTCTTCTTGGATTTGATCACATCAAAGTAGATGGCATGTTGAAAACGGTTCTAGAACGGGCGGTTGACCAAGGCGGGTTCTTGATCGACCTCATAGGGGTTGCACCGACGCTTCTCCTAGAATTCCTTGGTAGACAACTCTGTCACACACTTGGTCCTTGGCTTGGGCTTGGACGCACTCATCTTCTTCATTTGAGGAGGAGGCGGAACACTTGATGAGGCCGCCGTTGTCTCAGAGGTGCGGTAGCGCTTGGAAGTTGCACGCCTAGGGTTGACACGGCGCGCATGCTGCTCAGAAGGACCATTACCGGCATCCATGGCAAGTGGACAGGGTGGGGATCGACTCCGCCGAAGGAAATGAGAGGGACGGCCCGGAGACGGCGGCCTGCCGGAGCCCTCCCGCGGCAAGTCGACGCTGGAGAGACGAAGAGGAACGAGGGGGCGGTGCGAATGGGTATGGGGGAGACGAAACCTCCCCCTGCCCCGACATAACCCCCTGGTCCGGCCCCTCAATGGTAGTACCGCACGGGTGGGCGGTAGTACCACTTGTCAACATAAGCGGTAGTAGCGCGCACCACAAGCAGCAGTACCGCCTAGCAAGACTCAAAGACTAGACAGCAAACGGCTCGGCTCAAAAATAAGGGAAAACAAACGGCAAGAAGAGGAAACTAAGACTCAGCAACGAGAACACTAGCAAGAGGACAGGAAACACACACCTCTTCAAGATAGGGCGATGGCCGAGGACACCTATGTTTGAGTCAAGAGGTATGGCGCCGCGAAGATTTTAACCTTGGGCCCATGACCAAAACTCGTCTTTGAAGCACAAGTACCATAAAAAATGGCTAATGTGAAAGACTTGATAAATTTATGCATAATGGGGGAGGGAGAGTTCATTGAGAGAACAACACTCCCCCTATGTCCATGCCTACACCTAAACAAGACAACAAGTTGAGTATGGTGGGTTGTGCAAGGGTTCAAGTCACATTGCTCGAATCAATGATATTTAGCTCATGCCTTAACTCGCGAAATCTTGCTTCATCCAAGGGCTTCATGAAAATATCTGCAAGGTTATCATGAGTCTTGACATAGTTGAGCTCGATCTCCCCTCGCCTAATGTGATCCCGGATGAAGTGATACCGAATCTCAATATGCTTCGTCTTGAAGTGTTGAACCGGGTTGAGAGAAATCTTGATGGCACTTTCATTGTCACACCAAAGAGGAACTTTGTCACAAATGACACCATAATCCTTTAAAGTTTGCCTGATCCAAAGAAGTTGTGCACAACAACTACCGGCTGCCACATGCTCCGCTTCGGTGGACGAGAGAGACACACAACTTTGCTTCTTAGAAGACCAACTTACCAAAGAGCAACCAAGGAATTGGAACCCTCTGGAAGTGGACTTCCTATCCACTTTGTCTCCCGCCCAATCCGAGTCCGAATAACCTACAAGCTTGAAGTTTGCTCCTCTTGGGTACCATAAGCCAAAGTTTGGGGTATGAGCCAAATATCAAAAGATTCGCTTGACCGCCACAAAGTGGCTTTCCTTAGGTGCGGCTTGAAACCGTGCACAAATTCCCACACTCAACATGATATCTGGTCTAGATGCACAAAGGTAAAGCAAGGAGCCAATCATGGAGCGATATACCTTTTGATCCACCGCTTTACCATTGGGATCATTGTCAGGTTGTCACTTGGTGGGCGTTGGAGTGGAAGCCGGCTTGACATCACTTAGCTTGAATCTCTTTAGCATGTCTTGAGTGTATTTGGCTTGGTTGATGAAGGTTCCTTCTCTTCTTTGTTTGATTTCGAACCCGAGAAAGAACTTCAACTCTCCCATCGAAGACATCTTGAACTTTGAGGTCATGAGAGCGGCAAATTCCTCATTGAAAGCTTTGTTAGGGGATCCGAAGATAATATCATCAGCATATTGTTGGCACACAAACAAATCCCCTTTGACCTTCTTAGTAAAAAGAGTGGGGTCGATTTTCCCAACATCAAAACCACGATCTTGCGACAACTCGGTAAGGTGGTCATACCACACACGTGGGGCTTGTTTAAGGCCATAGAGTGCCTTATCGAGTTGATACACATGATCCGGGAAGTAAGGATCCTCGAACCCGGGGGTTGTTTGACATACACCAACTCATTAATAGGACCATTAAGAAAAGCACTCTTCACATCCATTTGTTGCAACTTAAAGTTATGATGAGAAGCATAAGCAATCAACATGCAAATGGATTCAAGGCGAGCAACGGGAGCAAAGGTTTCACCGTAGTCGATACCTTCGACTTGAGAGTAGCCTTGTGCTACCAACCGGGCCTTGTTGCGAATGATAATTCCATGAGCATCTTGATTTTTCTTTAATACCCACTTGGTTCCTATGACATTATGGTTCCCCGTTGGCCTTGGCACCAATCTCCACACCTTGTTGTACTCGAAGTTGTTGGGTTCTTCGTGCATGGCATTGAGCCAATCCGGATCTTCGAGCGCCTCATATACCTTTTGGGGTTCAACACAAGAGACAAACGTGTGATGCTCACAATAGTTTGCCAATTGTCTACGAGTGCTAACCCCCTTTCGGATGCTTCCAAGCACATTTGACATGAGATGGCCCTTGGTTGTGAGCTTGGAAGCAATCTTGGTGGCACGATGCTCCAATTCCTCCTCGGGGGTGAGTTGAGGAGCGGTCACTTGATCATCTTGAGCGCCGTATTGAGCTTGTTCTTGATCTTGAGCTTGCTCTTGATCTTGAACTTGCTCGGAGGAGAGAACTTGACCTTGGGCATCACTTGGTGACTCAACAACGTCTTGAGGTTGATCTTGCCCTTGGTCATGTTCATGAGGTTGAGGGCCTTCACTTTGTTCTTCGGAAGCGTGTGGGTCTTGAGTTGGTGATGGTTCCACTTGAGTGGAACATTGTCCTTCTCCTTCGGCCACAAGGGGTTCCTCAATGGTAGGATATGACCAACACCCATTCTTCTTATGGCTTGGGGAGGAATTTCGTCACCTACATCACAAGTACCACTTTGCTCCACTTGGGAGCCGTTATTCTCATCAAACTCCATGTTACACGTCTCCTCAATAAGGCACATGGACTTATTAAGAACACAGTAAGCATGGGAGTTTGTAGCATAACCAACAAATATGCCCTCATGAGCTCTAGCCTCAAATTTAGACAAACGAACACCTTTCTTGAGAATGAAGGACTTACACCCGAACACCCGGAAGTACTTGAGGTTGGGCTTGTTACCGGTCAGAATCTTATATGGAGTCTTGTTCAAGCCCTTGCGGAGGTAGAGCCGATTTGATGCATGACACGCGGTGTTGATGGCTTCAACCAAAAAGTTGTATGGAGACTTGAACTCCGCCATCATGGTCCTTGCTGCATCCATCAACGTCCGGTTCTTCCTCTCCACTGCACCATTTTTTTGAGGGGTGTATGGTGCGGAATATTAATGCTTGATCCCCTCATCACTAAGAAACTCATCCAAGGTGTAGTTCTTGAACTCGGTGCCATTGTCGCTTTTTATAGTCAAGATCTTTGCATTGTGTTGATGTTGGGCTTCATTCGCAAAGTCAATGACGATTTGTTGGGTCTCGCTCTTCCTCTTGAAGAAATATACCCATGTGTATCTTGAATAATCATCCACAATCACCAAGCAATACTTTGTACCCCCAAGACTATCAAAGGATGGAGGCCCAAAGAGATCCATGTGAAGGAGCTCCAAAGGCATCTTCGAGTAAATGATAGTCGTGGGAGGGTGAGCCTTCTCATGTAGCTTTCCTTTGATACAAGCACTGCAAGCACGATCTTTAGCAAAACTAACATTTGTTAGTCCACGAACATGGTCCCCCTTGAGAATACTTTGCAAAGATCTCATATTGACATGGGCTAGACGGCGATGCCAAAGCCATCCCATGTCAACTTTAGACATTAGGCATGTCGCGGTCTTGGTGGGTCGCTCCGAAAAGTTAGTCACATAGAGACCATTCTCGATATGCCCAAAAAAGGCTACTTTAAGAGTCTTGCTCCACAAGATGACCACGGTATCAATATCAAAGAAGGTGGAAAAACCCATGAGTGCAAGTTGACTAACGGAAAGTAAATTGTATGCAAGGGACTCAACAAGCATGCCCTTCTCAATCGTGAGATCATGAGAAATGAAAACCTTGCCGAGTCCCAATACCTTAGAAGATGAGGCATCACCCCACTCGACATTGGTGGGCATAGATGGAATCTTGTGCACGTCCACCACCAAGTCCTTGCTTCCGGTTATATGATTTGTAGCTCCACTATCGAGCAAGCATGATCCCCCACCGGAAGCAAACACCTACAAGAGATCAATGCTTGGTTTTAGGTACCCATTTTGTAATGGGTCCTTTGATGTTAGTGACAAGGGTCTTAGGAACCCAAATAGACCATTCAATGTACTTATAAGGAGAACCAACAAATTTGGCATAAACATGCCCATCACTAGCACGTCACAACACATAAGAAGGGTTGAAGTCGCCAGCTTTGTTGGAAGGGGTTGCATTGCCCTTCTTGACACCACCACCCTTCGCATTGTTCTTCTTCTCCTTGGAAGCACCCTCTCCCTCCTTCACAAAAGTTTGCTTGAGAGGAGGAGCTCGTTTGTTCTTGTCATTCTTCTTCTTGTTCTTGGGCTTGGGTGCGAACCCAATCCCCTCCTTGGCTACAACTTCCTTTTGACTACTCAAAAGGTCGTTGAGGTTCTTCTCACCTTGTATGCACGACACAAGGCCTTTCTCAAATTGCTCCTTCAACTTTGCATTCTCCTCAATAAGATGCGCATGCTCAGAACAAGGGTTAGTAGCATTTGCATTATCAATTAAAACCATATGAGGAAAGGTGGCTTTCTCCTTAGTTAGCTTCACTTGAAGTTGATTATGATACTCTTTAAGACTAGCATGAATACCCTTCAAGGCCTTGTGAGCCTTGTCAAGTATATCAAACTCCTCCTTGAGTCTAGCAAGATCAATCCCAAGTCTGGCTTTCTCGGAATTTAGCACACGAGATACAACAAGAGCATGATCAAGATCTTTCTTTAGTTTAGCATGATCATCGTTGTATGACTCCTCAAGAGCCAAATGAAGACCACGCTCTTCCTCAAGAGCATTGGAAAGATCCGAAATCTCATCGGCATAGTCACGGCTATGCCCCTCCATCTTAGAGATGGTATCTTCGTGAGCCTCGATCATGTCATTGGCTTCACCAAGTTGTTCCAAGAGAGCAACGAAGTGCTTCTTGGATTTACCCTTGAGTTTACCCATATAGGACTCAAACTCATTCTCCTCCACATTAGATCCCTCATGTTCATCAATGCAATCCGTCAAAGAAGGATGATTAATGATGGTAGTTTTGATGTTGGGGGTTACCTTGTTGGTGGCTTTAGCCATGAGGCACTTGGCGGTGATGCTGTCATTGGGTGAGTCGAAGAGAGACACCCGTGGAGTCGTCACAATGGCAACGGAGGCCATGGCACCCGACTCACCATCTTCATCATCATCCTCCTCCTCATTGTACTCTTCTTGTACCACCAATGCCTTGGGAGGAGCCTTCTTGGTGAAGTTTCTCTTGTTGGGGAAAGACTTGGCCTTGTCCTTCCGGATGAGCTTGCCACCATTGTCTTCCCTCTTCTCATAAGGGCATTCCGCAACAAAATGGCTCACATTGCCACAATTATAGCAAGTCCTCACACGTTGCTTGACCTTTGCGCCACTTGAATTGTTCTTGTTGAAGTTGGGCCTAGAGTTCTTCTTGCTCCAAAATTGCCTTGAAGCAAGAGCCATGTGTTCATGATAGGCATACTTTGCATCTTCGGGGTTGCTCTCCTCCTCTTCCTCTTCGTCCTCTTCTTCCACATTAACCTTGGACTTTAGTGCAAGGTTGGGATTCTTTGCTCTTTGAGAATGTAGCACCGCATTGTCGGCGGTCTTGTCCAAGATGGTCATAGCCACTAACTCATCGAACACTTCACTTGAGGACAAGGTGTGAAAGTCCGGACTTTGACGAATGAAGGAGGACATGGCCTTGTGGTAAGGCATCATTGCCTTGAGGAATTTGCGCTTGATCCAATTGTCATCCGTGTCCTTGCTTCCATGATCTCGGAGTGAGACCGCGAGTTTGGCTACTCCCCAATAAAGCTCACGAGGTTCTTCATCTTCTTTCATTGCAAACTCATTGGCTTCATCTTGCACCACTTCATAGTTGGAACGTTGAATGCTTGCGCTTCCCCTGTAGAGGGAAACAACTTGGTGCCAAGCATCTTTGGCCATGGAGTAGGGCCGGAGATGAGGAAGATCTTCGGGTGGAATTGATTCTTGGATGATGAAGAGAGCATTCTCATTGAATTGATTATCCGCGGTTTCTCTAGGAGTGAAGTTGCTTCGGTCATGCAGATAGAAACCTTCTTCAATGATTCTCCAAAGATTAGTATTCACATGATTTAAATGACGCTTAAAGCGATAGACCCAAGAATCAAAGTCCTCATTTTTCACAATCTTAGGGGTAGGGCCGGCATGATTCAAATGAGTGGAAGGAACCGGTCCACCGTAAACAAGTGGAGGTTCTACATGGGCAAAGATGCCGGTGCCATTTTTACCACTAGAAGAAGGAGCTTTTTCACTAGTAGCTTCCCCCTTGTCGGAGTTAGCATCCATCACCTTGTTAGTGGGATCACCCACTTTCAACAGTGCGGTGGATAGTTTAAGCCCTTCTAAGAATTTATTAAACATGCTTTCAACGGTCGTCATGGAGGTCTTCAATGTGTCCAAAGCCACATTGAATTCCTCACGAGAGACTGCGGTTCCCCTATCGGCCGTAACGAGATTGGATTCACACCGGAGTGCTCCTCCACACCATCTCTAGTGTCAACCATACTCTTCGGATGGCAAAGTCTATACCTACTAATAAAGCAATGTGCGTTTCTCCAATTTTTTCATCCGTTCACCATCGAAAAGATTTTTGTTCTATCCAAGGTGGTACTAAATTTTTGGGCGTCCATCTGTTAGAAAAGAAAAACAGTTTTATTCCGAAATTTGTACGTGGGCCGCACATGCTTCGGCTCAGGAAAGCAAGCCCGTTTCTTTCCTGCCCGTTCATATGAAAAAACATTATTTACCGCACAGGGCGGCAAATAGTTAAAATTACGCACATGGCGCCAAAATTGGGTCTGCCTGTTTACGTTTTCCTCTCTATTCTGTTTCTGTTTTTATTTTCCTTTTTCCTGTTTACTCTTCTTTTTTATATTTTTCTTTCCAAATTTATTTTCTTTTTTCTTTTTATATTTTTTAATAAATTCTATTTTTCCTTTTTTTTTCAGAATTCCATTTTTTTAAAATTTTCATAAAATCAGAAGAATTCAAAATTTTGCACCAATTTTGAAATATGTTTGGATCTTTAATTTTTTTATACTCATTCCATTTTTAAAAAACTAAAAAAATGTTCGAATTTTATAAAAAGTGTTTACCTTTTCCAAAATGGTATGAGATTTTCAAAATAAATTGTATTTTAGAAAATGATACAAATTCGAAAATATTCATGCTTATTGAAGTGTTCACAAATTTAAAGTATTGTTTGTGTTTGAAAAACACGTTTAATTTTTTTTTCAATGTTCAAAACATGTGTCCATTTTCACTAATTAGAAGAATTGTTTTCTTAAAAGGAGGTTCATGTTTTCAAAACATGTTTGTGAATTTTAAAAAACCATTTCAAGTTTTGTTCATATTTTTCCAAATTTAATGAAATTTTCAAAAACAATGCTCGCATTTTTTTTAATAAAGCAAGGTGCGTTTCTCCAAATTTTTCATCCGTTCACCACCAAAAAGATTTTTGTTCTATCCAAGGTGGTACTAAATTTTTGTGCGTCCATCTGTTAGAAAAGAAAAACAGTTTTGTTCCGAAATTTGTACGTGGGCCGCACATGCTTCGGCCCAGGAAAGCAAGCCCGTTTCTTTCCTGCCCGTTCATCTGAAAAAACATTATTTACCGCACAGGGCAGCAAATAGTTAAAATTACGCACATGGCGCCAAAATTGGGTCTGCCCGTTTACGTTTTCCTCTCTATTCTGTTTCTGTTTTTATTTTCCTTTTTCCTGTTTACTCTTCTTTTTTATATTTTTCTTTCCAAATTTATTTTCTTTTTGCTTTTTATATTTTGTAATAAATTCTATTTTTCCTTTTTTTTTCGGAATTCCCTTTTTGTTTAAATTTTCGTAAAATCAGCAGAATTCAAAATTTTACACCAATTTTGAAATATGTTTGGATCTTTAATTTTTTTATACTCATTCCATTTTAAAAACTAAAAAAATTGTACGAATTTTTTAAAAAGTGTTTACATTTTCCAAAATGGTTTGAGATTTTCAAAATAAATTGTATTTTAGAAAATGATACAAATTCGAAAATATTCATGCTTATTGAAGTGTTCACAAAATTAAAGTATTGTTTGTGTTTGAAAAACACGTTTAAATTATTATTTTTCAATGTTCAAAACATGTGTCCATTTTCACAAATTAAAAAAATT
>LR880971.1:746210496-746231888 GCA_904067115.1 Aegilops sharonensis | reverse complement strand
TACATTTTCCAAAATGGTTTGAGATTTTCAAAATAAATTGTATTTTAGAAAATGATACAAATTCGAAAATATTCATGCTTATTGAAGTGTTCACAAAATTAAAGTATTGTTTGTGTTTGAAAAACACGTTTAAATTATTATTTTTCAATGTTCAAAACATGTGTCCATTTTCACAAATTAAAAAAATTATTTTCTTAAAAGGTGGTTCATGTTTTCAAAACATGTTTGTGAATTTTAAAAACCATTTCAAGTTTTGTTCATATTTTTCCAAATCTAATGAAATTTTCAAAAACAATGCTCGCATTTTTTTAGAAAAAGAATCAAGATTTTAAAAATTGTTCCACTATGAAGATCTCGCGGGCCAAACATGACCCGTGGGAACACCGCAACTCCTCGCTATGTCGCCCCACCGCTGGGAGACCATTTTGATGGACACATCAATTACCTCTCTTGATGCTTCTTACAAAAAAAAATCTCCCGTTGCAACGCAATGGCATATGTGCTAGTCCTTAATAAAGAGACGAGGCTCTGATACCAATTGAAAGGATCGATATAGTTGACTAGAGGGGGGGTGAATAGGCAACTAACAATTTTTAGCTTTTCTATACCAAATTAAACTTTGCATCATAGTAGGTTGTCTAGATATGCAACTAGGTGGACAACCTATATGATGCAACAACAACAAGCACACAAGCAAGCAAGGTATATAATACAAATAAGCTTGCACAAGTAAAGGGATGAAATAACCAAGAGTGGAGCCGGTGAAGACGAGGATGTGTTGCCGAAGTTCCTTCCTTTTGAGGGGAAGTACGTCTCCGTTGGAGCGGTGTGGAGGCACAATACTCCCAAAGAAGCCACTAGGGCCACCGTATTCTCCTCACGCCCTCACACAATGCGAGATGCTGTGATTCCACTATTGGTTCCATTGGAGGCGGCGACCGGACCTTTACAAACAAGGTTGGGGCTCTCTCCACAACCGAATTGGAGGCTCCCAACGAAACCACAAGGCTTCACCACAATGGAATATGGCTCCAAGGTGATCTCAATCGTCTAGGGTGCTCAAACACCCAAGAGTAACAAGATCCGCAAGGGATGAGTGGGGGGAACCGAATTTCTCTTGGTGGAAGTGTAGATCTAGGCCTTCTCAACCAGTCCCTTGAAAATCAACAAGTTTGATTGGGTAGGGAGAGAGATCGGGCGAAAATGAGCTTTGGAGCAACAATGGAGCTTGGGGGAAAAGAGGTAGGTCAACTTGGCGAAGAAGACCTCCTTTTATAAGGGGGGAGACAAACCAACCGTTACCCTCGCTCAGCCCCGCACAAGGCGGTACTACCGCTGGGGTGGGCGGTACTACTGCTGTGGCTAGCGGTACTACCGTTCCACCTCGCGGTACTGCCGCGTAGTAAGATAGGAGCAAGGAGCAGAGCAAGACCTGGACCCAAGGCGGTACTACCATGGTGGTAAGAACGGTACTACCGCCTACGAGCGGTACTACCGCCCCTACTGCTGCAGCTAGTGCCGCAAAACCCGACATGAAAGGAGAACCCTCGAGTCGAGGCGGTAGGAGCATGGAGCCGCAGCGGTACTATGGCTGAGAGCTCCAAGCGGTACTATAGCTGAGGAGCGGTACTGCCGCTTGTAGGTCTCGAGCGGTACTACCGCTGGGGTTCGCGGTACTACCGCTGGGACCAGACCTCGGGGAGAAGGCAACAAGGGAGCCTTCAACGAAACAGAAAAGCTCAGAGGGTGCAAAAAGGGATGTGTACGTGTTGATTCCACCCTAGCCTAACCAATGCGGACCCCTTCTTATTAGTACGGCTTTCCTACGACTCAAATCCACCGAAAAGAAACGTAGACAAACGCCGTCTTCAATAGTCTTCGAGGGGCCCAAAAACCGTCTTGTTCCTAATGATGAAATGTGTGAAATACTCAAGGCACACGATTAGTCCACAAAAGCATTGTCATCAATCACCAAAACACCTTAGGGATAAATACGCCCTTACACACTAGTTTCAAGTAAAAGGGCAAGGGAAAGAAAGGGAACTTCAAGAAGAATGACAAGCAAGTTGCCACTCCCATGAATAAGCCCAAAGCTAGACCCAAGCCTGAAACTGAGTGTTTCTACTTCAAAGGAAATGGTGAAGCGAAACTGCCCCAAATACTTGGCGGATAAAAAGGATGGCAAAGTGAACAAAGATATATATGATATACATGTCATTGATGTGTACTTTAGTAGTATTCATAGTAGCCCCTGGGTATTTGATGGTTCAGTTGCTATGATTAGTAACTTGAAACATGAGTTATAAAATGAATAGAGACTTGTTGAGGGCAAGGTGACGATGTGTGTTGGAAGTGATTCCAAGGTTGATAAGATCACCATCGCACACTTCCTTTACCTTCAGGATTAGTGTTGAACCTAAAATAAATGTTATTTGGTGTTTACGTTGAGCATAATATGATTGGATCATGTTTATTGCAATACGGTTATTCATTTAAGTCAAAGAATAATTATTATTCAGTTTACATGAATAAAACCTTCGGTGGTCATACACCCAAGGTGAATGGTTTACTGAATCTCGATTGTAGTGATACACATATTCATAATATTGAAGCCAAAAGATGCAAGGTTAATAATGATAGTGCAACTTATTCGTGGCACTGCCGTTTAGGTCTTGGTGTAAAGCGCATGAAGAAACTCCATGCGGATGGCCTTTTGGAATCACTTGATTATGAATCATTTGATGCTTGCGAACCATGCCTCATGGGCAAGATGACTAAGACTCCATTCTCCGGAACAACGGAGCGAGCCACTGCCTTATTGGAAATAATACATACCGATGTATGCGGTCCGGTGAGTGTTGAGGCTCGCGGCGGGTATCATTATTTTCTGACCGTCACAGATGATTTGAGCAGATATGGGTATATCTACTTAATGAAACACAAGTCTGAAACATTTGAAAAGTTCAAAGAATTTCAGAGTGAAGTTGAGAATTATCGTAACAAGAAAATAAAGTTTCTATGATCTGATCGCGGAGGTGAATATTTGAGTTACGAGTTTGGCCTTCATTTGAAACAATGTGGAATAGTTTCGTAACTCACGCCACCTAGAACACCACAGCGAATGGTGTGTCTGAACGCCATAACCGTACTTTATTAGATATGGTGCAATCTATGATGTCTCTTACTGAATTACCACTATCATTTTGGGGTTATGTATTAGAGATAGCTGCATTCACGTTAAATAGGGTACCATCTAAATCCGTTGAGACGGCACCATATGAATTGTGGTTTGGCAAGAAACCTAAGTTGTCGTTTCTTAAAGTTTGGAGTGATGATGCTTATGTGAAAAAGTTTCAACCTGATAAGCTCGAACCCAAATCGGAGAAATGCGTCTTCATAGGATACCCAAAGGAAACTATTGGGTACACCTTCTATCACAGATATGAAGGCAAGATATCTGTTGCTAAGAATGGATCCTTTCTAGAGAAGGAGTTTCTCTCGAAAGAAGTGAGTGGGAAGAAAGTAGAACTTGATGAGGTAGTTGTACCTTCCCCCGAATTGGAAAATGGTTCATCACAGAAATCAGTTCCAGTGATGCCTACACCAATTAGTGAGGAAGTTAATAGTGATGATCATGAAACTTCAGATCAAGTTACTACCAAACCTCATAGGTCAACCAGAGTACGTTACGCACCAGAGTGGTACGATAATCCTGTTCTAGAAGCCATGTTACTAGACCATGACGAACCTATGAACTATGAGGAAGCAATGATGAGCCCAAATTCCGCGAAATGGCTTGAGGCCATGAAAACTGAGATGGGATCCATGTATGAGAACAAGTATGGACTTTGATTGACTTGCCCGATGATCGGCGAGCCATTGAGAATAAATGGATCTTCAAGAGGAAGACGGACGCTGATAGTAGTGTTACTATCTACAAAGCTCGACTTGTCGAAAAGGGTTTTTACAAGTTCAAGATGTTGACTACGATGAGATTTTCTCACTCGTATCGATGCTTAAAGTCTGTCCGAATCATGTTAGCAATTGCCACATTTTATGAAATCTGACAAATGGATATCAAAACTGCATTCCTTAATGGATTTAATAAAGAAGAGTTGTATATGATACAACCAGAAGGTTTTTTCAATCCTAAAGGTGCTAACAAAATGTGCAAGCTCCAGGGATCCATCTATGGACTGGTGCAAGCATCTCAGAGTTGGAATATACACTTTGATAAGTTGATCAAAGCATATAGTTTTATACAGACTTGCGGTGAAGCCTGTATTTACAAGAAAGTGAGTGGAGGACTACAACCTTTCTGATAAGTATATGTGAATGACATATTGTTGATCAGAAATGATGTAGAATTTTCTGGAAAGCATACACTACTGCAGGATGCTGCTAACGTGACACTACGATCAGAGACCCTTCGACGAAACTATGTGCGATGCCATAATCACAAATGGTGGTGTAAAATAACCATCAAAAAAGGTGCAAAACGTTTGTGATGGAGGATGCATCAAACACGGTTTAGATTTTAGTTGCGTGTGCGATGTAGGGCATACGGTGCAGCTCAATTAACCGTTTGAGACGAGGAGGAACAAAAGAAACGGGCAGCCAGATGAAGGTGTGTGCGATGTACAACATACGGTTCACTCGGATGAACTATTTGTGATTAGGCAACACAAAAGAAACGATCAGCCAGATGACGATGTGTGCGATATACGGCATGCGGTTCACTCGGATGAACTGTTTGCGTTGAGACAAGAGAACAGAAACCGTTCAACTTAACAAGATATGTGTGATACGCGACAAACAGGTCTGTAATCAGAAATGTGTGCGAAGACCGATAATAACGCAGACAATTGCTTCTAATAAGACGTATGTGTTGTGAGGAAACAATTGCTGGTATACAATTGTGAGTGATTGATGAAATCATCACCGACGGGTTCCATTGTTTAGTCCGTGTGTGATGTGATTTTCTTTGTCCGCACAACATCTATGCTCTGTCTATAGAGTATCAACATATATACTTAAAAAGATAGCATTGCATAACCAAATTAAGCATACAATTACACAAGTGACTACACACATAACATTTCCACACACCAAAGAAAGCAATTACTTGCATACTAAAGTAGGAGAAACGAGGATCTAATCATCTACTTATTGTTGCGACGATGCTTGCCATTGTTCTGCTTCCGGCTGGATCCCTGTCCGTTGGGGAAGGAGGGACTTCCTCATGTCAACGATCTGCCTGTACATGTCGTAGCTCATGTATGCCTCCTTGGCCGCGTACACGACGTGAGCTTTGTCGAGTTTCTCCATCCAGGGCGAGTGCCAGGCACGCTTGTCCTTGTTGCACGAATCCTTCATGTCTCTGTAGTAGGGGTAGATGATGGCCTCGGCGAGGTGAACTAGTGAGTCCTTCTCATGCTCCTTGCTGCCCCTGATCTTGTATTGTCCCTGGATGTCGGCAAGATTCTAGCAGGCGATGCCCGAATTCTCGAGTGCCTTTACATCGTTGGTGATGTCCACCGAAGCGAACATGTAGTGGGGGCTGTTGACAAACCTGGCGAAACGCTCGCAAGGCCTTGTGGCCAGGCAGTAGTGGTAGATGAGGATGTGGTGGCGCACGCACATCTAGGTGACAACGACCTTGGGACGAGACCCGGCACGAGCGCGGGTGTACTCGAGGTCGAACCCGACCACCTTGTACTTCTCCTCGGCAAGCAACAACTCCATGCATGATGTGGATGGAGTGCTCCGCCCAGACCGGGTGGTTGGTGTACACCACCGAGAGGTCCATGAACCTTCTGTGGGTGTCCACCATGGCACGCATGGTGAACTGCTGCTCGTCGTCGGCAGTCGCTCGGAGCGCCATTGGAGCCGCGCAAGATGCCCTCTAAGAATTTCTTGTGGTGGGTGTGCTTTTGCAATGGTGGGGCGCGATCGAAAGGTTGAAGAGACACAAGGGTAGGTTAAATGGCCGGTGTAATAAATGGGGGCCGGCCGGCCTGTAATCTTCACGTCTTGTCACGGCGTTCATAGCAGAGGATTCCGAAATCTAGTGCACGCTTGACAACACCGCACCCCAGGCATGGGCTCGAAGAGGCGCCAAATGTATCGTCCGCGCTGTTTACCGTGCAAGCTTCCCGCCCGTCTAGTTTGGCCACGCGTCGGCTAGAAGAGGGACAAATCGTGGGCGTTTATTGGCAAAAAGCTTTGTAAAAACAAAGTGTGTGGAATGACTTTGGTCATAAGTTTAACCTTGGGCACTCGAGTGCGATAATTAATTCTGCGCTCTACAATGCGCACGGTGGAAGAAACCAACTGTGTGCAATAATGTCGAGGATCGCAGTCGAGTTAGCTATACAGATCGTGTGCTGTGAGATCGACAAGGTAAACTGATTCGAGAATGGTTAATAAAATCTAAGACCATTGCATGTTAAGGTCAAAATAGTGCTAGCAATATACGAGTCTCATACGATGCCATTTCAACAATTGTACCACAAAAGCTCGAAATGTTACAAGGTTCAAATTCCAGAGTTATATGGCTCAAATTCGAAGATTACAAGGTTCAAACTGATATTAGAAATGAAATTCAGCTCATTAGCTGCAAACGCTCGCGCTGATGCGCTGAACATGGATATCAGAGAGGTTCAAACTAATATCATCGCTTCTAAGTCTGGCTTCGAAACCTCACAATTTTTGCAAAGGGGTCAGCCACTGAGAAGTCATGTATGGGGTTGACCCCGATGACTTCTGATTACTCTGTCATCTGAAGTTCCAAAATGAAATTCAGCATTTTTGGAGCCTCCTCCATTCTGCTGCAGGCAGTGGCGCTGATCAACAGACCATTCATTTTGTGAAATAAATGTAGGGAAAACTTAATTTCCTTCAGCACCCTTGCTCTGAGAACAAAGAACCTAGCAAATATAATCTCCGGTAAGGTCCCTCAGTATGAGTTCAAAGTAATTTCTGAGATATGCAGATCTAGGCATTCGACGTGATTGTTAAATTGTATCACATTATCTACCACTGGGCCTAATCTTATCTACAAAAGAAGAAAACGTGTTAGTGCCTACATGTAGTTTTGAACACTACTACAGGCCTAGCTATTTGGTTTGCAGGATTTGTAAAATGCACTAACATGCCATCTTCGATCAGACATGATTAAACATGGGCATTTGATTACATTCTAGAAAAATGTAGCCTTCTTCACAAGAGGTTGGAGTGGATGAAAAGTTCCCTAAGAAAACTAGTATAGATGAATCCAAATGAGAAATGCTTATTGAATGTAACCCTATGGATCAAGCAACCAATATGGGGGGGGGGCATGTATGTACTGAAATCCTCCAAAAGAACCTTCAAAAATCGTAGTACATTGTCATTGTAAACTTGGAAAAAGGTGTCACAAATTGAACTCCCTTATGGTTAACATTTAACATGAAAGGAACATCACCTTGATATATAGCTTCTCCAGGCATGGAAAACATCTCAGGAAACTGACAACTTGCTCCAGGTCGGGCCCGATAGATTCTAGTGCCAAGACCTTCACTGTGCGCAGTTTTGGGGCCAAGCTTGTCGGAATCATTTTCTGAATAAAAGATGAACAAACATCTTCAAAATTAGAAATAATGTTAATTTGTAGAAGGAGAGGTAGAAGGCGGCTGTTGTACCTGAACGGGTGTGGATCCAATAACAAGTTCGGAGTATTGTCAGATGAGTAGCCCACCACTGTCAAGTTTGGCGCATAAATGACATTGATTCTTATTGGACCTTCTTGATCAACTACAAGTAATCTCTCAAGTGAAGGTGTGTCCTCGATGACCATACCATGGTCCACCTTTTGTGATGTCTTCCTGCCGCACCAGCAACACACATAAATAGTCCGGAGAGTCATGGAGGTGATGTGGAAGGTACTCAACCCATTGATCGCCTGAAGACGAAGGTACTCAAGTGCAGTATAGCCACGGAGCAGGCGCTCCTTGTCACCCTTTGAGAGGCAGACAACAACGAGCTCGAGGTGCTTCAGTCGTGGTAGAATAAGAGCAGGCGCGTCATTAAGGGGCGTGAAATGGCCGTTCCTGAACTTGGAGACGCGCAGCGTGGGCGCGAGGCGGAGTGCGGACGTTGGCAGCGACCGCATATGCCCATCATCAAAATTGAGCTCCTCGAGCTGATCTAGGGCGGGGGATCGGAACCAGTCGTCAAGCTTGGCTCGGTCCTTGCCATTGGAACGGAACTTGCCCATTCTAAGGCCTTTGGTTGGGCCAAGGTGACTGCCGAGGATCTTGGAGAATGCATCCAAGCTTTTGTGATAGCCATGGAGAGCTCGTGGGTGTCGATGAGGTCGAGAGGGCTGGAGTTCCATAGGGGGCGCCACTGCCGGGAAAGGAGGGTTGTCCGCGCCCCATATTTGGTTGGGAGGAGGGAGATGATGACTCTCAACATATCATCGAGGAGGCTGCTGATTAAGTCTGGGCCTGCTGGAGTCGCTTGTGGTTCTAGCTCGCCCCGCCTCCGCTTGTTGGTAGCCCCTTTCTCCACCTCCGGAGTCTCCTTGTCAGCGGCGCTTTCTGATATAAATGGGAGTACAGGGAATATTGAGTTAAAACAGGGCAATAGAAAAGTGTATTGATAACTAGAAGTTATTAGGTAGGAATATAGTAAGAAAAGGGAATAACAATTGGTTGCTTAAATACTACACAATTCATTTGACATTGCTGGGTAAGTCAACATATGCAGATAGTTGAAAAGAAAACTTACTTCGAATAAAGTTTGACGGATGATTTTGTCAGGGAAGTTATCATATATCTCATGACCAGGCCCTTCTATGTGCAGTGCAATTTTAGTGCCAGCTTTCAGTACATAAATCTTTGCAATTTCATTCCAAAAGCCAGTGCCAAAATAGGAATCACCATGTTCAACAAGTCTTACAGTAGCAACGATTGTAAATCCATGGTTTCTGTGCAGTATGACATTCGTGGAGCCTTGATGTATGTAAAGGGAAAATTATGCACTACATAATCTGTTGCATAGCAAGGGATGTCCTGCCGAAAATGGTAGGATTGTTAAAGAAAATATGGTAACATGCAAATATGGGCCCAAATTGAAAGAACTGTACATTAGTTGAAATAGAAGGACAAAAGTCTATAATTAAACAGATAGGGTAAACATGATGTCATCGAAATATGAGAGTAATCAAAAGAACAATACATCATTAATTTGCCTAATATAGAAAGAAGAGGGGAAAAATCCCCTTTTACGTATATGGTGCATGTGGCACCTTTTATCCAAATGTAGCAATATTTAGAGTATGTTCAGGAAAGTAGGCCATCCCAACCGATTTAGGGTGAGATTGAACATGTCGCGCGTCCTCAAGCTATCTGGTACGATATATGGAATCTCTGGCGGCGGCCACCAAGTCCTGAAGTGTCGGCGCACTATACGTTCTATGAATGAGAGAAAACCCTCAAATCAACTCGAATAAAAATGAATTCACGGCGATTTCCGCCGGGTGATTAAAGGAGGCAGATGAACTAGGATAAGAGATGAGATAATATCTCGTTAAATTAGTTACCTTGTCGTCCATGAGAACGAACACTCAGTACGGCAGATTCCCCAACCGAGCGAAGCTGGGTCGACCGCGAGCAGCGTCGAGAAAGACGATGGCGATAGGCGGCGGCAAGCAGAAGTGGCGAAATGCGGTAGGCTTTGTCGGCAGCCTGGCGGCGGCGACATGCGTCGAGCTAAGTGTTTACCGCCGTGAAAGGCGGTGCCATGGCATAGACGAGGAGGAGCTTGTGCATGTGTGAATGGGGAATGTACCGGAGGGGCTGATGGGGTGGCAGGAAGGGTGAGGGTTTTTGTGACGTGGGGATGGTGAGGGTTTTCTTTTTTCTTTTTTGAATTGGGTGGTGAGGGTTTTCTGTCCCACAAAGAATTTTGCGGGCGACGGTTTGCTATAGCGAACCGTGTGTGATTGACGTAGCAGGCAAAATGAAAGTCATTGCACACGGTTCCAATTTTTGGAACTGTGTGTGATTGATGTACTACCTCCGTCCTGGTTTATTGGTCCCCTGTTGTAATTTTTACCAAAATTTGGCGAAATATTTAACATACTCAGACATAGATAATAAGCGTACACGTACATAAGCATAGTTCAACCATAAGTACATAGTTCAACCGTCATTAAGCATACTCAAGCGTACATAGTTTGATCCATCCCACATCTCATCTCACATGCGGCCGGCACGATCCTGAAGCTTCTCCAGGTACTCGGCGTATGCACCATGCGCCACCCTGTGAGAATACTTCTGCCTGAAGGAGCCAACGGCCCGTCCTCTTGCATGTGCCAGAACACTTAGATATGCGTCATGAATCTTGTGGTTGCAAAATGGGCATCCATTGCCGTCATTCCAGGTCCTAATTGAAGGAAATATGCCCTAGAAGCAATAATAAAGTTGTTATTTATATTTCCTTATATCATGATAAATGTTTATTATTCATGCTAGAATTGTATTAACCGGAAACTTAGTACATGTGTGAATACATAGACAAACAGAGTGTCACTAGTATGCCTCTACTTGACTAGCTCATTGAATCAAAGATGGTTAAGTTTCCTAGCCATAAACATGAGTTGTCATTTGATTAACGGGATCACATCATTAGAGAATGATGTGATTGACTTGACCCATTCCGTTAGCTTAGCATTCGATCGTTTAGTATATTGCTATTGCTTTCTTCAATACTTATACATATTCCTATGACTATGAGATTATGCAACTCCCGAATACCGGAGGAACACTTTGTGTGCTACCAAACGTCACAACGTAACTGGGTGATTATAAAGGTGCTCTACAGGTGTCTCCGATGGTACTTGTTGACTTGGCATAGATCAAGATTAGGATTTGTCACTCCGATTGTCGAAGAGGTATCTCCGGGCCCTCTCGATAATACACATCACTATAAGCCTTGCAAGCAATGCAACTAATGAGTTAGTTGCGGGATGATGTATTACGGAACGAATAAAGAGACTTGCCAGTAACGAGATTGAACTAGGTATTGACATACCGACGATCGAATCTCTGGCAAGTAACATACCGATGACAAAGGGAACAATGTATGCTGTTATGCAGTTTGACCGATAAAGATCTTCGTAGAATATGTGGGAGCCAATATGGGCATCCAGGTTTCGCTATTGGTTATTGATCGGAAATGTGTCTCGGTAATGTCTACATAGTTCTCGAACCCGTAGGGTCCGCACGTTTAACGTTTGATGATGATCTGTATTATGAGTTTATGTGTTTTGATGCACCGAAGGTAGTTCGGAGTCCCGGATATGATCACAGACATGACGAGGAGTCTCGAAATGGTCGAGACATAAAGATCGATATATTGGAAGCCTATATTTTGGACATCGGGATAGTTCCGGGTAAAATCGGGATTTTACCGGAAACCCCCCCCCCCCCCCGTAAGTGTATGGGCCTTATTGGGCCATAGTGGAGAGAGAGAGAGAGGAGGCCAGGGCAGGCCGCGCGCCCCCTCCCCCTCTGGTCCGAATTGGACTAGGAGGGGGGGGGCGGCACCCCCCCCTTTCCTTCCCCCCTCTCTCCCCTTCCTTCTCTCCTAGTCCAACTAGGGAAGGGGGGGGGGGGGAATCCTACTCCCGATGGGAGTAGGACTCCTCCAGGGCGCGCTATAGAGGGCCGACCCTACCCCCTCCTCCACTCCTTTATATACGGAGGAGGGGGGCACCCCATAGAGACACAAGTTGATCAGTTGATCTTTTAGCCGTGTGCGGTGCCCCCTCCACCATAATCCACCTCGGTAATATCATAGCGGTGCTTAGGCGAAGCCCTGCGTCAGTAGCATCATCATCACCGTCATCACACCGTCGTGCTGACAGAACTCTCCCATGAAGCTCTGCTGGATCGTGAGTTCGTGGGACGTCACCGAGCTGAATGTGTGTATAACTCGGAGGTGCCGTGTGTTCGGTACTTGGATCGGTCAGATCGTGAAGACGTACGAGTACATCAACCGTGTTGTCATACCGCTTCTGCTTTCGGTCTACGAGGGTACGTGGACAACACTCTCCCCTCTCGTTCCTATGCATCACCATGATCTTGCGTCTGCATAGGAATTTTTTTCAAATTACTACGTTCCCCAACAGTGGCATCCGAGCCAGGTTTATGCGTAGATGTTATATGCACAAGTAGAACACAAGTGAGTTGTGGGCGATACGAGTCATACTGCTTACCAGCATGTCATACTTTGATTCGGCAGTATTGTTGGATGAAGCGGTTGAGGGAGTCCTGGACTAAGGGGTCCTCGGGCGTCCGGCCTGTTATCTATGGGCCGGACTGGTGGTCTGTGAAGACATGAAGGCCGAAGACTGTACCTGTGTCCGGATTGGACTCTCCTTGGCGACCGGCTATGAAGATTCCTTCTTATGTAACCGAGTCTATGTAACCCTAGGTTCCCCCGGTGTCTATATAAACCGGAGGATGTAGTCCGGAAAGGATATACTCATTACCATAGTCATACAGGCTAGACTTCTAGGGTTTAGCCATTACGATCTCGTGGTAGATCAACTCTTGTAACACTCATATTCATCAAGATCAACCAAGCAGGAAGTAGGGTATTACCTCCATAGAGAGAGCCCGAACCTGGGTAAACATCGTGTCCCCTGTCTCTTGTAACCATCGATCCTAGACGCACAGTTCGGGACCCCCTACCCGAGATCCGCCGGTTTTGACACCGACATTGGTGCTTTCTTTGAGAGTTCCGTTGTGCCGTCGATGAAAGGTTCGACGGCCCCTTCAATCGTCGATAGTGACGCCATCCAAGGAGAAACCTTCCTCTCCGGAAAGATCTTCGTGTTTGGCGGCTTCGTACCGCGGGCCAACTCGCTTGGCCATCTGGAGCAGATCGATAGCTACGCCCCTGGCCATCAGGTCAGATTCGGAAGCTTGAACTACATTGCGGGCGTCCGCGGAGACGTGATCTTCGACAGATTCGAGACCGCAACGATCGCTCCCCCTCGCTCCGATGAACATGACCTAAATCTGTCATCGGATCACATCCAGGAGATGGTTCCTGTTGCTGCAACAGCCTTAGATTTGGAGCAGGTCATGCCATCCGAGGCCATAGAGTCTGCAGCATTGGAGCCGCACATAGACTCGACACCCTGCAATATTTGCGTCAACGGAACTCCGGACTCGCCTCCGGCTATAAGTTCCGAAACATGTACGCCTGCGGACACCGAGCTGGATCGGTTATCGATTTTCAAATTCAGCGCCGCAGACATCTTCCAGCACTCACCTTTAGGTGACGTGGCAAACTCTTTAAAGAATTTGTGCTTGGAGAAGGACTCACAGCCGAACTATGTTCGGTTCGAGCTAGAGGCTGACGATGGGAAATTTTGCTTCCCACCCGCCACCCACTTCATAGCCACTGTCGATGACTTAACCGACGTGCTTGATTATGGCTCCGAAGACATCGACGGTATGGACGACGATGCCGACAAGGAGCAAGGCCAAGACCCGCCATTCACTGGACGTTGGACGACCACCTCTTCGTACGATGTGTACATGGTTGACACGCCTAAAAAAGCTAGCGACGATGACAAAGAAGATCCATTTGCGAACAAACCTTCTGAGACACAGTCCAAGCGCTCGCCCTAAACTCCGTTCTTAGCCTCGTCGCTCAAAAGATGGCAACACTGGCACCGGAGAAAATATTACTCCGGGCGACACCGAAAACAATGAAGACCCTGTTGGAGTAGCATCCGAACAGGAGGAACAAGACAACGAGCAAGTTAACCCTGATAAACAGGCCATGCCCAATGACCCGGATGATGATAGTTATCGTCCAGTCTCCGAGGATGAGGAGAGCCTCGGCAGCGAGGATTTCATCGTGCCTGAGGCACCCCTCGAGCAGGAGCGCTTCAAGCGCCAGCTAATAGCTACTGCTAGAAGCCTGAAGAAAAAGCAGCAGCAGCTCCAAGCCGATTAAGACCTACTCATTGACAGATGGACCAATGTCCTGGCAGCCGAAGAATACGGCCTCAAGCGCCCAGCCAGGAGTTACCCGAAGCGCAGACTGCTACCTCAGTTCGATGAGGAGGCACCAGATTGCATACCTCCCTTGCGCAATGCGGAATGACCACCACGTGGTCGGGATAGTGCGGAGGACCGACCACCCCGCAGTCGGGATAAAACGGCAACTCAGGCCGAACAACAGTCCGCCCCACCGCCTCGTAAAAACAAAGACAGAACAACTCGGGACCATACATACAACCTTCGGCAGGACCTGGGCAGTAGAACGGGACACACCAGATCAATCTACGGATCGCGAGGACGCTTCCTGACTCGGGATGATGGCTACCTATTCGGACGTGAAAAACCTAGTCACGCCCGAGCCGATAACCGCAGACGGACTTCATCGGAGGTGCGCCGTGACGCGGCCCGATATAGAGGCGCCGCACACCCGCTCTGCTTCACTGATGAAGTACTGTATCACGAATTCCCCAAGGGGTTCAAGCCCATCAATATCGAATCATACGATGGAATAACCGATCCTGCAGTATGGATCGAGGATTTTATTCTACACATTCATATGGCCCGAGGAGATGACCTCCACGCCATCAAATACCTCCCACTAAAACTAAAAGGGCCAGCTAGACACTGGTTAAATAGCCTGCCCGAAAATTCCATCGGCAGTTGGGAGGACTTGGAAGAAGCTTTTCTTGACAACTTCCAAGGTACTTATGTCCGGCCACCAGACGCTGATGACTTAAGTCATATAGTTCAACAACCTGGAGAATCAACCAGAAAATTCTGGACTAGGTTCCTAACCAAAAAGAACTAGATCGTTGACTGTCCGGATGCCGAAGCCCTAGCGGCCTTCAAACACAGCATCCGCGACGAATGGCTTGCCCGCCACCTAGGCCAAGAAAAGCCGAAATCCATGGCAGCCCTCACGGCGCTTATGACCCGCTTTTGCACGGGAGAGGACAGCTGGCTGGCTCGTAGCAAAAAACACAGCCAACAAGGCAGGCCCTCCGAGGCCAAGAACAGCACCGGCAAGCTCCGGCGTAATAGACACAAACGCCGAAGCAATGGCGATAATACCGATGACACTACAGTTAACGCCGGATTCAGCGGCTCCAAGTCCGGCCAGCGGAAAAAGCCCTACAAAAGGAACAATGAGGGACCATCCAGCGTGGACTGCATACTCGACCGTCCGTGCCAGATACATGGCACCCAGAACAAACAAGCCAATCAAACCAACAGAGATTGTTGGGTTTTTAAACAGGTTGGCAAGTTAAATGCCGAGAACAAGGAAAAGGGATCACAAAGCGAGGACGAGGACAAAGGGCCCCGGTAGCCGTACACTGGCGGGGGGGGGAGAAATTTCACCCTCAAGTCAAAACGGTGAACATGATATACACTACACACATCCCCAAAAGGGAGCGCAAGCGAGCACTCAGGGACGTCTACGCGGTAGAGCCAGTCGCCCCAAAATTTAATCTGTGGTCGTTATTCCCGATCACCTTCAATCGTCGAGATCATCCAACTAGTATCCGCCATGGCGGTTCGGCCGCACTAGTCCTCGACCCAATCATTGACGGATTTCACCTAACACGAGTCCTAATGGACGGTGGTAGCAGCCTCAACCTGCTCTATCAGGATACATTGCGCAAAATGGGCATTAATCCCTCACGAATCAAGCCCACAAAGACTACCTTCAAAGGATTCATACCAGGCGTAGAGGCCCGTTGTACGGGCTCAATCACGCTGGAGGTGGTCTTCAGTTCTCCGGACAACTTCCGAAGCAAAGAGTTAATCTTCAATATCGTCCCTTTTCGCAGCGGTTAGCACGCACTGCTTGGACGAACTGCGTTTGCTAGATTCAACACAGTGCCACACTATGCTTATCTCAAGCTCAAGATGACCGGTCCACGCGGTGTTATAACAGTCAATGGAAATACTAAATGCTCCCTCCGAACAGAGGAGCACATAGCCGCCCTAGCAGCAGAGATACAGAGCGGCCTTCTCAAGCAGAACCGTAATCCGGCCGCGGAGACCCTGGACATCACTAAGAGAGTCCGGACCACACTGCAACAGGATGGTTCGGCTCGTGAAGAGCTCGACTAGCAATTCAGCCTCCGTCCTGGTCCTGATGAGGTAGCCGCATCCGCACCACGCGTGCATAATTACGCACTCAAGATCCCATGGGCATCGACGGAGGCACATCTAGCTTGTAGTTCGGCTACACCGATCCCGGACTCACTGGTATCTCTACTATTTTCCTTTTTTTTCTTTTCTTTTTCCCTCTTTTTCAGGTATCTTTTATACAAGCCTCCTCCGATGGCCTGACTACCGGTCCTGTCAAAGGACAAGTACACCAGATTGGCGCAGAGCACATGCATACAGGGGAAGCCCTAGAGGACAATCCAACGACTACTCTACCTGTCTTTCAGTACCCAAATGTAGCTCTCCTCTGGTTCTGGCATGATAAATAGCCAGTTTCTTATCGCATTATTTGTATAAATGCGCTTTGACACATTAACCCAACCATAATGGAAGCAGTTTACATCCCAAGTCAAGGGGCCCCAGATACTACCTCTGCTCTTTTTCTATTTCTCGTTGCTATTAATTACTTATATCCTCGCACCCGTGCACTTTGGTACGTCTCATATTCTCCAGGGGCTCCCTATCGCCCCATAATGCAGCAACAAAGTCCGAACACTTCTTATAGATAAGTTCGGCACCCCGAATTTAGCATTGTATGCATTGGCTCCGGATCATGTCTTTGGTCAATAGTTGGGTTGCCCGGCTCCTGTGCTTGCTACCCTACGTTCCGCTACATCAGCTAGGGTAGTAAAGGGAAAACTACTGCAATTGTGCCCTGGTCTAAACCGGATGAGCACCTCAGTAGAGAAAGCCGAAAACTGACTGTCATGATGCGGCGAGAGCCGGTCAGCTATTCGGAGGTCACAAATCGTTGGAGATTTTTTTCCGCATTTCGCGAAGGATCGGTACTTCCCGATCAGACGCTGACAGCACTCTGGTTCGCATACCAGGGGCTGCACCTATGTTTTATTATAAAACTCCTGTGGCTACGTGAGGGCGTTTAAGCTGCATAGTCTGATTGCCTGGTTTGTTGTGCGAAACAACTCCTTCAAGGACCATATAATTGGATCAAGATTGTTCAGATTCCCTCCCGAACACCTCCGTACTACCTACGTGAGGGCAATAGCCGACGACTGGTCAACCCTCATATTCCATACAACACGGCCACACAGGAGGAAACAATCAAAACATAACAAACATTATATTACAAACCGGATTTGTTTTCATCATACAAGGCAAAGACAAAAAATGAATGTCTTCAGTCGAAAATAATGTCCTGCCCGCACTGCACTGCTGCAAGTCGAGACCCCTCCAGGACATCCGCAAAATATTGCTCGGGTGTGCAGTGCTCCTTGCCCTCCGGCGGCCCCTTGGCCACCTCGACGGCGTCCATCTTTGCCCACCTTCAATGCAGACTGATCGCTTGACGATCTCTAGCCGCGGACAAGCCTCCATCACCCGCTTCACGAGGCCAAAATAACTGCTAGGTATAGCTTCGGCTGGCCAAAGCCAGATTATTAAATCCTTCATGGCTAGTTCGGCCACCCTGTGCAGCTCGACCAACTGTTTCAGCTGATCGGCAAAGGGCACCGGATGTTCTGGCACAGCATACTGCGACCAGAACATCTTCTCCGTGGAATTCCCTTCTCCGGATCGGAAGAACTCCGCAGCATCGGACACGCTACGTGGCAGATCCGCAAAGGCCCCTGGGCAACTCCGAACCCGAGTTAGTAAAAGGTACTTCTTCTCCGCATACTCACTTTGCATGTTAAAAGCCTTACTCGCTGCGATCTTCGTGGCCTCCTGGATCTCCTGGAGAGCGCCCCGGGCTTCATTTTGTGCGGCCTCCGCGCTCTGGCGAGCTTTGGCAAGTTCGGTCTCTCGAACCGACGCTTCGCGCTCCAAAGCCTCACACTTCTTCACCGCATCCTAGAGCTCATGCTGGATCTCGCCGGCTCGGGCCTTGAGCTTCATACGGGCGGCTTGCTGCTAGACAGCCTTCCCTTCGGCATCGGTCAAGGCATTTTTCAGGGCCTCGACCTCGGTCGCCGCCCCTACACATATTATGACACTCCTATCAATACTCACCACTTACTCTTCTTGAATACACAGCAAGTCGTTACTCACCTTGGTTCTTGTGGAGCTGAATCTTCACCTCGCCGAGCTCGTTCTCGGTCCTCTCCAACCTCTGCTTCAGTTCAGAGACTTCGGCAGCATGCAAGGTTGCGGCCAACAGCAACGCCTGCTTATTTATAAATATCAAATTAGTCTCCTGCAAAGGGTTGATCCTCTGTCTGGCCTTCCTTTCCGAATACCGGACAGCGTCTCAGGCGCTACTGTCAGCATGGGGTGTTCTCTTTCTACGTGACTTACCTCAAAACCTGTCAACAGATTGCTGCATGCCTCGTTTAGTCCGCTCTTGACGGACTGAACCTTCTCGATCACCGTACCCATAAGGACTCGGTGCTCGTCCACAATGGAGGTGCCTCTTAGCGCCTCCATCAGGTTATCCGGTGCCCATGGTTGGACAGGGGCCATCGGTGGAATTGGCGCACCCCCTCCTTCAAAGGAAGGCGCGCGCCGGATTCCGCGGCCGTATCAGTCCCCGGAATCGTATTCGGCTGAGGGCCAAACTGAATACGTCCCTCCTCGCCAGTCTCCATGGGCATCTGCTCCCCCACGTGTCCGGCAGCAGAGGTCTCGCCTTGCAGCACCTTGATATGTCCATTTTGCATCATGCTTTTATTTCGATATTTATCGCATTATGGGCTGTTATTTCACGTTATGTCACAATACTTATGGCTATTCTCTTTTATTTTACAAGGTTTACATGAAGAGGGAGAATGCCGGCAGCTGGAATTCTGGGCTGGAAAAGGAGCAAATATTGGAGACCTATTCTGCGCAACTCCAAAAGTCCTGAAAATCCACGGAATATCTCAAAATAAATAAAGAAAAATCATCGCCAAAGATGAAGGCCAGGGGGCCCACACCCTGCTCACGAGGGTGGGGGGCGCGCCCCCTACCTCGTGGGCCCCCTGGCGGCTCTCCGACGCCCATCTTCTCCTATATGAAGTCTTTCGTCAAGAAAAAATATTAAGCAACTTTTCAGGACGAGACTCCGCCGCCACGAGGCGGAACCTTGGCGGAACCAATCTAGGGCTCCGGCAGAGCTGTTCTGCCGGGTACACTTCCCTCCGGGAGGGGGAAATCATCACCATCATCATCACCAACGCTCCTCTCATCGGGAGAGGGCAATCTCCATCAACATCTTCACCAGCACCATCTCCTCTCAAAACCCTAGTTCATCTCTTGTATCCAATTCTTGTCTCCAAGTCCGGGATTGGTGCTAGTAGGTTGCTAGTAGTGTTGATTACTCCTTGTAGTTGATGCTAATTGGTTTATTTGGTGGAAGATCATATGTTCAGATCCTTTACGCATATTATTACCCCTCTGATTATGAACATGAATATGCTTTGTGAGTAGTTACGTTTGTTCCTGAGGACAAGGGAGAAGTCTTGCTATTAGTAGTCATGTGAATTTGGTATTCGTTCGATATTTTGATGAGATGTATGTTGTCTAGCCTCTAGTGGTGTTATGTGAACATCGACTACATAACACTTCACCATTATTTGGGCCTAGAGGAAGGCATTGGGAAGTAATAAGTAGATGATGGGTTGCTAGAGTGACAGAAGCTTAAACCCTAGTTTATGTGTTGCTTCGTAAGGGGCTGATTTGGATCCATATGTTTCATGCTATGGTTAGGTTTACCTTAATACTTTTGTTGTAGTTGCGGATGCTTGCAATAGAGGTTAATAATAAGTGGGATGCTTGTTCAAGTAAGAACATCACCCAAGCACCGGTCCACCCACGTATCAAATTATCAAAGTACCGAACACGAATCATATGAACGTGATGAAAACTAGCTTGACGATATTCCCATGTGTCCTCGGGAGCGCTTTTCCTATTATAAGAGTTTGTCCAGGCTTGTCCTTTGGTACAAAAAGGATTGGGCCACCTTGCTGCACTTTATTTACTCTTGTTACTTGTTGCTCGTTACAATTTATCTTATCACAAAACTATCTGTTACCACTTATTTCAGTACTTGCAGAGAATACCTTGCTGAAAACCGCCTATCATTTCCTTCTGCTCCTCGTTGGGTTCGACACTCTTACTTATCTAAAGGACTACGATAGATCCCCTATACTTGTGGGTCATCAAGACTCTTTTATGGCGCCGTTGCCGGGGAGTGTAGTGCCTTTGGTAGGTGGAATTTGGTAAGGAAATTTTTATATAGTGTGCTGAAATTTACTGTCACTTGTTACTATGGAAAGTAATTCTCTGAGGGGCGTGTTCGGGGTATCTTCACCCTGTCCAGTAGAGCAAAGAGTTTCTCCTCAACCTACTGAACCTATTGAAAATGAATCTCCTTTTGAATTTCCTTCGGGTATGATGGAAAAACTGCTAGCTAATCCTTTTACAGGAGATGGAACAAAGCATCCTGATGAGCACTTAATATATGTGGATGAAGTTTGTGGATTATTTAAGCTTGCAGGTATACCCGATGACATTGCTAAGAAGAAGGTCTTCCCTTTATCTTTGAAGGGAGACGCATTGACATGGTATAGGCTATGTGATGATACGAGATCACGGAACTATAAAAGATTGAAATTGGAATTTCATCAAAAGTATTACCCTATGCATCTTGTTCACCGTGATCGCAATTATATATATAAATTTTGGCCTCGCAAAGGAGAAAGCATCGCTCAAGCTTGGGGGAGGCTTAAATCAATGTTATATTCATGCCCTAATCATGAGCTCTCAAGAGTGACAATTCTTCAGAATTTTTATGCTCGGCTTTCTGATAACAATCGCACCATGCTCGATACTTCTTGTGTTGGCTCTTTTATGATGAAGACTATTGAATTCAGATGGGATTTACTGGATAGACTTAAACGCAACTCTAAAGATTGGGATCTTGGGATCTCGACGAAGGTAAGGAGTCAGGTATGACACCTAAGTTTGATTGTGTTAAATCTTTTATGGATACCGATATTTTCCGTAAGTTTAGCACTAAATATGGACTTGACTCTGAAATAGTAGCTTCTTTCTGTGAATCTTTTGCTACTTATGTTGATCTCCCCAAGGAGAAGTGGTTTAAATATCATCCTCCCATAGAAGTAAAAGTAGCTGCACCTATTAAAGTTGAAGAAAAGACTGTCACTTATAATGATCCTATTGTTCCTACCT
>LR880971.1:746190371-746202952 GCA_904067115.1 Aegilops sharonensis | reverse complement strand
CTTTTAAGCTCTGACATAGACTCTTTCCGATGTTATGATAAATTGCAATTGCTTCAATGACTGAGGTTACGATTTGTTGGTGCTCAATAAGGTTTCTGATTCATACTTTTGCACTGTGAAAAGATCATCACTTGAACATAAGTAATCATATGACAAAATCTATATGTGTTGCTGTTATGAGAACAATCACGATGCCTTCATGTCTGCATTTTATTTTTATCGATGCCTCTACCTCTAAACATGAGGACATATTTATTGTTATCAGCTTTTCGCTTGAGGACAAGCGAGGTCTAAGCTTGGGGGAGTTGATACGTCAATTTTGCATCATGCTTTTATATCGATATTTATCGCATTATGGGCTGTTATTTCACGTTATGTCACAATACTTATGGCTATTCTCTTTTATTTTACAAGGTTTACATGAAGAGGGAGAATGCCGGCAGCTGGAATTCTGGGCTGGAAAAGGAGCAAATATTGGAGACCTATTCTGCGCAACTCCAAAAGTCCTGAAACTCCACGGAATATCTTAAAATAAATAAAGAAAAATCGTCGCCAAAGATGAAGGCCAGGGGGCCCACACCCTGCTCACGAGGGTGGGGGCGCCCCCCTAGGGCGCGCCCCCCTACCTCGTGGGCCCCTTGGTGGCTCTCCGACGCCCATCTTCTCCTATATGAAGTTCTTCGTCAAGAAAAAAAATAGGAAGCAACTTTTCGGGACGAGACTCCGCCGCCACGAGGCGGAACCTTGGCGGAACCAATCTAGGGCTCCGGCAGAGCTGTTTTGCCGGGGACACTTCCCTCCGGGAGGGGGAAATCATCACCATCATCATCACCAACGCTCCTCTCATCGGGAGAGGGCAATCTCCATCAACATCTTCACCAGCACCATCTCCTCTCAAAACCCTAGTTCATCTCTTGTATCCAATTCTTGTCTCCAAGTCCGGGATTGGTGCTAGTAGGTTGCTAGTAGTGTTGATTACTCCTTGTAGTTGATGCTAATTGGTTTATTTGGTGGAAGATCATATGTTCAGATCCTTTATGCATATTATTACCCCTCTGATTATGAACATGAATATGCTTTGTGAGTAGTTACGTTTGTTCCTCAGGACAAGGGAGAAGTCTTGCTATTAGTAGTCTTGTGAATTTGGTATTCGTTCGATATTTTGATGAGATGTATGTTGTCTAGCCTCTAGTGGTGTTATGTGAACGTCGAATACATAACACTTCACCATTATTTGGGCCTAGAGGAAGGCACTGGGAAGTAATAAGTACATGATGGGTTGCTAGAGTGACAGAAGCTTAAACCCTAGTTTATGTGTTGCTTCTTAAGGGGCTGATTTGGATCCATATGTTTCATGCTATGGTTAGGTTTACCTTAATACTTTTGTTGTAGTTGCGGATGCTTGCAATAGAGGTTAATAATAAGTGGGATGCTTGTTCAATTAAGAACAGCACCCAAGCACCAGTCCACCCACGTATCAAATTATGAAAGTACCGAACGCGAATCATATGAACGTGATGAAAACTAGCTTGACGATATTCCCATGTGTCCTCGGGAGCGCTTTTCCTATTATAAGAGTTTGTCCAGGCTTGTCCTTTGCTACAAAAAGGATTGGGCCACCTTGCTGCACTTTATTTACTCTTGTTACTTGTTGCTCGTTACAATTTATCTTATCACCAAACTATATGTTACCACTTATTTCAGTACTTGCAGAGAATACCTTGCTGAAAACCGCCTATCATTTCCTTCTCCTCCTCGTTGGGTTCGACACTCTTACTTATCGAAAGAACTACGATAGATCCCCTATACTTGTGGGTCATCACACCTCCTGGACAGCGTCCTGGGCCCCTCCCCGGCTCGGAGTTACCTCCGAGACAACACTTCGGTGTCGTCCTTGGCCTCGGGGGAATAAGCGGGCGGCAGCGACATACTGGCCATTTCCGCCGGATCCAACGAACCTCCAGATGAGGATCCCTGGATGCTGCCACGAGTCGGACTGCAATGGAACAATTAACCATGTCAAAACAATAAAAAGGAGAGGCCAGGTACACTTGTATACGTGAGTCATGATACTTACGATGCAGCCCGAGGCTTAGTGCGGAGGCGTCGCTCCGGACTGCTGTCAACGTCCCACGCGGTGTTGACCACAGGGGCGCCCTTCCCCTTCTTGGGCGTTGCCGCCTCCAGATTCGTGGAGGCCCCCTCTTCTTCTTTCCCTCCTATGGGGGAGGGTTCTTCTCCTCCTCCTCCTCCTCCTCCTCCTCCTCTTCCTCGTCATCGTCCTCAGGGACGGAAGAATGGGCTTCGTCATCTTCGGACGTTACGTCCGAAGCGCCCCTGCGACGGGGGCCACTTTTTGCTCCCTTGGCCTTCTTCTTGGCCTTCTTCTCCGACACCTTATACGGCGCCGGCACCAGCATCTTCGCCAGACGCGGCATGACCGGTTCTTCAGGCAGCGGCGCTGGACACTGGATCTGTTTCGCTCTCTCCATCCAATCCTGAAAAATCAATGATAAAAACTTAGACATCATCCTCGAAACAAACAAGTAGGGGATATGCCAAAACAACATACCTCGCTGGCGAGGTGTTTAAAATCATGCACACGGACTGAATCTGTGGCCGGCGGTTTCTCGTTGCCCTTAAAGAGCAACTTCCAGGCGCCTTCATGAGTGGTTTCGAAGAGCCTCTCCAGGGTTTGGTGCTTCTTCGGATTAAACTCCCACAGAGGGCGACTTCTGTGCTGGCACGGGAGGATCCGGCGAACCAGCATCACCTGGATTACATCGAAAAGCTTGACGTTCTTGGCTATCACACTTAGAACGCGCGACTGCAGTGCCATCAGCTCATCGGGCGAACACCAATTCAGACTCTTCTCGACCTAGGAGGTGAGTCACATGGGAGCACTGGAGCAGATTTCGGCAGCCGCGGCCTAGGTGGTACCGCGGGGGTCAGTAATGTAGAACCATTGTTTCTGCCACTCCTTTACTGTGTCCACGAAAGTGCCTTTTGTCCAGGAGATGGTTGACATCTTACTCACCATGTCTCCTCCGCACTCCGCATGCTAGCCATCCACCACCTTCGGCTTCATGTTGAAGACCTTGAGCCATAGCCCGAAGTGGGGTTGGATGCAGAGGAAGGCCTCACACACGACGATAAACACCGAAATGTTGAGAAAGGAGTTCGGGGACAGATCATGGAAATCTACCACGTAATAATACATCAGCCCGCGGACGAAAGGGTGGAGTGGGAACCCTAGTCCGCGGAAGAAATTAGGGATGAACACCACCCTCTCGTTGGGCTCCGGCGTGGGGACGACTTGTCCCTCGGCTGGCAGACGGTGAGTGATTTCCCTCACCAAGTATCCGGCCGCCCGGAGCTTAGTAATGTCCTCCTCCTTGACGGAGGAGACCATCCACTTGCCCTGACCTCCGGATCCGAACATGGTTGAGTGCTAGCTCAAGTGGAAAGGAGACGAGAACTTGGGCGCTGGAGCTCGAGATTGGAAGGGTGGAGATAGAGAGGGGGCGTGGGAGAGGGAGAGGGAATCCTTATCCCCTTATAAAGGTAGTAAATATCGAACGCCTCCCCACTCGCCTTAGAATTTGCCTATTCCCAAGGGCTGTNGATTAAACTCCCACAGAGGGCGACTTCTGTGCTGGCACGGGAGGATCCGGCGAACCAGCATCACCTGGATTACATCGAAAAGCTTGACGTTCTTGGCTATCACACTTAGAACGCGCGACTGCAGTGCCATCAGCTCATCGGGCGAACACCAATTCAGACTCTTCTCGACCTAGGAGGTGAGTCACATGGGAGCACTGGAGCAGATTTCGGCAGCCGCGGCCTAGGTGGTACCGCGGGGGTCAGTAATGTAGAACCATTGTTTCTGCCACTCCTTTACTGTGTCCACGAAAGTGCCTTTTGTCCAGGAGATGGTTGACATCTTACTCACCATGTCTCCTCCGCACTCCGCATGCTAGCCATCCACCACCTTCGGCTTCATGTTGAAGACCTTGAGCCATAGCCCGAAGTGGGGTTGGATGCAGAGGAAGGCCTCACACACGACGATAAACACCGAAATGTTGAGAAAGGAGTTCGGGGACAGATCATGGAAATCTACCACGTAATAATACATCAGCCCGCGGACGAAAGGGTGGAGTGGGAACCCTAGTCCGCGGAAGAAATTAGGGATGAACACCACCCTCTCGTTGGGCTCCGGCGTGGGGACGACTTGTCCCTCGGCTGGCAGACGGTGAGTGATTTCCCTCACCAAGTATCCGGCCGCCCGGAGCTTAGTAATGTCCTCCTCCTTGACGGAGGAGACCATCCACTTGCCCTGACCTCCGGATCCGAACATGGTTGAGTGCTAGCTCAAGTGGAAAGGAGACGAGAACTTGGGCGCTGGAGCTCGAGATTGGAAGGGTGGAGATAGAGAGGGGGCGTGGGAGAGGGAGAGGGAATCCTTATCCCCTTATAAAGGTAGTAAATATCGAACGCCTCCCCACTCGCCTTAGAATTTGCCTATTCCCAAGGGCTGTACAAATGGCGCGGTTGGATTACCCATGCCCGCATTGATGAGAATCCCACTATAAGGGGGCATGATCTGTGCTTCGACAAGACGTGCTAATGGCAACCGTGTCTTGGGACGTGGAATGTCGGACACTAAACGGTCCGGAATTGTGACCGGTCGGACATGATGTCATGCTACAAAATTTGTCAGCGGATTGGATTCGTGCAAAATTGTATTCTCTCTGTGGTTGTGTATGGTGTGTGTGACAGGTCCGGATACTATCATCGTGTCCGAAGACTATCTTGGAGTTCGGATAGAGGGGAACCCACCTTGCAATGCCGAAGACAATCTGCGCGTCGGACTCCTCGTCATTGAAGCCAGGTTCAGGGGCTACTGAGGGAGTCCTGGACTAAGGGGTCCTCGGGTGTCCGGCCTGTTATCTATGGGCCGGACTGGTGGGCTGTGAAGACATGAAGGCCGAAGACTGTACCCGTGTCCGGATTGGACTCTCCTTGGCGTGGAAGGCAAGCTTGGCGACCGGCTATGAAGATTCCTTCTTATGTAACCGACTCTATGTAACCCTAGATTCCCCCGGTGTCTATATAAACCGGAGGATGTAGTCCAGAAAGGATATACTCATTACCATAGTCATACAGGCTAGACTTCAAGGGTTTAGCCATTACGATCTCGTCGTAGATCAACTCTTGTAACACTCATATTCATCAAGATCAATCAAGCAGGAAGTAGGGTATTACCTCCATAGAGAGGTCCCGAACCTGGGTAAACATCATGTCCCCTGTCTCCTGTAACCATCAATCCTAGACGCACAGTTCGGGACCCCCTACCCGAGATCCGCCGGTTTTGACACCGACAGTGGCCTGGACCGACATTACACGTACGCTTACGCGAGACTGGTTCTACCGACGTGCTTTGCACATAGGTGGCTGGCGGGTGTCAGTTTCTCCAACTTTAGTTGAATCGAGCGTGGCTACGCCCGGTCCTTGTGAAGGTTCAATCATCACATACTTGAGGAAATATCGTTTTGGTTTTGATGCGTAGGTAAGAACGGTTCTTGCTCAGCCCGTAGCAGCCACGTAAAACTTGTAACAACAAATTAGAGTACGTCTAACTTGTTTTTGCAGGGCATGTTGTGATGTGATATGGTCAAGACATGATGCTAAATTTTATTGTATGAGATGATCATGTTTTGTAACAGAGTTATCGGCAACTGGTAAGAGCCATATGGTTGTCGCTTTATTGTATGCAATACAATCGCCCTGTAATTGTTTTTACATTATCACTAAGCGGCAGCGATAGTCGTAGAAACAATAGTTGGCGAGACGACAACGATGCTACGGTGGAGATCAAGGTGTCACGCCGGTGACGATGGTGATCATGACGGTGCTTTGGAGATGGAGATCAAAGGCACAAGATGATGATGGCCATAGCATATCACTTATATTGATTGCATCTGATGTTTATCTTTTATGCATCTTATTTTGCTTAGATCGACGGTAGCATTATCAGATGATCTCTCACTAAATTTCAAGGTATAAGTGTTCTCCCTGAGTATGCACCATTGCTAAAGTTCTTCGTGCTGAGACACCACATGATGATCTGGTGTTATAAGCTCTACGTTCACATACAACGAGTGCAACCTAGTTTTGCACACGCGGAATACTCGGATTAAACTTGACGAGCCTAGCATATGCAGATATGGCCTCAGAACACTGGAGACCGAAAGGTCGAGCGTGAATCATATAGTAGATATGATCAACATAGTGATGTTCACCATTGAAAACTACTCCATCTCACGTGATGATCAGACATGGTTTAGTTGACTTGGATCACGTGATCACTTAGATTATTAGAGGGATGTCTATCTAAGTGGGAGTTCTTAAGTAATATGATTAACTGAACTTTAACTTATCATGAACTTAGTACCTGATAGTATTTTGCATGTCTATGTTGTTGTAGATAGATGGCCCGTGCAGTTGTTCTGTTGAATTTTAATGCGTTCCTTGAGAAAGCAAAGTTGAAAGATGATGGTAGAAAATACACGGACTGGGTCCATAACTTGAGGCTTATCCTCATTGCTGCACAGAAGAATTACGTCCTGGAAGCACCGCTAGGTGCCAGGCCTGCTGCAGATGCAACTGACGATGTTAAGAACATCTGGCAGAGCAAAGCTGATGACTACTCGATAGTTCAGTGTGCCATGCTTTACGGCTTATAACCGGGACTTCAACGATGTTTTGAACGTCATGGAGCATATGAGATGTTCCGGGAGTTGAATGTAATATTTCAAGTAAATGCCCGGATTGAGAGATATGAAGTCTCCAATAAGTTCTACAGCTTCAAGATGGAGGAGAATAGTTCTGTCAGTGAACACATACTCAAAATGTCTCGGTATAATAATCACTTGATTCAAATGGGCGTTAATCTTCCTGATGATAGTGTCATTAACAGAATTCTTCAATCACTACCACCAAGCTACAAGAGCTTCGTGATGAACTATAACATGCAAGGGATGGATAAGACAATTCCCGAGCTCTTCGGAATGCTAAAGGCTGCGGAGGTAGAAATCAATAAGGAGCATCAAGTGTTGATGGTCAACAAGACCACCAGTTTCAAGAAAAAGGGTAAAGGGAAGAAGGGGAACTTCAAGAAGAACGGCAAGCAAGTTGCTGCTCAAGTGAAGAAGCCCAAGTCTGGACCTAAGCCTGAGACTGAGTGCTTCTACCGCAAACAGACTGGTCACTGGAAGCGGAACTGCCCCAAGTATTTGGCAGATAAGAAAGATGGCAAGGTGAACAAAGGTATATGTGATATACATGTTATTGATGTGTACCTTACTAATGCTTGCAGTAGCACCTAGGTATTTGATATTGGTTCTGTTGCTAATATTTGCACCTCGAAACAAGGGCTACGGATTAAGCGGAGATTGGCTAAGGACGAGGTGACGATGCGCGTGGGAAATGTTTCCAGAGTCGATGTGATCACCGTCAGCACGCTACCTCTACATCTACCTTCGGGGTTAGTTTTAGACCTGAATAATTGTTATTTGGTGCCAACGTTGAGCATGAACATTATATTTGGATCTTGTTTGATGCGAGGCGGTTATTCATTTAAATTAGAGAATAATGGTTGTTCTATTTATATGAGTAATATCTTTTATGGTCATGCACCCTTGAAGAGTGGTCTATTTATATTGAATCTCGACAGTAGTGATACACATATTCATATTATTGAAGCCAAAAGATGCAGAGTTAATAATGATAGTGCAACTTATTTGTGGCACTCCAGTTTAGGTCATATTGGTGTAAAGCGCATGAAGAAACTCCATACTGATGGACTTTTGGAATCACTTGATTATGAATCACTTGGTACTCCATAAAGAAATGCCAACTGACCGTGCCCCGGGCCCCGATGGTTTTAATGGTTGTTTTCTCAAGAGCTGCTGGCCGATCATTAAAGAGGATTTTTATAAAATGTGCCAGGATTTCCATGAAGGCAACCTGGATATTGGCAGCATCAGTGAAGGGTTTATAACCTTGATTCCAAAATCTTCTTCTCCTGAAACTGCCAACGACTATAGACCAATAACATTGCTGAACTATTGTCTAAAAATCATCACCAAGATCCTGGCTAACCGTTTGCAGAAAGTCATTCTGACGATCGTCCAAAGAAACCAGTACGGTTTCATTAAGGGGGGAACTATACAAGACTGCCTTGCTTGGTCGTTTGAGTATATTCACCAGTGTCAGAGATCGTCGCGTGAGATAATGTTGCTCAAATTGGACTTTGCCAAAGCTTTTGATACCATTGAACATGCCCCGATGATGGAGATAATGAAACATATGGGTTTTGATGACAAGTGGCTGGGGTGGATGAACTCTATTTTTGGTTCTGGTTTGTCTTCTGTCTTGCTCAATGGGGTCCCGGGTAGAAAATTCTAATGCAAATGCGGGGTGCGCCAGGGCGACCCCATTTCTCCTCTGATTTTTGTTCTCGCTGCAGACCTTCTCCAGGCTGCGGTCAATGATGCTTTTGCCCGAGGTTTGCTCGATCTACCCATCCCATGTAGTCGGGATGGTGACTATCCGGTGGTGCATTACGCAAATGACACCATCCTGGTGATGCCGGCGTGCCCTGTCCAAGCTACCCGTATGAAATCTATCCTGGAAGATTATGCAGCTTCTGTGGGTCTGAAAATCAACTTTCATAAGTCCACGCTTATACCCATTAACCTTGATCAGCAACACGCGGTTGACTTGGCTAACATCTTCGGCTGCTCTGTTGGATCTATGACTTTCATTTACCTTGGCCTCCCCATGGGCACGACAAGGCCGACGCTGCTTGATCTCATGCCGTTGGTGCACGGGGTGGAAAGGAAAATGTCAACGGCTCTTGCATTGATGTCTTCGGGGGCCAAGTTAACCCTGGTGAACTCTGCAGCCACCTCCATGCTGATTTTTGCCATGTGCACGATCAAACTGCACCCCAAGGTTGTTGAACACCTCGACAAGTTGCGCAGGTACTGCCTTTGGGCGAAAAATTCTGAGGATGGCGTCAAAAACAATTCCCTCGCTGCTTGGGAGTTGGTCTGTAGACCCAAAAATAAAGGGGGGCTCGATGTCATTGATATCAAGACCCAGAACGCTGCCCTCCTTCTAAAACACCTGTTTAAATTTTATAATCACCATGATGTTCCCTGGGTGACCTTGATCTGGGACACATATTATTCTGACAGGGTTCCGCATGCAGTGGAACAATTGGGCTCTTTCTAGTGGCGTGACGTGATGCAGTTCAGTGATGTGTTCCGCGGGATCACCAAGGTTGTTCTGGGCAATGGATCTTCCTCACTGTTCTGAAAAGATGCATGGTTCGACGATCGTGACATCCCTCTTATGGAGCTCTACCCTAGAGCCTTCTCTTTTTGCCTGAATGAAGATGAGCCCGTGGTTAATATTCTGACTGCCTCTGATCCCAGCATGATCTTCCACCTACCTCTCTCCCCGCAAGCCAGACAGGAAATCAGAGATATTCAGCAGGGATCCATGCATGTTGTGCTTGATAGGGCTTGCAATGATTCTTGGGTTTGCAACCTTGGCGGGTCTTTCTCCTCCAAGAGATACTATGATCACTGTTTCAGGAACACGGTTGCTGACGAGGCTTTTGGGTGGTTGTGGAAGGCCAAGAGTCCAATCAAATTCAAAAATTTTGGCTGGCTGTTGATGGTTGATCGACTGAACACTAGAAATATGCTGAAGCGTCATCATTTTAACGTGGCTGGAAACATATACACGTGCATGCTCTGTCCAAGCCCTCCTGAGGAAACTGTCGAGCATCTATTCTTCAGCTGCCCGTTCAGCCGACATTGTTGGGACAAAGTTGGCATACTTTGGCCAAGCTCTGGTAATAGAGTAACCCTGATACATGCTGGGAAAGAGGGTTGGCGTGGGCCGTTGTTCATGGACATTTTCCTGCTGGCGGCTTGGAGTTTATGGAAGGAGAGAAACAATCTTTATTTCAGGGGGATCCCACACTCCTTCCATTCGTGGCTAGCTAGGTTTAAAGAGCTCTTGGCTTTATCAGCTCACAATTTCAAGGAGACCCTGCGTCCTCCCTGGAAACCTACATACAAAGTTTGTAGCTACTACCTTGATATTATCCTGAAACACATGGCCGGGGGGCCTCACACCCCACTTGTAACAATGTTGTAATTGGTCCCTTGTGAGTAATACAAAAGTCAGTGGGAGCCTCTCCCACTGTCGTGCAGTTTCAAAAAAAATCACTTGGTACTTGCGAACCATGCCTCATGGGCAAGATGACTAAAACTCCGTTCTCTGGAACAATGGAGCGAGCAATGGATTTGTTGGAAATCATACATACTGATGTATGTGGTTCGATGAATATTGAGGCTCGCGACGGGTATCGTTATTTTCTCATCTTCACAGATGATTTGAGTAGATATGGGTATATCTACTTGATGAAACATAATTCTGAAACATTTGAAAAGTTCAAAGAATTTCAGAGTGAAGTGGAAAATCATCGTAACAAGAAAATAAAGTTTCTACGATCTGATCGTGGAGGTGAATATTTGAGTTATGAGTTTGGTCTTCATTTGAAACAATGCGGAATAGTTTCGCAACTCACGCCACCTAGAACACCACAGCGTAATGGTGTGTCCGAACATCGTAACCGCACTTTATTAGATATGGTGCGATCTATGATGTCTCTTACTGATTTGCCGCTATCGTTTTGGGGTTATGCTTTAGAGATGGCTGCATTCACGTTAAATAGGGCACCATCTAAATCTGTTGAGACGACGCCTTATGAACTGTGGTTTGGCAAGAAACCAAAGTTGTCATTTCTTAAAGTTTGGGGCTGCGATGCTTATGTGAAAAAGCTTGAACCCAAATCGGAGAAATGTGTCTTGATAGGATACCCAATGGAGACTGTTGGGTACACCTTCTATCACAGATCCGAAGGCAAGATATTCGTTGCTAAAATGGATCCGTTCTAGAGAAGGAGTTTCTCTCAAAAGAAGTGAGTGGGAGGAAAGTAGAACTTGATGAGCTAACTGTACCTACTCCCTTATTGGAAAGTAGTTCATCACAGAAATCTGTTCCTGTGACTCCTACACCAATTAGTGAGGAAGCTAATGATGATGATCATGTAACTTCAGATCAAGTTTCTGCCGAACCTCGTAGGTCAACCAGAGTAAGATCCACACCAGAGTGGTACGGTAATCCTTTTCTGGAGGTCATGTTACTTGACCATGACGAACCTACGAACTATGAGGAAGCGATGATGAGCCCAGATTCCGCGAAATGGCTTGAAGCCATGAACTCTGAGATGGGATCCATGTATGAGAACAACGTGTGGACTTTGGTTGACTTGCCCGATGATTAGCAAGCCATCGAGAATAAATGGATGTTCAAGAAGAAGACTGACGCTGACGGTAATGTTACTGTCTGCAAAGCTCGACTTGTTGCGAAAGGTTTTCGACAAGTTCAAGGAGTTGACTACGATGAGACCTTCTCACTCGTAGCGATGCTTAAGTCCGTCCGAATCATGTTAGCAATTGCCGCATTTTATGATTATGAAATTTGGCAAATGGATGTAAATACTGCATTCCTGAATGGATTTCTGGAAGAAGAGTTGTATATGATGCAACCTGCAGGTTTTATTGATCCTAAAGGTGCTAACAAAGTGTGCAAGCTCCAGCGATCCATCTATGGACTGGTGCAAGCATCTCGGAGTTGGAATAAACATTTTGATAGTGTGATCAAAGCATATGGTTTTATATAGACTTTTGGAGAAGCCTGTATTTACAAGAAAGTGAGTGGGAGCTCTGTAGCATTTCTNAAGAGTTGTATATGATGCAACCTGCAGGTTTTATTGATCCTAAAGGTGCTAACAAAGTGTGCAAGCTCCAGCGATCCATCTATGGACTGGTGCAAGCATCTCGGAGTTGGAATAAACATTTTGATAGTGTGATCAAAGCATATGGTTTTATATAGACTTTTGGAGAAGCCTGTATTTACAAGAAAGTGAGTGGGAGCTCTGTAGCATTTCTAATATTATATGTGGAGTACATATTGTTGATTGGAAATGATATATAATTTCTGGATAGCATAAAAGGATACTTGAATAAGAGTTATTCAATGAAAGACCTCGGTGAAGCTGCTTATGTATTGGGCATCAAGATCTATAGAGATAGATCCAGACGCTTAATTGGACTTCCACAAAGCACATACCTTGACAAAGTTTTGAAAAAGTTCAAAATGGATCAAGCAAAGAAAGGGTTCTTGCATGTGTTACAAGGTGTGAAGTTGAGTCAGATTCAATGCCCGACCACTTCAGAAGATAGAGAGAAAATGAAAGATGTTCCCTATGCTTCAGCCATAGACTCTGTCATGTATGCAATGCTGTGTACCAGACCTGATGTGTGCCTTGCTATTAGTTTAGCAGGGAGGTACCAAAGTAATCCAGAAGTGGATCACTGGACAGCAGTCAAGAACATCCTGAAATACCTGAAAAGGACTAAGGATATGTTTCTCGT
>LR880971.1:746164585-746176982 GCA_904067115.1 Aegilops sharonensis | reverse complement strand
GTCCCCTCCTACCTGTTGCAAGACAGGTGTCCAGAAGCGTAGTCTTCGTTAAGACTAGCTATCCCCCTCTTATTCTGGCATTCTGCAGTTCAGTCCACTGATATGGCCCTTTACACATATATCCATGCATATGTAGTGTAGCTCCTTGCTTGCGAGTACTTTGGATGAGTACTCACGGTTGCCTTGTTCCCCCTTTTCCCCCTACCTCTACTCGATTGCTGCAACCAGACGATGGAGCCCAGGAGCCAGACGCCACCGCCTACGACAACTACTACTCTGGAGGTGCCTACTACTACGTGCAGCCCGCTGACGACGACCAGGAGTGACCTAGGAGGATCCCAGGCAGGAGGCCTGTTCCTCTTTCGATCTGTATCCCAGTTTGTGCTAGCCATCTTATGGCACCTTGTTTAACTTATGTCTGTACTCAGATATTGTTGCTTCCGCTGACTCGTCTATGATCGAGCACTTGTATTCGAGCCCTCGAGGCCCCTGGCTTGTATTATGATGCTTGTATGACTTATTTTATTGTAGAGTTGTGTTGTGATATCTTCCCGTGAGTCCTTGATCTTGATCGTACACATTTGCGTGCATGATTAGTGTACGATTGAATCGAGGGCGTCACAAGGGGGCATGCTCGTAGCTTAGTATTCCATTCGTGCCGACACGAGGGGGGGCTGCTAGCTACTTCACACTTTTCTAGGTGAACATCAGTTGGGGGGCATGTGCATTCATAGCTTAGGATTCCCTTCGTGCCGACACGAGGGAGGGGTGGCTGCTAGCTTTGCTAGGGTGAACCTCGGTTGGGGGGAGGGCATGCATTCATAGCTTAGGATTCCCTTCGTCCCGACACGAGGGAGGGGGGCTGCTAGCTCTACTTCACACTTTGCTAGGTGAACCTCGGTTGGGGGGAGGGCATGCATTCATAGCTTAGCTAGGATTCCCTTCGTGCCGACACGCGGGAGAGGGGCTGCAAACTACGTCGCACTTTGCTAAGGTGAACCTTGGTTGGGGGAGGGGGCATGCCCTAATAGCTTAGGATTTCCTTCGTGCCGACACGAGGGAGAGGGGCTGCAAACTACGTCGCACTTTGCTAAGGTGAACCTTGGTTGGGGGAGGGGGCATGCCCTAATAGCTTAGGATTTCCTTCGTGCCGACACGAGGGAGAGGGGCTGCAAACTACGTCGCACTTTGCTAAGGTGAACCTTGGTTGGGGGAGGGGGCATGCCCTAATAGCTTAGGATTTCCTTCGTGCCGACACGAGGGAGAGGGGCTGCAAACTACGTCGCACTTTGCTAAGGTGAACCTTGGTTGGGGGAGGGGGCATGCCCTAATAGCTTAGGATTTCCTTCGTGCCGACACGAGGGAGAGGGGCTGCAAACTACGTCGCACTTTGCTAAGGTGAACCTTGGTTGGGGGAGGGGGCATGCCCTAATAGCTTAGGATTTCCTTCGTGCCGACACGAGGGAGAGGGGCTGCAAACTACGTCGCACTTTGCTAAGGTGAACCTTGGTTGGGGGAGGGGGCATGCCCTAATAGCTTAGGATTTCCTTCGTGCCGACACGAGGGAGAGGGGCTGCAAACTACGTCGCACTTTGCTAAGGTGAACCTTGGTTGGGGGAGGGGGCATGCCCTAATAGCTTAGGATTTCCTTCGTGCCGACACGAGGGAGAGGGGCTGCAAACTACGTCGCACTTTGCTAAGGTGAACCTTGGTTGGGGGAGGGGGCATGCCCTAATAGCTTAGGATTTCCTTCGTGCCGACACGAGGGAGAGGGGCTGCAAACTACGTCGCACTTTGCTAAGGTGAACCTTGGTTGGGGGAGGGGGCATGCCCTAATAGCTTAGGATTTCCTTCGTGCCGACACGAGGGAGAGGGGCTGCAAACTACGTCGCACTTTGCTAAGGTGAACCTTGGTTGGGGGAGGGGGCATGCCCTAATAGCTTAGGATTTCCTTCGTGCCGACACGAGGGAGAGGGGCTGCAAACTACGTCGCACTTTGCTAAGGTGAACCTTGGTTGGGGGAGGGGGCATGCCCTAATAGCTTAGGATTTCCTTCGTGCCGACACGAGGGAGAGGGGCTGCAAACTACGTCGCACTTTGCTAAGGTGAACCTTGGTTGGGGGAGGGGGCATGCACTAATAGCTTAGGATTTCCTTCATGCCGACACGAGGGAGGAGGGGGCTGCTAGCTACTTTGCACTTTGATAGGTGAACCTTGGTTGAGGGGGATGGGGCATGCATTCATAGCTTAGGATTCCCTTCGTGCCGACACGAGGGGGGGTGGGGGCAAGCAATATCGTGCGCTTTGCGAGAGAGGTGCCACATCGAACTTGCATTTGGTATTTGAAAATTAAACCACCTTTTGATACATAAATTTGGTCCACATGCAAGTGTGTTCGTGTTCTGAACCTCTCCCGCATCATTTTTCGCCAAATTTATGAACATTAGACAAGTCGGATGACGCAACAGACACGGTTCACTCAAACTAACAGTGTGCCACGCCGGTGCACCTTTCACGCACACATCCGCACAGTACATTGGGCTCCATGACGCTCCCCCTCTCAAAAATATCTGCCCGCCTCGAGGGTTTTTCTATTTCATAACACACGGTTGTTATCTCCGGACCGTGTGCGGTGTTTCTTGTTCCCAATCCCACCTGCATCCCTAGAAAATATCTGCCCACCTCAAGGGTTTTTCTGTTTCATAACACACGGTTGTTATCTCCAGACCGTGTGCGATGCACTATCATCAAACTTTTCAATAGCCCGACATTTCACTCCCGCGTAGTAAAATTTTCAGTACACGCGTCATTTCTTCAAACACCCCGCACCCCCTCCACAACCACACTCACACACCCCAAAACCTCCTCGGGCGTGCGCGCGCGCACACACACACACACACACACCCTCCCTCCCTCGAAACCCTAGCAAAGTCCCCGCCGCCGCTGCCACCGCCGCCGGAAGGCCTCCATTGTCAACATCTGCCGGTTTGCCCGTGCAGCTTACCCACCGATCTCCATACCCTGGCCGCCCTGAGTTTCTTAGATGAAGCCTGCCAAACGCCCCCTTTCCCACAGATCCCCATCCCATCCCCCACTCCAGAGCGTCACAGCCTAAGCCCGGCTATGCTTCCCATGGAGCTCGAGGAGCGACTGGCCCAAAAGAGGTGTATAGCGGTCTCTTCACCCGACGTTGCCGAGGAAGCTGACGACCATTACTGGTGGCGGGCACTCAAGCAGCGGGCTAGAGTATGCGGGCATGTCTCGTCCGCTGGCTACAACATCGATGTCATCGACAGCGACGCCCTGAGGCGGGTTGTGTCACAGGTTAAGTGGCCCACCCCCAACCCCTTGGGTTCAACGGCCGTCGATCTCATCAATGGCCCTGCGGCTGATCTCCTCTGGCTCGCTGTCAACAATTTCCCATTCTACATCACCGTCGAGCCCCTTTTCTCATTTCTGAAGGACACGTTCTGCGATGCTGGCTTGGGATCCACAACTTCCAAGTTAGACCTCATCGACGGCGACCACGAGGAGGGCACCCTCTCCGGCTCTTCCTAGGGGAAAGATCCCATCTGCTCTTCCAAGGGGAAAGTGCTCGTCTGTGACATCAGGGAGGGCACCAAACAACCGTGCTCTTCCAAGGGGAAGGAGCCCATCTGCGACAACATGGAGCGCATCCAGGGTCCATGCTCTTCCCACGGGAACGAGCCCATCCGTGACAAGTGAGGAAACCCATGATTTTTTTTGCCGTGCCTCTTCATGGGGGGAAACCCATGATTTGTTTTGCTGAGTCCCTTTTGTAGTGTAGTGAGAATATGTCCAGTTTTAATTGCTATATCTGGTTGTTTGCAGTATTCCTTGTTTATTTTAGTTGTTCACAATGTGATGCTCTATATGTGCAATTATTTACTGTGCAGTACATTTCATCAATCCAGTTTTAAACATACCGATAGGAATGCATATATTTGCTTGCTGTTAAGCCTGTTATAGCTAGCATATGCCTCTTTTAAAGTTTTTTTGATTGTTCGGTTGTTTGTAGTTAGCATATGTTCAGTTTCAAATGCTATCTTTGGTTGTTCATAGTATGCCTTGTTTATTCCAGTTATTCACAACGTGATGTTCTATATGTGCAAGTATGAACTGTGCAGTTCAATTTCATCAGTACCAGTTTCAACAATACCACTATGAATGACTACATTTGGTTGCTGCATCTTGTAGTTAACACGCCTTTCCATTTTTATTTAACCATAACCAGTGTACTTAGACCGGCACAATACCAGTTTGAATGACCATGTTTGCTTGTTGTTAAATGTTTGGCCTATTGCAGTTAGCACACCTTTCCACTTGTTTTGCTTTACTAGCGTGCTTAAACCTGCACACTGAAGCTATCTTTTGGAGATTATTTTGCCTGCCATGTGTAATTTTGGTTGATGTCTAGCCTGTTGTGCTTAACATGCTTCTTGATGTACCTACACAGGACAATTTTGGGAACGACTGTTGTTTTCCATCGAGGTTAGTTTCATCCCATGGCTTATATCTGCTGACTGTTCAGGATATCGGTAGCTGGTACCATATAGGCCGGCAGCTGATAAGGGACTAATCGGTGAATCAGGCTTTTAAATGAATATATATGCAACCCATTTTTCCTTAGGTTAACTAGGGCCATATGTAATATATCTGAGGCTACATAGCAACATGCACTGTACTTAATTTCTAAATATGCAATCCTAGGCTACATAGCAACAAGGAAGAGTGTTACATTAATGTTCTAATGATGTCTAGATATACGTAGAAGAGCAGCAGCAACAACAGCAACAACACAGCCCTGTTTGGATACTCAACTTAGCTAGAGGTTAGAGTTAGTTTCTAGCTCATTACTTACCCTGAACTAACTCCATCCAAAGAGTTGTTTGGATGGCAGGGTTAGATTGACAATAAATGTACTAGGAGAACTAGCTCCAATTAGCACCTCTTGAGTTGGATACTAGTTTTTTGGGTGGGTTATAGATGCAACTAGCTCAAACTAGCCCTCATGTTTAGATATACTTTAGGGCTATTTGAGCCCGAACTAGCTCAAACTAACTGTAACCCGTGGATACAGCAACAGATAATTTGTAAGAATGAACTAAACTCCTTTCGGCCCATAATATAAGATGTTAATTCATCTAATATGTGAGTATATTGGATGTTATAAGATACTCCCTCCATTCCTAAATATTTGTCTTTTTAGAGATTTCAAATGGACTACCACATACGGATGTATATAGACATATTATAAAAGAGTATTGTACTACATCATTGTGCAATTGTTGTTTAGCTTCTAATATTAACTTGGTGCTTTTAGGTACATATGTCATTGGTAAAGATCCGCGTTTCGACCCTTTCTGCGTATGGGGCAATGAGATATCGATGAACCAGCATCACGTGAGGAAGCTGATAAAGATTGTTAGTAAAATGGGTCCAAAGATGGCAATTAAACTATTTGTTTAGACTTTATCCAAGACAACAGCGAACTGCAGGATGGTAAGTAAGAACTCTGCAGCCTTCTTTTTACTGCCCATAATGAGTTGTGTTAGATGACAATGTCTGAATCTTTTTCCTTTGTAGTGGTTGCCAAAGCAATTACTCAAGATTACCTCTCAAACTACATGATTGGGTGGGCATGCAAAGGTTAAAGTATTTCTACCAGAACATGATGATTATCTAGATGTTTTCATGAAGACCATGAAGGATGGGCGGTCGGCCATCACAAGGGGTTGGACTAGAGTCGTGCGTGCCTTCTGCATGGAGGAGGGCACGATATGGGCATTCCGCTTCACCTTGTTTAGCAACCAGAATATATTTCGCATCTTTCTTTACCGTCTTTAATAGTACAAGTATACAACTGTGGTTCATCATTCTTTATTTGGTTCTTATGTAATTCTTGAACATATGTACCTATGAATCGAATAATGTATTGGTTGTTTGAACCTGATGGATATGAATAAAGTTGTAGCATACATTCAAATTCAAACCTCTCACCAACCAAGGTACTCCCTCCGTCCGAGTTTATTAGTCCCGTGAGCAAAGCAGCAAGACCAAGGCATGGCAATAATTAACGGCATGCAGAAGTTTAAGCCTAATTAATTCCAGCGATTTAAGTGTTTGCATGCGTGCCCTCGGCTGCGACTCGTTGCATGCTGCTTTGCGTACTGCCTGCGAGCGATTCTGAGTGCCTGCATGCAGCCGGCCATAATTAAGGCAGCTAACTGATGCGAAAAAAGATACGCTTTAATTGTTGTGGGCTTTTTAAATCCGTGGAATCATTATTGCCAAGGAGGGAGATGATTCGAGTGCACTCGTTTGACCACCATGCCGGCGTGCGACCCAGACGGGACGGGACGACACAGTCATAATTTCAGTTTCTCTAGTTTTCCACAGCAAGCTAGCGCGCTAAGCCATTATGCATTGAATTCCGATCACCGTCGCGCTACCTTCCGCCTATAAGTACTATTTCCCGGCCTTCTCCAGTGCCACTGTGACCCAACTCGCCATATCCTCATAAGCCCCCACCGGCCCGACTTCGCTCGCCACGTCCGCCATGCCCCTGCCCGTCCGCGGTAGGCGACGCCGGAGGCGGTCACCGCCGGAACTAGTGTTCGGGTTTTCACCGGAAGGCAGACGGAGGGAGGAGGCATTCTATCTGTCTTTAGATGGCAATGCGGAGATCGAAGAGTTGTTGGAGCGCGACCGCATGGCGGAGGAGCAGGAGTTGTTGGAGCGCGACCGCCTGGCGGAGGAGCAGCATATCGCCGATTTGCGCCGCCAGCGGGACACGGAGTAGCAGCGCACCGACGCTCTGAGTCGCGAGCAGAGCGTCCGCAACTGGGCCGACTACGTGGAGGCCGGCGCCCGGCAAGTAGCCCTGGAGGCTGTCGGGCACGCACGCGTTCGCGACACCGATTTTTACTACCAGCTCGTCAAGTGGGTTTCCCGCTTGGAAGCCGAAGCTCCGGTTGACCACGCCGGCATGGAAAGGGCCAATGTGCGCAAGCAACGCGCCCTATAACACCTCTTGCAAGTCCGAGGCGAGGCGCACGACGCCGGTGCCGGCGTTTAGCATGTACCACAGATGGCGGCCGGCATCATCTAGTTAGCTAAGAGTAAGTTAGTACTTGTACATAGGGATGGCAATGGGTAGGGTATGGGTGGGTACAACCTTCTTCTGCCCAAACCCATACCCATAGAAACTTTCTATACCCACCCATTTCAATACCTATGGGCACAAATTGACACCCATGCCCATACCCATCGGGTATCCTATACCCAATGGGTATCGAGTGGATACAACATATAGCATTTAAATTTTAAAGAAGAGAAATGAGTGTAGAATTCATGTGATTATGGGTCTGTCTAGTACCAACGTGACCTCCTCTGATGAGTGGCCAACTACAGGCGACAATGGAGTACGATAAGTGGTTGGTGGAAGCCTGACACAATGGGAGGCGATAGTGGGAACATGGGATCACTGGTTTAAGAGTTGGACAAGAGTATGTTGGTGATGAGCCGAGATTTCATCGTTTCAAGGAGTCATGTAGGACATAGGAGGAGTGAAAGCACAAGTGCTCCCTAGGTGGTTTTGGTAATTAATTTCAACATATCTCTTGTTGGACTAACACCTTTATCTAGTATGTTTCAGATAAGTTCAACAATGGAGTGGCATGGACTAAAGGATGTGGGAACTCCTTCAAGATGCTAAGGACAAAGGATTGGCTCAAGCTTCAAGATCAAGACTCTTCATTTTACATTTTAGTGAGCCAAGATCACATTGAGTCTATAGGAAAAGCCAATACTATCAAGGAGGGATGAGGTGTTGCTTAGTCAGCCTTTTGCTCGATGTGCTTAGTGATATGCTCCAAAACCCTCCACTACTTTCTCACATCCACATATGACCTAAACCCAAAGTCAAACAGGGCCCTACCAATTCTTTCTATCCGGCGCCACCGAGTTCAGATGTCATAGCCACTGCCACAAACACTAGGCAAATTGGTTTCACTGACAGAGATCTCGGTCTCACCGAGATGGGATTGTAATCTCTCTATGTATGTCCATTACCAAAATCGGTTTCACCGAGTTTGTGCAATCGGTACTACCGAGATTACAACGCAAACTTTCTGGTTAACTTATTACCCAAATTGGTCTCACTGAGTTTGAGTAATCGGTCTCACCGAGTTTGCCTGACCAACTCTCTGGTTAGCTAATTACCAAATTCGGTCTCACCGAGTTTGTGTAATCGGTCTCACCGAGATTACGTTATACCCTAACCCTAGCCAAATCGGTCCTACCGAGATGCATATTGGTCCCACCGAAAACCCTAACGGTCACTAGGTTTACTAAATCGGTCCGACCGAGTTTGTTGATTCGGTCCCACCGAGTTTGGTAAACTGTGTGTAACGGTTAGATTTTGTGTGGAGGCTATATATACCCCTCGACCTCCTCTTCATTCATGGAGAGAGCCATCAGAACAAGCCTACACTTCCAGCATCCTATTTCTGAGAGAGAACTACCTACTCATGTGTTGAGACCAAGATATTCCATTCCAACCATATGAATCTTGATCTCTAGCCTTCCCCAAGTTGCTTTCCACTCAAATCTTCTTTCCACCAGATCCAAATCCTATGAGAGAGAGTTGAGTGTTGGGGAGACTATCATTTGAAGCACAAGAGCAAGGAGTTCATCATCAACACACCATTTGTTACTTCTTGGAGAGTGGTGTCTCCTAGATTGGCTAGGTGTCACTTGGGAGCCTCCGACAAGATTGTGGAGTTGAACCAAGGAGTTCGTAAGGGCAAGGAGATCGCCTACTTCGTGAAGATCTACCGCTAGTGAGGCAAGTCCTTCATGGGCGACGGCCATGGTGGGATAGACAAGGTTGCTTCTTCGTGGACCCTTCGTGGGTGGAGCCCTCCGTGGACTCGCGCAACCGTTACCCTACGTGGGCTGAAGTCTCCACCACCGTGGATGTACGATAGCACCACCTATCAGAACCACGACAAAAACATCCGTGTCTCCAATTGCATTTGATTTCTCCAAACCATTCCCTTTACATTCTTTCAAGTTGCATGCTTTATTTTCCGCTGCCTACATACTCTTTGCATGCTTGCTTGTTATGGATTGAGAATGTTAAACTTGTGCCTAAACTCCACTTAAACCTAAAAGAAATTAAAAACTGCAACTTTGGTACTTAGTGTCTAATCACCCGCCCCCCCATCTAGACACCTCTTCTCAAGATCCTACAAGTGGTATTAGAGCATTGGTCTCCATTGCCTTGGTTTAATCACCTTTGGAGGAAGATGGATGAGTCTACTTCGGGGAGTCTTAGTCATAGAGTGCCTATTCTTGATGGAGAGTATTTTCATGAGTGGAAAAATGAGATGCTTGTAATTTTCAATCAATATCAATTGAACAAGTACATTGCTAGCCCTTGTGCACCTCATGTTGATCCTCTGCATCCTACCCTTGATGAATCAATTGACATGACTAGAAATCTTAGAACTGTTAATCTTATCACTAGAGGCTTGCCTAGAAACTTGATTAGAATCTTGCCTACTTTTGAGTGTGCCTACACTATATGGAAATTTCTTGAGGAACGTTTTCCAAATTATTCCTTGAAAAATCTAGATGAGATTCTCTATAAGTCTATTGCCTTGAGTAAGATGAATACTAGTGATCCTATGTTTGGTGATCGTCTATTTGAACTTACTGACCTTATGCGTGCCAAAGGAGATGTTGGAATTATTAGTGATATTATTTCCGAAGCTATAAGAATTCATAAGAAAGATCTTTGTCAAACTCACTCTAATGAATTACCCTCTCTAGGACTTGATCCACCACATGACGATGTTGAACATGGATACTACGATGAGGATGATGATAGTGATTTCGATCTTGATGATGCAATGAGACATTTTGGTATTATGGAAAATCTTCGGGGATATGTGTCAGGAGGAAAGGAATGGGTTCTTGACAGTGGATGTACCGATCAGATGACCGGAGATAAAGACATGTTTCGTGAGCTTGCTGAAAATGATAGTCCTCGAAAGTTTGTCACTTTCGGTGACAACTTAAAGGGTAAGGTGGTTGGCCTCGGTAAGGTGGCCATCTCACATGATAGCTCCATTCAAAATGTCATGCTCGTTGAGTATCATGGCTACAACTTACTTTCAGTATCTAGACTTGCTGATTTCGGTCTAAATGTCCTATTTATTGAAGTAGATTGTCAAGTGTTTCGTCGAGACAATCATAAAATGGTCTTTACCGGTATACATAGAGGTGATCTTTACATTGTTGATTTCTCCAAAAAGGCACAACCTAAAACTTGCTTCATTGCTAAATCCTCAAAAGGTTGGTTATGGCATAGACGACTAGGTCACGTTGGCATGAGAAACCTTGACAAGCTTATTAAAGGAAATCATATCCTTGGAGTTAACAATGTCATATTTGATAAGGATAGAATGTGGAGTGCTTGTCAAGCAGGTAAACAGGTCGGAGGAAGGCATCCCGTGAAGAACATCATGACCACAAGGAGGCCACTCGAGCTACTTCATATGGATCTCTTTGGTCCCAACGCCTACAAAAGCCTCGTTGGAAATTCTTTTGGTCTAGTTATAGTTGATGATTTTTCAAGATTTACGTGGGTGTTCTTTCTCGATAATGAATCACAGGTCCAAAAGATCTTCAAAAACTTCGCTAGGAAGGCCCAAAACCAATTTGAAGTGAGATCAAGAAGGTTCACAGCGACAACGGAACGGAGTTCAAGAACGCAAATGTGGACACCTTTCTTGATGAAGAAGGGATTTCACACGAGTTCTCGGCTACGTACACACCTCAACAAAATGGAGTTGTTGAGAGGAAGAACCGGACGCTCATCGAAATGGCGAGAACGATGCTTGATGAGTACAAGACACCGAAGCACTTTTGGGCAGAAGCGGTTGAGACAGCTTGTCATGCAACAAATCGCTTGTATCTACACAAGCTACTCGGCAAGACGGCATACGAGCTCCTCACCGGTAACAAACCCCAAGTTGGATACTTTCGAGTATTTGGCTCAAAGTGCTACATTCTTGATAAGCATCGTCGTTCAAAATTTGCTCCTAAATCTCATGAAGGTTTCCTACTAGGTTATGGCTCAAAATCTCACACTTACCGTGTCTACAACAATTTCACCCGAAAGGTTGAAGAGACGGTAGATGTGAAGTTTGATGAATCTAACGGCTCGCAAGTAGAGCAATTGCCAATTGATGTAGGAGACAAAGACCCTTCAGAAGCAATCCAAGACTTGTCTATTGGCAAGGTCCGTCCAACGGAGGTGAAGGAGAGTACCTCGTCTGTTCAAGTGGAAGCTTCTACTTCACGACAAGGTGAACCAAGAGTTGAAACGGAAGCATCCACAAGTGGAACAGACCAAGATGAAGAAAACGAGGAAGAACATCACGAACGTCAACAACATCCTTCTCCACCTCGACAAGAAAACGACAACGCCAACCATGAAGATGATCAAGAAGAAGAAGAACAAGATGAAGAAGATGTTCAACCGAGACCTAAGCAAAAGCTTTCACGAGTTCGAGCAAGAATTGCTAAAGACCATCCCGTCGAGCAAATCTACAATGATGTTCAAACCGGGAGAATCACTCGCTCTAAAACTCGTCTAGCTAACTTTTGTGAAAACTATTCTTTCATCTCTAGCATTGAACCTATGAAGGTCGAAGAAGCATTGGAAGATCCGGATTGGATAAATGCTATGCATGAAGAGCTACACAACTTTGAGAGAAACCAAGTTTGGACATTGGTTGAGAAGCCCGACAACAACCACAACATCATCGGTACCAAATGGGTGTTTCGCAACAAGCAAGATGAAGATGGACAAGTAGTTTGCAACAAAGCACGTCTCGTCGCCCAAGGCTACACACAAGTCGAAGGCATGGACTATGGTGAGACTTATGCTCCCGTTGCTAGACTTGAGTCCATTCGCATCTTACTTGCCTATGCTAATCACCATAATATCACCTTGTACCAAATGGACATTAAAGGTGCTTTTCTAAATGGTGAAATAGAGGAGGAAGTTTATGTTAAACAACCTCCCGGCTTTGTCAATCCTAAGAAACCAAACCATGTTTATAAACTTCACAAAGCTCTTTATGGTCTTAAACAAGCTCCTAGAGCATGGTATAAATGCTTGACCAAGTTTCTTCTTGAAAAAGGCTTTGAAATTGGGAAGATTGATTCCACACTTTTTACTAAAAGGGTTAATGGAGAATTATTTGTATGCCAAATTTATGTTGATGATATCATATTTGGATCAACTAACCCTCATTTTAGTGAAAAGTTTGGAAAGCTAATGTCGGAGAAGTTTGAGATG
>LR880971.1:746151953-746164291 GCA_904067115.1 Aegilops sharonensis | reverse complement strand
CAAGTTTCTTCTTGAAAAAGGCTTTGAAATTGGGAAGATTGATTCCACACTTTTTACTAAAAGGGTTAATGGAGAATTATTTGTATGCCAAATTTATGTTGATGATATCATATTTGGATCAACTAACCCTCATTTTAGTGAAAAGTTTGGAAAGCTAATGTCGGAGAAGTTTCATATGTCAATGATGAGTGAACTCAAATTATTTCTTGGGTTGCAAATCAAGCAAACTAAGGAAGGTACTTTTGTGTCTCAAGCGAAGTACACTAAGACTTATTCAAGAAGTTCAATATGCAAGAATGCAAAGGTATGTCTACACCCATGCCTACTAGTGGACATCTTGACTTGACCAAAGATGGTAAACCGGTTGATCAAAAGGTTTATCGCTCTATGATTGGTTCATTGTTATATCTATGTGCTTCACGTCCCGATATTATGCTAAGTGTGTGCATGTGTGCAAGATATCAAGCTGCTCCTAAAGAATGTCATCTTAAGGCCGTAAAAAGGATAGTGAGATACTTAATTCATACACCAAACTTTGGCATTTGGTATCCAAAGAGGGCCTCTTTCGATCTTGTTGGCTATTCCGACTCGGACTATGCCGGAGACAAGGTTGATAGAAAGTCCACTTCGGGTACTTGTCAATTTATTGGTAGATCTCTTGTGTCTTGGTCCTCCAAGAAACAAAACTCGGTATCCTTATCTACTGCCGAAGCGGAGTACATTGCCGCTGGTTCATGTTGTGCTCAATTATGTTGGATGACCCAAACTCTTAAAGATTATGGGATTTATGTGAAACATGTTCCATTGCTTTGTGACAATGAGAGTGCTATAAAAATTGGTCATAATCCCGTACAACATTCTCGAACTAAGCACATTGAAGTTCGTCATCATTTCATTCGAGATCATGTTGCTAAGGGTGACATTAATCTTAAGCATGTTCACACCGAAAAGCAATTAGCAGATATATTTACTAAACCCCTTGATGAGAAAGTGTTTTGCAGGTTGAGAGGAGAACTGAATATCATTGATGCTTCAAATTTGGAGTAGAAACTCCATTGGATACATGCAAGACATGAGCTTATGACTAATCCATGATATCTCTTTTATGATGAATATATTATACCTTGGATATATTTGCATCTTGCATGTCATCTAACCCATGTAGCTACTTGGTGGAATCAAATTCCATGAGATTGTAATCTACTCACATCTTGAGCAATCTCTACATCACCAAGTCTCTACCCTTTGGTGGATGAATACAAGGAAGCACGGAATCATTCTAACATATCCTTTTGACAAACTCTATGATTGAGCTTCATGATTGTCATTTTGGATATACAAGTGCTCTTCCTTGCAAGAACTAACCCATGTAGGTAGATGGACTCAAATTCCAAGTGGTGCTCCCAACTCTTGATGAGCTACTTCAACCTTGAGCAACCCACACAAGTTCAACTACATGGACAACACCACCAACCAAGGTATGTTATTCCATATTAGAGAAGCTTTACTCCAAGTCATGAGCTAAAGCAACTCGACAAGATGTGAATACATCAAGATGCTTAAACGAAAAATGGTAACCCCATTTTGAGCTTAAATGATGAGTATGACCTATGATCAAGTGATCTCACTTGACTCCTAAGTCAATATAGTCTAACATAGGTGACTTTGTCACCGACCATCTCTAGATGAAGTTCTCTCGTGTTCTTATCTGTATTTCTGCATTTGACTCATGCATATTTGTTTCCCCTTTCAAAAAAAAAACTTCATCTAGATTTCTTTCTGTCTTTTCAGTTGCTTTGCATTTCCTGAAATCAAATTCATTGCACATCCTTCAGTTAATTCCTTGCAAATCTTTGTGAGACCTTTCTAGTCTAGTGAGCTGAGGTGACAAATGTTTTCTCTGCGATGAACTCGGTTTCACTGATTTGTTGACTTCAGTCCAACCGAATCTTTTTGGTACAACCGAAGCATACCACTCGGTGCCACCGATTTCACAACAGGAAAAACAGTTTGCCACTTATTCTGTGTTTCTTTGAAAATCCATCTCCACTCAATGAATCTTGTCCTCTACAAGCATCCCAATTTTATCCAGTGCTTTGTGTTGTGACTCAAGGACCAAACCCATTCACAACAAATTCCAAAAGGCCCTTCTTGGAAATTGATGTCAAAGGGGGAGAGAGAGATCACATCAAAGCTTATCACTTAGAGAGATCACATCAGAGAGAGTATTAAGGGGGAGAAAATAGATCTCCAGGGGGAGAGAATACTCATGAAGAAAGTATTTCTCAAGGATCCCAGATGCTTGGTATTCAAGAGGAGAGATGCCACATGTCTTTTTGGGGGAAAGACATGTTCTTTTGTGCTTATTTGCACTAAGCTCTGTTCATTTATATCTTTTAGCTGTGATTTTCTGTTCCCTATCTTCTCCCAGTATCCCATGCTAGATTCAGGGGGAGCAAGACATCTAAGGGAAATGAATCAATCAAATTCATTGCATATCTTTACTCTTGGGGACATGTCTAATCAAATGTGGTACTCAGTACTCACTCTCTACATGTCATCCCAGTCTTGGTATTCTTGTGGTTTCTTCTGTTTGCTCTGGCTAGTAGATGTACCTGTGTTATCTAACCTTGTTTGTGCAGGTTCATTTCACCCTAAGCCAACTCAAGACTACAAGGTAATTATATGCATCACACTAATGTGTATGAGGAATTCTTGCTGATGTACATACTATTTTGCAAGAAGGACTCATGAGCATGAAGGTATTTTCTTTAATATTCTTTGCTCTGATGCATATGGCCAAGATACATGTAACACATTGCCTACTCTATCATGGTTATTGCTCTCACATGCTTCTGTATTCCATACTCACATGATTGCATACATATAGGGGGAGCCTATGCTTGTTACATGTCTTTCCGAAGCTTTACTTTCTATTCTTTATATATTTATCTAAAGCTTTGATGTATGTTGCCATCAATTACCAAAAAGGGGGAGATTGAAAGCACAAGTGCTCCCTAGGTGGTTTTGGTAATTAATGTCAACATATCTCTTGTTGGACTAACACCTTTATCTAGTATGTTTCAGATAAGTTCAACAATGGAGTGGCATGGACTAAAGGATGTGGGAACTCCTTCAAGATGCTAAGGACAAAGGATTGGCTCAAGCTTCAAGCTCAAGACTCTTCATTTTACATTTTAGTGACCCAAGATCACATTGAGTCTATAGGAAAAGCCAATACTATCAAGGAGGGATGAGGTGTTGCTTAATCAGCCTTTTGCTCCATGTGCTTAGTGATATGCTCCAAAACCCTCCACTACTTTCTCAACATCCACATATGACCTAAACCCAAAGTCAAACTCGGCCCTACCAATTCTTTCTATCCGGCGCCACCGAGTTCAGATGTCATAGCCACTGCCACAAACCCTAGGCAAATCGGTTTCACCGATAGGGATCTCGGTCTCACCGAGATGGGATTGTAATCTCTCTGTGTATGTCCATTACCAAAATCGGTTTCACCGAGTTTGTGCAATCGGTACTACCGAGATTACAATGCAAATTTTCTGGTTAACTTATTACCCAAATCGGTCTCACCGAGTTTGGGTAATCGGTCTCACAGAGTTTGCCTGACCAACTCTCTGGTTAGCTAATTACCAAATTCGGTCTCACCGAGTTTGAGTAATCGGTCTCACCGAGATTACGTTATGCCCTAACCCTAACCAAATCGGTCCTACCGAGATGCATATCGGTCCCACCGAAAACCCTAACGGTCACTAGGTTTACTAAATCGGTCCGACCGAGTTTTTTGATTCGGTCCCACCGAGTTTGGTAAACTGTGTGTAACGGTTAGATTTTGTGTGGAGGCTATATATACCCCTCCACCTCCTCTTCATTCGTGGAGAGATCCATCAGAACAAGCCTACAATTCCAGCATCCTATTTCTGAGAGAGAACTACCTACTCATGTGTTGAGACCAAGATATTCCATTCCAACCATATGAATCTTGATCTCTAGCCTTCCCCAAGTTGCTTTCCACTCAAATCTTCTTTCCACCAGATCCAAATCCTATGAGAGAGTTGAGTGTTGGGGAGACTATCATTTGAAGCACAAGAGCAAGGAGTTCATCATCAACACACCATTTGTTACTTCTTGGAGAGTGGTGTCTCCTAGATTGGCTAGGTGTCACTTGGGAGCCTCCGACAAGATTGTGGAGTTGAACCAAGGAGTTTGTGAGGGCAAGGAGATCGCCTACTTCGTGAAGATCTACCGCTAGTGAGGCAAGTCCTTCGTGGGCGACGGCCATGGTCGGATAGACAAGGTTGCTTCTTCGTGGACCCTTCATGGGTGGAGCCCTCCGTGGACTCGCGCAACCATTAACCTACGTGGGTTGAAGTCTCCACCAACGTGGATGTACGATAGCACCACCTATCGGAACCACGACTAAAACATATGTGTCTCCAATTGCGTTTGATTTCTCCAAACCCTTCCCTTTACATTCTTGCAAGTTGCATGCTTTATTTTCCGCTGCCTACATACTCTTTGCATGCTTGCTTGTTATGGATTGAGAATGTTAAACTTGTGCCTAAACTCCACTTAAACCTAAAAGAAATTAAAAACTTCAAGTTTGGTACTTAGTGTCTAATCACCTCCCCCCTCTAGACACCTCTTCTCAAGATCCTACAAGGAGTGCGAGTTGGTTGTTGCGAGCCTATGAACTATGGTTGGTTTAGGAAAAACGGACTGAGAGTTGGGCCATAGGAGTTGGATGTTGACCCCACATGTCATAGGAGTTATTTTCACTTATTAATTTTTCTGGGTATCCATTGGGATACCCATGGGCGCAATCTTATACCCATGCCCTTCCCATATATTTTGCGGGTATGGATACCCATTACCCATGGGTACAAAATCTTGCTAAGTCTTACCCATGCCCGCTCTTTTCGGGTAGGGTACCCGCGGATACCCATACCCATGGGCAAAATTGCCATCCCTACTTGTACGCTACTAGAGTATTAGTGGGAGTAGATAGTTAACTTGGCTATGATGGTTGTCAACGTGGAAGTTCAGTACTCTATATGTGGATCAAACCTGTTACTTTGCTCTGAATGTTGAACTTTCCGTTTGAACGTATGGAATGGGCTGTTATTTTTTTAAATGGGTTGTATTTGTCCTCCACGGGTTTAGAGGCTGACTTGTGGGCCTAGCAAGTTGACGCATACACAATCAGGAGATGATTGTACGTGGAGAGGATCACAGCAGGGACCCGCCAAGGTCATGGCAGTATGCAAGCAAGTGCCTCCTTATTTCAAGCCAATAAAAAATGGCTCCTCCTAGTGGACTTTTGACATCTGGGTCCCATGCCATTGTCAACGTAGTCAATAAACGAGAGAATCCACAACGAGCGGCTGACACCAGGGACCCAGCAGCTCGCCCAGTTATTTTTGTTTTTGGTTAATTTGATAAATTCCACTCCAAATCTGGTGTATCCGAGAAATGCCACTGCAATTTCCAAACTTTCAAAAATGCCATTTCATGCCATTTCTAGTGGCATTTTTCGAAGTCTGGAGTGGCGTTTTTCAAAGTTTGCAAACTGCTGTGGCGTTTTAAAAAGATTGCAAAAATTGCAGTGGCATTTTTCAAAGTTTTGAAATTGCAGTGGCATTTTTATGAATCGCCATAATTGGAGTGGCATTTATCTAATTTGTTTTTGAGACGGAAGCAGGGTGTCAACTGGGCTGTGCGGGACACTCTGGCCTGTCTAGACAACCTTTTCTTTTATGTTTACCACAGACCAGCCCAGTAGTTTTTTTTCTTTCTGAAAATGGCTAGCCCGGTTTTTTTGTGTTTTGTCAAGTAAGTCGCTTTATCAGGCCTGTTGGCCTGCAAATCTTTCAAGACGAGGAGAGCTTCATTCGGCTGGCCGAGAAAATGGCCTATCAGTAATGAGAAACGGGCTGTACATTTTTAAAACACATGAAACCCACAATTAGTTTCAAATATCTTTTTTTCATTTCGATATTTTAAATTGCAATGATTTTTATGCGTGGAGAATTTATTGGATTTTATATTGATATACATTTATTTTTAAAATCAGTCTGAATGTGACTCGAAATTTCGGGATTAAAAACAGTTCAGACCGCACCGACATATGCAAAATTTCGTATAGTTTTTTAACCGTGGCCACAATATGGGCTATAATGCTAACAAAAATAATATGGGCTCCAAAAAAACCCATAAGAATTAGCAAATGGGTTGTAAATTATTTGAAATAATGGCAGATGGGCTATATGTTGTTTTCCACAGATTTGAGGCTTTCCACAGATGGCCTGTATACTGTTGGATGTCCATCCAACGGCCGTCGTGCTTCTTCAATCTCTGCTCTTCCTGCTCTAGCCGTTGGCGGGACTGCCTGCTCCCTCCTCCCCGCGGCCGGCTGTGCTGCCGCGCAGGCCTCATCGCCCCACCGTACTCCCATCGCTGGCCTAGCCATCCCTCTACTCACCCACACCTGCTGTTATTCTCCGGTGACGGCAGACGAACCAGTAAACCCTCGTACAGTCGTACTTCCCTCCGCGTGGGAAACAAAAACAACTGCTGAGTCTTCCCTGCCTCCGTGTCATTCCCTTCCTAGGCCTCGCCGTCGTCCACTGCCCTGGTGCTCTCGGCGTGGCGTGGTCAACGTGGTCAACGACCGACATGCATCTGAAGTGGACTGTACGTGGAGAGGCTGACAGCTGGGTCCACGTCCGCACGCAAGGAAATGCCTCCTTATTACGCGCAAAATAATGATTCCTCCACCTAACATCTGGGACCCACCGAAAGGGCCTCTATATTTTGCGAAAAAAATGTTACCGCCGCTGACAGCTCGGACCCACCAGCTATATCTTCGCATGCAAGGAAGTGCCTCCTTATTACGCACAAAAAAATGAATACTCCCCCTGCTAGCTGGGACCCAGTATAGTGGGCCTACTAAGTTGACGGGGACGAAGGACTTTGTCAACTTAGTCAATATGCACGATTCTAGCTCGACAGACCGTACGATGTCCATCCAACGGCCGTAGTGCTTCTTCAACCTCTGATCTTCTTGCTCCAGCCGCCCAAAGCAGCGCCGCTCGTGCCGCCTGCTCCTGCCTCCCGTGGCCGGCTGTGCTGCCGCGGAGGCCTCACCGCCCCCATACTACTCCCACCGCTGGCCAGGCCATCCCTCCACTCCACTCACCCACACCCCCTGTTATTCTGCGGCGACGGTAGCGCAGCCGAACCAGTGAACCCTCGTACTCCTCTCCGCATGGGCATCCACTCCCGCGTCTACCCCGGCTCCGCGTCATCCCCTTCCTAGGCCTCGCCGTCGTCCACCGCCGTGGCGCTCTCGGCGCGGCGTGGTCAATGTGGTCAACGACCGAATTCCATCAGAAGAATACTGTACATGGAGATGCTGACAGCTGGGTCCACGGCAGCCGCAAGGAAGTGCCTCCTTATTACGCGGAAAATAATTATTCCTCCACCTGACAGCAGGGACCCATGATACGTCTCCAACGTATCTATAATTTTTGATTGCTCCATGCTATATTATCTATAGTTTTGGACAATTTTCAGCTTTATTATCCACTTTTATATTATTTTTGGGACTAACCTATTAACCGGAGGCCCAGCCCAGAATTGTTGTTTTTTGCCTATTTCGGTGTTTCGAAGAAAAGGAATATCAAACGGAGTCCAATTGACCTGAAACTCCACGGAACTTATTTTTTGGACCAGAAGAAGCCCACGGAGTACCGGAAGCTCACCACGGGAGTCCCGGGCTGCCCACGTGGTTGGGGGGCGCGGCCACCACCCTAGGGCGCGCCCCCTGCCTCGTGGATAGCCCGGAGGTCCACCGACGTACTTCTTTCACCCATATATACCCACGTACCCTAAAACTTCCGAAGACGATATAGATCGGGAGTTCCGCCGGCGCAAGCCTCTGTAGCCACCAAAACCCAATCGGGACCATGTTCCGGCACCCTGTCGGAGGGGGGAACCCTCACCGGTGGCCATCTTCATCATCCCGGTGATCTCCATGACAAGGAGGGAGTAGTTCACCCTCGGGGCTGAGGGTATGTCCCAGTAGCTATGTGTTTGATCTCTCTCTCTCTCTTGTGTTCTTGATTTGGCATGATCTTGATGTATCACGAGCTTTGCTATTATAGTTGGATCTTATGTTTCTTCTCCCCCTCTGCTCTCTTGTAATGAATTGAGTTTCCCCTTGAAGTAATCTTATCGGATTGAGTCTTTAATGATTTGAGAACACTTGATGTATGTCTTGCCATGCGTATCTGTGGTGACAATGGGATATCACGTGATTCACTTGATGTATGTTTTGGTGATCAACTTGCGGGTTCCGCCCATGAACCTATGCATAGGGGTTGGCACACGTTTTCGTCTTGATTCTCCGGTAGAAACTTTGGGGCACTCTTTGAGGTTCTATGTGTTGGTTGAATAGATGAATCTGAGATTGTGTGATGCATATCGTATAATCATACCCACGGATACTTGAGGTGACACTGGAGTATCTAGGTGACATTAGGGTTTTGGTTGATTTGTATCTTAAGGTGTTATTCTAGTACGAACTCTAGGGCTGTTTGTGACACTTATAAGAATAGCCCAACGGATTGATTGAAAGAATAACTTTGAGGTGGTTTCGTACCCTACCATAATCTCTTCGTTTGTTCTCCACTATTAGTGACTTTGGAGTGACTCTCTGTTGCATGTTGAGGGATAGTTATATGATCCAATTATGTTATTATTGTTGAGAGAACTTTCACTAGTGAAAGTATGAACCCTAGGCCTTGTTTCCTATCATTGCAATACCATTTACGCTCACTTTTATCGCTTGTACCTTGCTGTTTTTATATTTTCAGATTACAAAAACCTATATCTACCATCCATATTGCACTTGTATCACCATCTCTTCGCCGAACTAGTGCACCTATACAACTTACCATTGTATTGGGTGTGTTGGGGACACAAGAGACTCTTTGTTATTTGGTTGCAGGGTTGCTTAAGAGAGACCATATTCATCCTACGCCTCCCACGGATTTATAAACCTTAGGTCATCCACTTGAGGGAAATTTGCTACTGTCCTACAAACCTCTGCACTTGGAGGCCCAACAACGTCTACAAGAAGAAGGTTGCGTAGTAGACATCAAGCTCTTTTCTGGCGCCGTTGCCGGGGAGGTGAGTGCTTGAAGGTATATCTTTAGATCTTGCAATCAAATCCTTTTGTTTCTTGTTTTATCACTAGTTTAGTTTATAAAAGAAAACTACAAGAAAAATGGAATTGAGTTTGTCTCATAAGCTTCATCTTTTTAATATCTTTCGTGAAAATGATGGGAAGGAAAATTGTGCTCAAGTACTAGAAGAAGAATTACATAGAATGCTTGGAATACAATATGTGAACTATGAGCATGATTGCAATGTTATTAGTATGAATTCCTTGAATATCCATGATGCTAATGATATGCAAAGCCACAAGCTTGGGGAAGCTATGTTTGATGAAGATGATATTTTTTGTCCCCTAAGCTTTGATGAGCAAATTTACTATGCTGAAAGCATGTCTCCTATCTATGATGATTATTGTGATGACACGTATGCTTTAAATAATAATGATAACCATGAAACTTGTCATCTTGATCTTAATTTTCAATCACATGATAGTTATTTTGTTGAGTTTGCTCCCACTACTATTCAAGAGAAGAATTTTGCTTATGTGGAGAGTAGTAAAATTTCTATGCAAGTAGACCATGAAAAGAATGCTTTAGGTTCTGGTTATATTGTTGAATTCATTCATGATGCTACTGAAAATTATGATGAGGGAGGAATATATGCTTGTAGGAATTGCAATAATATCAAGTTTCCTCTCTATGTGCTTAAAATCTTGAAGTTATGCTTGTTTTACCTTCCTATGCAAGTTGATTATTGTTCCCATAAGTTGTTTGCTCAAAAAATACCTATGCATAGGAAGTGGGTTAGACATAAACATTCTAGTAACATTCTTAATGATGCTCGCTTTATGTTTTAATTCTTATCTTTTATGCGAGCATCATTGAAATCATCATGCCTAGCTAGGGGCGTTAAACGTTAGCGCTTGTTGGGAGGCAACCCAATTTTATTTTAGTTTCTTGCTTTTTGGTTCTGTTTAGGAATAAATAATCCATATAGCTTCTGTTTAGATGTGGTTTTGTGTTTTAACTAGTGTTTGTGCCAAGTGGAACCTTTGGGAAGACTTGGGTGAAGTCTTTATGATCATGCTGTAAAAAACAGAAACTTTAGCGCTCACGAGATTAGCTAGAACTTTTTACTGGAAAGTGCTATTTAATTGATTATTTTTTCAGATGATTACTAGACAAATCCCTCAGGTCCACCAATTTATTTTAGAATTTTTGGAGTTCCAGAAGTTTGCGTTAGTTACAGATTACTACAGACTGTTCTGTTTTTGACAGATTCTGTTTTCATTGTGTTGTTTGCTTATTTTGATGACTCTATGGCTAGTAAAATATTTTACAAACCATAGAGAAGTTGGAATACAGTAGGTTTAACAGCAATATAAATAAATAATGAGTTCATTACAGTACCTTGAAGTGGTGTTTTGTTTTCTTTCGCTAACAGAGCTTATGAGTTTTCTGTTGAGTTTTGTGTTGTGAAGTTTTCAAGTTTTGGGTAAAGATTCGATGGACTATGGAATAAGGAGTGGCAAGAGCCTAAGCTTGGGGATGCCCAAGGCACCCCAAGGTAATATTCAAGGACAACCAAGAGCCTAAGCTTGGGTATGCCCCGGAAGGCATCCCCTCTTTCGTCTTCGTTCATCGGTAACTTTACTTGGAGCTATATTTTTATTCACCACATGATATGTGTTTTACTTGGAGCGTCGTTTTATTTTGTTTAGCTTTGCTTGCTGTTTGAATAAAATACCAAGATATGAAATTATTAAATGTTAGAGAGTCTTCACATAGTTGCATAATTATTCGACTACACATTGATCTTCACTTATATCTTTCGGAGTAGTTTGTTGTTTGCTCTAGTGCTTCACTTATATCTTTTAGAGCACGGTGGTGGATTTTTTTTATAGAAACTATTGATCTCTCATGATTCACTTAGATTATTTTGAGAGTCTTAAATAGCATGGTAATTTGCTTAAATAATCCTAATATTCTAAGCATACAAGATTTGTAAAACTTTCTTATGAGTATGTTGAATACTATGTTTGATGCTTGATAATTGTTTTGAGATATAAAGATGGTGATATTAGAGTCATGCTAGTTGAGTAGTTGTGAATTTGAGAAATACTTGTGTTAAAGTTTGTGATTCCCGTAGCATGCACGTATGGTGAACCGTTATGTGATGAAGTCAGAGCATAATTTATTTATTGATTGTCTTCCTTATGAGTGGCGGTCGGGGACGAGCGATGGTCTTTTCCTACCAATCTATCCCCCTAGGATCATGCACGTAGTACTTCGTTTCGATAACTAATAGATTTTTGCAACAAGTATGTGAGTTCTTTATGACTAATGTTGAGTCCATGGATTATACACACTCTCATCCTTCCACCATTGCTAGCCTCTCTAATACCATGCACCTTTCGCCGGTATTATACACCCACCATATACCTTCCTCAAAACAGCCACCATACCTACCTATTATGGCATTTCCATAGCCATTCTGAGATATATTGCCATGCAACTTTCCACCGTTCCGTTTATTATGACACGCTCCATCATTGTCATATTGCTTTGCATGATCATGTAGTTGACATTGTATTTGTGGCAAAGCCACCATTCCTAATTCTTTCGTACATGTCACTCATGAGTCATTGCACATCCCGGTACACCGCCGGAGGCATTCATATAGAGTCATATCTTGTTTGTAAGTATTGAGTTGTAAGTAAATAAAAGTGTGATGATCATCATTATTAGAGCATTGTCCCAGTGAGGAAAGGATGATGGAGACTATGATTCCCCCACAAGTCGGGATGAGACTCTGGACTAAAAAAAAGAGGTTAAAAAAAGGAGAAGGCCCAAAAAACCAAAAAAAGAGAGAAGGGACAATGCTACTATCCTTTTACCACACTGGTGCTTCAAAGTAGCACCATGATCTTCATGGTAGAGAGTCTCCTATGATATCACTTTCATATACTAGTGGGAATTTTTCATTATAGAACTTGGCTTGTATATTCCAATGATGGGCTTCCTCAAAATGCCCTAGGTCTTCATGAGCAAGCAAGTTGGATGCACACCCACTTAGTTTCTTTTGAGCTTTCATATACTTATAGCTCAAGTGCATCCGTTGCATGGCAATCCCTACTC
>LR880971.1:746092112-746112250 GCA_904067115.1 Aegilops sharonensis | reverse complement strand
GCTAATGCATCTACATTACAAGCTGGCAGATAAATTAGAAGGTTATAATTTCAAGTGGAAAATAGATGGTGTGAAGCGATGATGTTGCATTTACCTTGACCTTGTAATGTAATCATGTTATCTGATTGTCCGGATGTGCCTATCATGTCTTGAGAACGTTGTACCCCTGAATCAGCGTCAGGCGAGTTGCTATTCTTAGAAGTTAGGTGAGGTGATGTGTTTGTTGGATTTGGTGCAGACTGTTCTTGATGGTTTGTAGCTTCAACTGACTCAGTTGTCTCTAGATCTTGTTATTCTTGAGGTAGCAGCTGCACTATTTTTGGAACAAGTGAGTTAAACAAGGCAGTTAATCAACACAAACTTATGCAATGTCAGCACAGGTTCAATAGGAATGCAGTGGACAGAGATATCATCATCTAGATTAATTACGAAAAGTGGAGGGACAGAATATGTGAATCAATCTTTGAGTCAATTATTTGCGATCCTTATAGTGCACAGTGACATACACATGATACCAAGGCGAAATTAAAGCCAGTGAATCCACATTGTACATATTTTGGAGGGTTGCAGAACAGATCGAAATAAATACTTACTTGGAAATATGGAGCATCCAGAATTCAGTTAAACAAGAACAAGTGCAGACTCGGCCTTTATTCAGTTTCGAACAAGTTTAGACTCAGTCTTTATTCAGTATTGAACAAGAACAAGTGCAGACTTAGTATTTATCGAGAATCCAAAATAAAGAACATACACTGTGAACTCCATGTGGTAATATATTGTATCAAGAACAAGTGCAGAATTAGCATTTATTCAGTTTGGAACAAGTTTAGACTCAGTCTTTATTCAATATTGAACAAGAACAAGTGCAGACTTGGTCTTTATCAAGAATTCAATATAAAGAATATACACTGTGAACTCCATATGGTAATATATTGTATCAAGAACAAGTGCAGACATTCAGTTTTGACGATCCTAGGTAAGGACTACTTATGGGGTAGCAGAACCACAAACAGGGAAGCCACATGGTCGTTGAATTTTAGGAAATCTCATGACAACTGAATAAAGACCAAGTAAATCTTACAGAGAAACTGGATTTGCGCTGTATTCAGAGATGTAAATAAATCTCACGACCGTGTGTGCTTTTCTCCCCAAATCCCTTCCATGGTGATCCCTTATGTCTAGAGCTTGCGGGATGAGGAGGGCGGGATGAGAAATTAACCGTCAGCCGTCGCCGCTCGGTGTAATCGGTGGGGAAAGAGAGCCGGGTGGGGCGGCCTCCTCCAATCCGCTATAGCTGGTTGATGCGGTGGATCCGAGTTCGGCCGGTCGGGCGGCCTCCTCCAATCTGCGGTCGCCGGTCGCTGCAATCAGGGGAGGGGCCGATAGAGCGGAGTGCTCGCGGGGATGGTTGTGTAGTGGATCCGAGCTCGGCGGGCGGGCGGCCACCCCCAATCTGCCGTCCTGATCGCCGCAGTCGTGGGATAGGAGAGTCGGTTGAATCTGACGAAACAATGCCCGGGGTGGGCGATGGCTTTTAGCGGTGCCTCTTCGCGGGCGAAATAGAAGGATAAATTTTGGCCGGGTCTTTGCCGGGTGGGGACACTGGATGAATGCGGAAAAAGAATAGAGAACTGGAAGGGAAATGTATTTTTTACGAGGAGATGGTTTACTTTCAGAATTTAATCCACTTAATTCGAAATAAGTAGAAAATGAGTATTAAAAAGTAAACCTTACATGAACATTATGATATTGTATTTTCAGTGTTCTTTTTGGGGAGAATTGTAAATAAATATGTTGAAAGTTGTACAGAGGGGTCTTAAGTATGTGATCTGGAAAAAAACAAAATGCAAATGAGTGATTATTTTAACTGCTTGTGTATGGTAACTTGGGATGATGGTTTTCAACGATGATTGTTTCATAGTCCGAATATACTCATGTGCATAGCCCCCAACCTCCCAGCATAAGCGATCTAGGCCTAGGCGTATGGTCCAAGAAGATACAAATAAATATCCTTTAGCACAATTTATGTAGCAGTCAAACTCTTTCCTAGTGGCAACGCTGTTGGTGCAGACCATGCTCGTCGCCGGTTCAAACTCCTCGACCAAGCTTTTTTGCATCGAATCTCCTGTTTTAATTTTAGTTTTTTTAGATAGAACGAAGCAACATCACTTCACGAGTGCTCCATTCAAGTTTTTTTTGCCCAGCAATTACATGTTTATAGAAAACAAAAAAGATCAGATTACCCATCGACTCTCCTATTTCCATTTTAACTTTTGCGATAGAACGAAACAACATTAGCTCACAAGCGCCCAATTGAAGTTTTTGGCATAGCCCACTACCTTCTTATTCTAGATATAAGAACAAAATAACAGTGTTAAATTTTTTTTCTCCTATTACCAGTTCACTCCCTTATATCCATTTTTATTTTTTAGATAAACAACATCAGCTCATGAAGCCTGATTACATTTTTTTTGTCGAGCCACTACCTATTTATATTAGAAAGAACAAAATAACCATATAAAAAAGACAATGTTTTCCCTTTATAAAAAAATAATTATAAGTATTTCCATGGCCACTACCTACTTATACTACATATAACAAAATAATTACAACGCCAAATAGCCGTTGAAAAATTATGTCGGGTCCCACCGCCAAAACTGACGCACGTGTCCTTCCACTCAATAACCGTGAACTAGCTATGGCGGGTCCCACTACTAGACGCTACATGACAAAAAATTAATCGTCACACATATGTAGTATTCGGTGACTAGCAAGTTTGTCATGCAAAATACCAAGCCGTCACAGAAATTGGCAGCCAGGTGTGCTCACGGGCTGAGGCATTTCAGTGACGTTTATCGTCACCGACTTACGGTAATTGGTGATGCCACCTATGAGAGCGTCACACATTAGGCATTTATGTGACGTTGTCCACCATTGTCACGAGGATTTTCGTCACGGTATGTCAATTTTGTTGTAGTGCGTGGAGGAGAATATTTAAGTCACGAATTTGGTACGCACTTAAGGAAATGTGGAATCGTTTCACAACTCACGCCACCTGGAACACCTCAGCGTAACGGTGTGTCCGAACGTCGTAATCGCACTCTATTGGATATGGTGCGATCTATGATGTCTCTTACCGATTTACCGCTATCATTTTAGGGATACGCACTAGAGACAGCTACATTCACTTTAAATAGGGCTCCGTCTAAATCCGTTGAGACGACACCGTATGAATTATGGTTTGGGAAGAAACCTAAGCTGTCGTTTTTAAAAGTTTGGGGATGCGATGCTTATGTCAAGAAACTTCAACCTGAAAAGCTCGAACCCAAGTCGGAAAAATGCGTCTTCATAGGATACCCTAAGGAAACCATTGGGTATACCTTCTACCTTAGATCCGAAGGCAAGATCTTTGTTGCCAAGAACGGATCCTTTCTGGAAAAAGAGTTTCTCTCGAAAGGAGTAAGTGGGAGCAAAGTAGAACTCGATGAAGTACTACCTCTTGAACCGGAAAGTAGTGCAGCTCAGGAAAATGTTCCTGTGGTGCCTACACCGACTGGAGCGGAAATTAATGATGATGATCAAGGTACTTTGGATCAAGTTGCTACTGAACTTCGTAGGTCTACAAGGACACGTTCGACGCCAGAGTGGTATGGCAACCCTGTCCTGGAAATCATGTTGTTAGACAACGGAGAACCTTCGAACTATGAAGAAGCGATGGCGGGCCCAGATTCCAACAAATGGCTTGAAGCCATGCAATCCGAGAAGAATCCATGTATGAAAACACAGTATGGACTTTGACAGACTTGCCCGATGATCGGCGAGCGATAGAAAACAAATGGATCTTTAAGAAGAAGACGGACGCGGATGGTAATATTACCATCTATAAAGCTCGACTTGTCGCTAAGGGTTGTCGGCAAGTTCAAGGGGTTGACTACGATGATACTTTCTCTCCCGTAGCGAAGCTGAAGTCCGTCCGAATCATGTTAGCAATTGCCGCATACTATGATTATGAGATATGGCAGATGGACGTCAAAACGGCTTTCCTTAACGGCTATCTTAAGGAAGAACTGTATATGATGCAGCCAGAAGGTTTTGTCAACCCTAAGAATGCTAACAAGGTATGCAAGCTCCAGCAATCCATTTATGGACTGGTGCAAGCATCTCGGAGTTGGAACATTCGCTTTGATGAGATGATCAAAGCGTTTGGGTTTATGCAGACTTATGGAGAAGCCTGTGTTTACAAGAAAGTGGGAGCGCTGTAGCATTTCTCATATTATATGTAGATGACATACTCTTGATGGGAAATGATATAGAACTCTTGGACAACATTAAGGCCTACTTGAATAAGTGTTTTTCAATGAAGGACCTTGGAGAAGCTGCTTACATATTAGGCATCAAGATCTATAGGGATAGATCGAGACACCTCATAGGTCTTTCACAAAGCACACACCTTGATAAGATATTGAAGAAGTTCAATATGGATCGGTCCAAGAAAGGGTTCTTGCTTGTATTGCAAGGTGTGAGATTGAGCTCGGCTCAATGCCCGACCACGGCAGAAGATAAATAAGAGATAAGTGTCATCCCCTATGCCTCAGCCATAGGATCTATTATGTATGCCATGCTGTGTACCAGACCTGATGTAAACCTTGCCGTAAGTTTGGTAGGAAGGTACCAAAGAAATCCCGGCAAGGAACACTGGACAGCGGTCAAGAATATCCTGAAGTACCTGAAAAGGACAAAGGACATGTTTCTCATTTATGGAGGTGACGAAGAGCTCGTCGTAAAGGGTTACGTCGACGCTAGCTTCGACACAGATCTGGATGACTCTAAGTCACAAACCGGATACGTGTATATGTTGAATCATGGAGCAGTAAGCTGGTGAAGTTGCAAGCAGAGCGTCATGGCGGGATCTACATGTGAAGCGGAGTACATGGCAGCCTCGGAGGCAGCGCATGAAGCAATATGGATGAAGGAGTTCATCACCGACCTAGGAGTCATACCCAATGCATCGGGGCCGATCACTCTCTTCTGTGACAACACTGGAGCTATTGCCCTTGCCAAGGAGCCCAGGTTTCACAAGAAGACCAGGCACATCAAGCGTCGTTTCAACTCCATCCGTGAAAATGTTCAAGATGGAGACATAGATATTTTCAAAGTACATACAGATCTGAATGTCGCAGATCCGTTGACTAAACCTCTTCCGCGAGCAAAACATGATCAACACCAGAACTCTATGGGTGTTCGATTCTTCACAATGTAACTAGATTATTGACTCTAGTGCAAGTGGGAGACTGTTGGAAATATGCCCTAGAGGCAATAATAAAAGGATTATTATTATATTTCCTTGTTCATGATAATTGTCTTTTATTCATGCTATAATTGTGTTATCCGGAAATCGTAATACATGTGTGAATACTTAGACCACAATATGTCCCTAGTGAGCCTCTAGTTGACTAGCCCGTTGATCAACAGATAGTCATGGTTTCCTGACTATGGACATTGGATGTCATTGATAACGAGAACACATCATTAGGAGAATGATGTGATGGACAAGACCCAATCCTAAGCATAGCACAAGATCATGTAGTTCATTTGCTAGAGCTTTTCCAATGTCAAGTATTTTTTCCCTTAGACCATGAGATCGTGTAACTCCCGGATACCGTAGGAGTGCTTTGGGTGTACCAAACGTCACAGCGTAACTGGGTGACTATAAAGGTATACTACAGGTATCTCCGAAAGTATCTGTTGGGTTGACACGGATCGAGACTGGGATTTGTCACTCCGTATGATGGAGAGGTATATCTGGGCCCACTCGGTAATGCATCATCATAATGACCTCAAAGTGACCAAGTGTCTGGTCACGGGATCATGCATTACGGTACGAGTAAAGTGACTTGCCGGTAACGAGATTGAACGAGGTATTGGGATACTGACGATCGAATCTCGGGCAAGTAACATACCGATTGACAAAGGGAATTGTATACGGGGTTGCTTGAATCCTCGACATGGTGGTTCATCCGATGGGATCATCGAGGAGCATGTGGGAGCCAACATGGGTATCCAGATCCCGCTGTTGGTTATTGACCGGAGAGCCGTCTCGGTCATGTCTACGTGTCTCCCGAACGCGTAGGGTCTACACACTTAAGGTTCGGTGACGCTAGGGTTGTAGAGATATTAGTATGCAGCAAACCGAAAGTTTTTCGAAGTCCCGGATGAGATCCTGGACGTCACGAGGAGTTCTGGAATGGTCCGGAGGTAAAGAATTATATATGGGAAGTCGAGTTTCAGCCGTCGGGAAAGTTTCGGGGGTCACCGGTATTGTACCGAGACCACCAGAAGGGTCCCGAGGGTCCATCGGGTGGGGCCACCTATCTCAGAGGGCCCCATGGGCTGAAGTGGGAGGGGAACCAGCCCCTGGTGGGCTGGTGCGCCCCCCTTGGGCCCCCCTGCGCCTAGGGTTGGGAACCCTAGGGGAGGGGGCGCCTCCACTTGCCTTGGGGGCAAGGCACCCCCCCTTGGCCGCCGCCCCCCCTAGGAGATCCCATCTCCTAGGGCCGGCGCCCCCCTGGGGACCCTATATATAGAGGGGGGAGGGAGGGCAGCCGCACCGTTGCACTTGGCGCCTCCCTTCCCCCTTGCTACACCTCTCCCTCCCGCAGACGCTTGGCGAAGCCCTGCCGGGATCCCTGCTGCATCCACCACCACGCCGTCATGCTGCTGGATCTTCATCAACCTCTCCTTCCCCCTTGCTGGATCAAGAAGTAGGAGACGTCACGCTGACCGTACGTGTGTTGAACGCGGAGGTGCCGTCTGTTTGGCGCTAGGATATCCGGTGATTTGGATCACGACGAGTACGACTCCCTCGACCCCGTTCCCTTGAACGCTTCCGCTCGATCTACAAGGGTATGTAGATGCACTCCTCTCTCTCGTTGCTAGATGAACTCATAGATTGATCTTGGTGAAACCGTAGGAAATTTTTTATTTTCTGCAACGTTCCCCAACATTTACAGCCCGCTAACCCAAGGCCTGTTATGCCCTATCCGAATTAGGCCCAGTAGCGTCATCTGGGCCATCCAATATGATTCCAGCCCGTTTTCACTTCTGGCCCATGTATGGCCCATGACGTCTTTCGGCCCATATGAGGCCCTATGTAACTCTTGGCCTATTAACGGCCCGTGGTGAAACTAGCCCGCAATGAACAGTGTATCACTTTAGACCCATTAACGGGCCGTGGTGAAATTGGCCCGTACTGAACAGTGTATCCCTTTATAGCCATTAAGGGCCCGTTATTCAGTTGGGCCATTTCCAGCCCATGTTATCTTTCAGCCTTCTCAGAGCCCATTTATTCTTGGGCTCATTTCGAGCATTCGTTTACTTACGGCCCGTTACTGTAATTTTCTGCTTGTGGGCCAAATTCAGCCCGTGGTTACAGTCATCCCGTTTGTGGTCCGTTAATACATTGGGCCGTTCTCATAGCGTCATCAAATACAACCTATTAACGACGGCCCGTTATGGTCGGCCCATTAACGGATGATTCCAACTCTAGCCCGTTTACGGCCATAATGCGGCATGTTATTGGCCCATGTTTGGCCAATCGATCATACGGCCCGTATAAGGCCCATTGATGATATGGCCCGTAGAAGGCCCATTGTTTCTACGGCCCGTAGAAGGCCCAATGTTTCTACGGCTCGTAGAAGGCCTACTGTTTCTACGGCCCGTAGGAGGCCCACTGTCACTACAGTAAATATTAGCCCATGGTTATTGTGGCCTAGTTTTAAAAAATAGGTTATTGCAGCCACTAGAAAACCGCGGAAAAAGAACTGCACTGACTACAAGCAAACAAATAAACAAGACAACAAGGAAATAAATAAGCAAGCAACTTATGCTAGGCTATCATGGCTATTACACATATTACATCCACTGGGCATCAAAGTTCACCACCAGTGCAAATATAGGGAACACAGCAGCATATAAACGCCGCAGCAAAACAAGTCCAGAACTGAAACCACTTCAGAAGAGTTCAAGAAACAATATCCTGGGTACCCATAATGCAGGCAAGATGCTTAGCAAGCTTATTAACTTTCTCTTGTTTGGCGCTTAAATCCTCCAGCGCTTGTTGTTGCACAAGAAAGTACGCATCTGAATTATGCAGGGACTTCCTCAGTCCTTCGGCTTCTTGCCGCAGCACAGCTGACTGATGCCTTTCAGCTTATAGCTGAGACTGAAGAAGCCGAAGTGATTCAGGCAGCGAGTTCGAAGAGCTTGTGCCAGCGGTACTGGCCAGTAACTCGAACACTACATCAACGCAGGACTGTGGGGTTTTCTCACTATCTACAAGATCGTTTTTATCACCTTTCTTGGAGACCAACAGGGTTGTCTCACTATCTTGAACCTTATCTGCATTACTTTCTCTACCATTGCATAGTGGGGTGCTCTTCTCCAATATTCTATTTGCATACTACAAGAGAAACAAGTAGACACATCACAGGTTTAGCTTGTAGTAGTATACCAAACTCATTTTGGTAAACCGGTTCAGTAGTAAGGTGGACAGGATAACAGCATGAAACAAACATATATCTATGTACTATGGTCACTGTATTGTCCATGTCATTCTAGTTTATGTTCCCTAATCAAGATAGAGACATAGTTCAACTCATATATTTTTAAGACACAACAGCATAGATAGAATATAAGTGTGAGAAACTACACAGCATTGGCAGCACTTGTAATGTGCATCACATGAGAACATAACTGTTTACACAACTTAAACTGAAATCAACATAGAGCAAGAAGTTAGAACATCAATCCAGTTAAAGAAATAGGTTTAAAACATACCTGTTGTGCCATTGGAGTTTTAATTGGATCCTTCAGATTCGAAAGTAGTTGGTATGAGTAAATACAGTGATGCAACAGCAAAGGAGTATGGACCATAGCTACGAAATCTGACCTGAGAACAGTTGCTCTTCTGCTTTAAACATGGAGTTTGGGTTAGCTGTGGTGGTCTTCGTGCTTTGGGCACTGCAGTAGCTTTACAAACTGCTCGTGTGGGGGTACTCTGTGGTGGACATGGTGCTTTGTCAACTATAAGTGGGTTACTATCTGCTGGGGTTGCAGTTAGATGGGTTGTAGCTGGTTCTCTGCCCAACGGTGTAAGTGTGCAATCTGGAAGAGTCTCGATTATGTGTGGTAGGGCTAGTTTGTGGGCCAGTACAACCATGGTTCTATCTGCATCGACGGGTAGCACTATCTTTTGTGAAGAACAGGTTTTTGCTCCCTTAGATACTACCATCACCCCCTCCAATTCAAATGGCTGATAAACAAGAAAAGAAATTGAACGTACAAACATTGTATGATAGACAGATGTGGTAATTCACTTATATGTTGTCTAACCAAACAGGACAGCATGACACAGTTTCACATATATGATGCCTAACTAAACAGGATAGCATGACACAGTTTCAGATATATGATGGATAACTTAACAGGATATAATGGCATAATTCAACATATGATGAGTAACTAAACAGGATGACATGACAAAACTATATGATGTCTTTCTAAAATAGGTTGGGATGAAATAATTCACATACATGTTGTCTAAGTACACAGGATGGCATGATATAATTGACATAATTGATTCATATACTAAGCAGCTGGCATTCGCATGTATGATCTCTAAACTAAGCAGATAGAATTCAATATTGTGCATATGATGTCTAAACTAAGCAATGCAAGACACCATATGCATCATATGAGAAATATAAACATTGCAACTTAGAGCATACACCTCAGGTGGGATATAGGACTGGTCATCTGTCTCTGAATCCTCCTCTGAGGAGCTCCCTGTAACCATCGAGATATATGCTTCAACAGGTACCATTGCCTGCTCTGAAGACCTTGTTTATTTTTCCATAACCGGCTCAAATGGCTGATACACATGAAGAGTAGTTCAATATACACAGATTGTTTTTTTTTTTGACCAGGAACAGTAGGAAAGGCTCCTACTGTGTTACTATATTAGAATAAATAAACAAACTGTACAATGGATATTTACATATTGGGGGGGGGGGATACAACTTGCCAACTTTGTGACAAGTAAACTAAGAAGTCCAAGAAACAGATAGAAACAACTAAAGGGAGTGTACAAGGTTCAGCACAAGGAGCCTATGCTCCTCTTTGACTCTATGTTGAAGAAGCCCAAAGTCCCTCTTGAATCTGTCCAGCCAGGAGTTGAGGGAAGGTGTTATTGCTCTGAAATGTTTATTATTCCTCTCTTTCCAAATGCTCCAGGCTGCCACAATGAATTTCTCTAGGAAGAGTGGGGTGGGATGGTTGTTTCTGTGAGCTTCAACAGCTTGAATTCGGCCAAGGAAAGGTTCCCAAATAATCCCAAGTCTGGCCCAGCAAAGCTTACTGAAAGAGCATGTGAAGATCATGTGTTCCACTGTTTCTTCAATGTTCAAGCCACATAAGAGGCAATTGTGGTCATCTCCTATGTTATAGTGCCTCCTTTTCAACATGTTCCTCGTATTGAGCCTGTCGTGGAAGAGCAACCAGGCAAAGACCTTCAACTTCATCGTGCATTTTGATTTCCAAATCCAGCAGAATATCTGTTGCACTTGAACGTCTTTGAAGAAGAACTGGTAGTAGTCCGTGGATTTGTAGATGGTCTTACCCCACGTATAGCGCCAAATATCCGTGGGTGATGTGGATGGTTGAATCTGAGCCGCAATTGTTTGTAAGTCTCTAACCTCCATAAGGGCTTGAGGGGTCAAGGGCAGGTGGAATGTTTCTCCCAGCAATGTGATCCCTAGGAAGTTTTTGACTGAGATATCTTCATCCAAAGCGTGAGAGAAAGCCCGCGGATGGGAGTCTTGAAGTATTTGCCCTGACCACAAATCTTTCCAAAATAAAGCCGTGGAGCCACACACGATATTGACCTGAGAAATCCCACGAAACTGAGGTGTGAGCTTGAGTACGTCTTTCCACCAGAAAGAGCCGACTGGATCAGAGGCATGTGGAATTTTATGGGTGTAATAGGAGTCCCAAGTGAGATGCACCCAGGGTATGTCCAACTTGTTATAGAACTTGTGCAGGAACTTCAGAAGCAATGCTTCATTCTGTATACGAAGATTAAGCACACCAAGTCCTCCCTTATTTTTTGGTTTACATACCATGTCCCAGGCCGCCAAAGAGTTACACTTATCACCATGTTCAGTCTTTTTGATCCATAGGCATCGACGCCTAATTTTGTCTAGGAGTTCAATGAGATTTGGTGGAAAGTGTAACGTGCACATGGCATAGATGAGTAATGAGGTTACTGTGGAGTTGAGAAGAGTCAACTTGCCAGCATGGGACATGAGGGGCAATGTTGACGACAAGTTTCTTTCAACCTTGCTGACTAGGGGCATAAAGTCATGGAGGGTAGGCCGAGACGTGCCCAGAGGCGGTCCTAGGTAGGTGAACGGCATTGAACCAATTGTTCTATCAAAGATAGCAGCAAGTTGTGCAGCCAGATCTGCTTCCAAGTTTATGGGAATTAGTGTGGACTTGTGAAAATTGATTTTGAGGCCGATGGACTGTGCATATCTGGTAAGGATGTATTTAATGATCAAGGCTTGCTGCGGGCATGCAGGCATAAGTAAGATTGTATCATCGGCGTATTGGACGATAGGATAATCCATTTGTCCCGTGGCTGGAAAAGGAAGTTGAATTATGCCCTCTCTATAAGCTTCATTAATGGCTGATTGAAGGAGGTCGGCCGCCAGCACAAAGATAAGTGGAGATAATGGGTCGCCCTGTCTGACCCCACGCTTGCAATGGAATTGTCTTCCCGGAACACTATTTAAGAGAACTGAGGATCGGCCCGAGGAAAAAATAGCCTTTATCCAGGACAGCCATATGTCATTAAACCCCATATGTTTCATAATGTTGATCATGGGACCATGCTCGATCGTGTCGAAAGCTTTGGCGAAACCCAACTTAAGCAGAACGATCGGTCTCTTGGAGGCTTGGCATTGGTGAATGTATTGAAACGTCCATGCAAGACAATCTTGTATAGATCTCCCATGAATGAATCCATATTGGTTACGATGGATAATTTGCAGAATGACCTTTTGAAGATGGTTAGCCAAGAGCTTGGTAATGAGCTTAAGGCAGCAGTTGAGTAGGGTGATTGGCCTGAAGTCATTAACTGTGGATGGGGATCCATTCTTCGGGATAAGGGTAATCAACCCCTCATTAATGCTCTGGAGGTTAAGAGTTCCTGCATGGAATTGATCACACAGCGAGTAGAAATCATTTTTGATGATTGGCCAACAAGCTTTAAGGAAGAGACCACTGAAACCGTCTGGTCCAGGTGCCCTATCTCCTGGCATCTCTTTACTACCAAGTCAATTTCCTCATGCGTGAAAGGAAAGGTGAGGTGTTCCAAGTTTGTATTGGGCCAGATTAGGGACGGAAGATCAAAATGCATATGAGTTGGGCTAGAGGTGCCTAGTCTGTCTGAATATGCATGGAAAAGCAAGGCCTCCTTTCCATTGTGATCTTCTACGACTAGCCCATCTGTAGTTTGCAGATTAGCAATGTTGTTTTTATGATATCTATCAGTGGCCATGGCTTGAAAAAACTTGGTATTTTCATCACCAAATTTAACCCATCGGACAGTACATCTTTCCTTCCAATACTGTTTCTGATATTCCAAAAGCCGAAGGAGATGGTTCTTGATAATCTTGCGAAAATTGCTCTCTGGTAATGTTAGAGACCGCTGATTTTCCAGCCCATCCAGCTCTTCCAAAGTTTTTTTTGTGTTCTCAATAGCCACTGAGAGCCGCGAGATACCTTTGCTCCATGTTTTGATCTCTTGTCGGAGACGTTTGAATTTATGGCAGAGCACAGTGGTAGCATTATGCACCGCAATGGGTTTATCCCAAACTCTTTTAACCACGTCCACGAAGCTTGGGTGCATAAGCCAATAGGATTCCAACCTGAATAGCTTGGCGCGAGGGATTTTTGTCTCAATGGTGACCACACATGGTGTGTGATCAGAAGTGGGCTTACAGAGAGGTTTAACCATGGTATTGGGGTAGATACTTGTCCAGTGCATGGACGTGAAGAACCAGTCGAGTTGCTCGAGGAGTGGATCATGTTGCATGTTGCTCCAGGTGTATAGTCTACCCTTAATAGGTAGTTCGACTAGGTTTAGTTTGCGAATAATATCATTGAAAGTGGACATATCGTTGACATCACCCCCTGGCTTGTTACGATTTTCAGGCCCTCTGATATAATTAAAGTCACCCAGAAATAAGCAATATTCATTAGCCTGAATATCCCTGTCATAGAGCCATTGAGTAAAAATGGCCCGAGCAGGCCCAGTGCAAGGACCATAGATGTTATAGAGTGTCCAAGCCTGGGCAGAGATGGTGCTAGTGAATTGAATTCCCAGAGCAAAATCTTCCTGGAGAACAACCGAGCCAGAGAACATGGAGCTGTTCCAAACTGTAAGTAAACCACCCGAAGCCCCATGAGAAGGAATATAAGCAAATTTATCGAAACGCTTAGGGCAGCAAGTTTTAATAAACGCTAGATCGATAACAGGCGTTTTAGTCTCCTGCAAACAAACGATAGCACAGCCACTAACAGAGATCGCGTTCGACAATGCTAATAACTTTTTGTCTGAATTTAACCCGCGCACATTCCAACATAGCACATTCCAGCTACGCAAAAGTGGCATAAGAGACCGCGAAGTTAAGCTGAAGACGAAGAGGAGCCTTCCTGGCTATTGTGGCTGGTAGCCACATCTTCAGAAGCGAGCAGAGCAGCTTCAGAGAGCTCTTGGGGCGGGACAGCGCAACGATAGATGCCGATATCCTGCATAGTGCGGAGGGGTGTTGGTGGCGGTGTCTGATCCAAAACAACGGTGCTGGAGCTCGGAGCAGCAGAAGGTATCACCCTGGGCTTCACCTTGGATACAGTAGGGCGCACATCAGAAACTTGTGGCACACGCAAGCCATCAAAGCGCGTCGAGCGTGTGCTACGTCTAACTTCAGTAGTGACCATAGGTGCTTTGAGCTTAGAGGGGCGAGGGCGGGGTGCAGAGGGTCCCGACTCGTCAGACAGTACTTGAGCAAGGCCCAAGTCAGAAACATTTTCCAGTGGGCAATGAGAGACCATAGGAGGCCCAATTCTGGGGACAGCAGGTGGCGCCAAGCTAGGAGAAGCACCCATAAGAGACGTTTCTGATGCCAGCAAGCTCAGAGCAGTGTGATCAAGATGTTCAGAGGGCAGATCTGCAGGAGGCTCATCAACTGGTGTCAGTTCACTGATACGCACTGAGGTAGGAGTGGCCTGCAGGACGCGCTGAGAGAAGCACAGCATGTAAGTAGACGACTGATCATTCACCTGAAGGATAGAGCGAGAAGGAGCTGCCTAAAACTCAAGAGGAGGCAACCCATAGCCCGAACTCCAAGGCCCGAAAGCAGCAACCACAGACAGGATGGCCCTTGAGAGATATGCAGTGAAAACATTCCTTGGGATCAAGTCTGAAGTTAGCACAGTAGCCAGCTCCATGCCCTCAACAGAGATACTGACATTCATGGTTGCAGCCGAAATTGCAACATCCACATTGATGACATTTAAAATCTCAGGAGGAGCCACAAGAAGAGTGCTGATTTGGCCGTTGGAACCATGAGAGGAGTCCTGAGTGCTTGCCGAAGAGGCAGTTTCATACCAAACCGAATTCAGACTGTCAGTAACATTATCTTCAGGAAGAATCCCATCTTGAACACGGAGACCCTGAGCAGCCAGCCATGATTGGAAGTTCACCAGAGCAGCTGGCATTTGAGGAACAGGAGGCTGCGGCCATGGGTCCCACTGGGCATCTTGTGGCCCATCCTGCTGAGGAGCCAGGTGAGTCGCCTGATCATTACCGATCCCATTTTGAAGCAACCAATTCTGAAGCTGTTGTTGGTAAAGTTGCTCCGCCATGAGGCCCTCTCCAAACATAGGATGCGGAACACCATTAACCGGAGGTGGTTCTTCATCAGCTGTTGGAACCTCAGGATCATGGGCATTCCAATCTGTTCCACGGAGAATGAAAACAACAGCGGTCCAGCAGGCTCTATCGCCACCTAACTGACGGATGACAATACTCTTGGGTATGAGGCGCATGTGAATGACTCTGACCTTAATAAGCACCATAGATCGATCAGTATTAGGGTTATTCCAAGAAACTAGCCTGCCGTAATCATCCACCGAACGCTGAAGATAGAAATCAGTCTGATAATCATCCGGAAATCCGATGTACATCAGCCAAAGTTCAGGACCATAGGTGGTGTTGCGCATGTTAAGAGCGGCATTGTGACGCACAAAAGAGATCACTAGATCCTCATCATCAAGCTGGAAAGTGGTGTTTACTGCAGTGTCGCGGATGAAAGAATTGGCAAATGCAAACATACCAACTCCCAGCGGATGATCAGAGGTCTCGGTGGTGTGCAGACCAGCTTCATGTAGCACGCCCTTAATCGTGTTACGAAGATCTTCCCGCAGATGCAGGGGCACGAACCGGCTGGCCTCGGCGATGGCGAGGAAGTTGTTGTTCAGGGGCGGGATGGGACTGACAGCCATGTCCCCCCTGACCTTGTGATCTACTGGCCCTGGCTCAATGGACCAGCCAGGCGGAAGGAAGGGAAGGGGGTTGACAGGGTAGTTGGCCATGGTGGTGGACGGGGCGGTGGTGGCAACGGTGGCGGCGGAGGTGGTGGTTTGCAGGGGTGGAGGTGGTGCTAGAGCAGAGCGCTCTGCTGCATTGGGAAGCGGGGCGGGCAAAGGGGGGGAATGCGGGGCGTCAAAGGTGGACGGGGGGTTTTTTGGCCTCCATTGCCAGCGCTGGGCCCATCGACGCCGCCAGCAAGATTGCGCCAGGTGTTCGTAGTGCCCGCATGCAGTACATCGCACGGTGGGGGGGGGGGTTGGCTCCTGGGTGTCGTAGAGTAGATGAATGTATAAACATTGTTGACAAATGGAATACATTATGGAAAAAAATATGGCACGATACAATTCACATATACGATGACTGGATAAACAGGATGGCATTGCATGATTCACGTATATGATGCCTGGCTAAAGAAGATGGCATTGCATAATTCTCATATACTCCCTCCATTCCTAAATATTTGTCTTTTTAGAGATTTCAAATGGACTACCACATACGGATGTATATAGACATATTTTAGAGTGTAGATTCACTCATTTTGTTCCGTATGTAGTCACTTGTTGAAATCTCTAAAAAGACAAATATTTAGAAATGGTGGGAGTATGATATAGAAACCAAACAGGTGGCATTCACACAAAGCAAATCTAAACTAAGTTGATGACATATAAGATGTATAATGTAAGCAACGCAAGGCGCCATATGCATGATATGACCAACATCAGCATGCCAGGTTAGAGCAAACACCTCAGGTGGTAAACAGACATGGTCGGCTCCTTCTGAATCTCCATCTGAACAGTTATCTTCCTCTGGAATACAATCTGGAAATGCAGGAGAGGGGGGGCACTTCGCCCACCATGGAGCAGCGTCTGCATGACATTATATTCGCACGCAACGGTCTTCTCTTTTTCTCTACATGTTCAGTACGATTGTGTACAATATCTGATATGCATAATAAAAAAATAGTTAGATTTTGTAAGGCCTAAGGGGTCCATGCAAAAATCAAGACTGATGGTAGCAAACGAGTGGATGGATCCAAAACTAATGATAGCAGGTAGATTATAGCTTCAGTTTAAAAAGATAGGCAATGGATCATCTATTGTTTGTTTCCCACCCAACATGAACCACATAGAAGACCCCAGATGAACCAGATAGTAGACAGATACTATTCATTGCTGGCTCGATATGAGACCCATGGGCAATTCAAAACTCAAGTTTGAACGATAAAGTAGCAGGTAATAATAACCGATGTATAACATAAGCAAACACGAAAGACTGCGACCTCTCTTCTGGAACTGTCTAGTCCTCAGGTTCATCTGCTCAGTCGATGATGGTAAAGCAATTGGCGTGGCTACCGGCAACGGGGAAGATGATCTGAGGCGGCGAAAGAAAGTCTGCAGGGGGGATCTCTGCTGTAGTGAACGCTTATGTCGATGGTGCACCTCAGGTGGGGTGGATGACGGCACGGCAGGAGCAGGACATAACACACAGAGTTTTCTTTGACGCCAATCTGAAAATGAAGTAAATCTATAAGGGCTCCTTAGAATTGGAAGATTCTATAAACGCAGGGACAGGAAAAACACAGGAATAGGATAGGAATGCACGTGCAAAACAGAGCATTTGGAAACATAGGATTTCAGTCAACCTGGGTGTTTGGCTCACATGAATTGGAAGAACAAAGGAATGGAGAAACAAACTGATGCGACGAGTGTACAACCTCTTTTGCATAGCCTTGTGGACCTCAGCATCATTGGGTTGGATGTGGAGGATGGTGATGATGCTAGTGTGACTGTCGGAGGCGGGGAAGAAGATCCGAGGCCTCTGGAAACGGCGCCGAGGGTACTGCTCCGCTATGATGGACGGTTCCATCGTTGGAGCAGCTCCGCTAAGGTGTACAGCGACGAGGCTGAAGCATGACAAGACAGACAACTTTAATCTGAAGTGGGACCCTAATATCATCTGCAATAGATGATGTAAAATACATCACCAAAAACTGCTAGATGTAAAACGCATCAGCCGCGCCACGGCCGCTCCGACAGATGTTGTAAGTACTGTTCACTCTGAACTTAACTGAAGAAAATGAACTTCACAGTTGAAACTGAATTTTACTGTCGAAACTGATTGAACTAGTAATAGAGCATTGCAATAGATGTTTAGGGCGTTCGAGCACTAGTAGCAGAGAAGCAGTGATCTAAATCAGCAGATGCTTGAGCAGGGAATGCACTAGCAGAGAGCAAGTCGTGCAGTAGCACCGCGAGTGTGTGCTAAAGCAGCAACTCATGTAGCTGCCGGAGGTCGTGCAGCAGCAGCAGCAGCAGCGCAAGCGAGAGAAAGAGCAGAGCAGCAGCACGAACGAAAGCAGGAGCAGTGTAGCAGCGCGACCGACAGCAAGAACAGAGCCGCAGCGCAAGCGAGAGCCAGAGCAGCTGCAGCTAGTGCCATTGTGGAAGTCGCCGCCAAGGAAGCAACAACATGGGGGAGAGACGCCGTGGATGATGTGGCCGGTGACGGCGCTGTCGATGGAGACGCCATGTCTGCTCGGTATCAAGCACCGACAGCCCATGAGATCGAATAAAAGATAAAATGCAGCGATGAGTGCAGAACCACCTTGGTGGCACCGAATTGGCCTCGCCTTCATCGGAGGAATTGGTGAGGGTGCTGCCGTTCCGGTGGGGCAGGTCAAGACGGCGCTGTGGGGATTGAGGTGGTGCGATAGACGAAGCGAACATCGGGGCAGCTCCTTGGAGGTGGAGGACGGGGCGGCTGATCTGGCGGGACGATGAGATCGACAACGGATCCTCATCCGGTGCGGTGGATGAGGGACGGCGAGCTGTTGCGGTGGACGACGTAGTCGGGGAAGAGACTCCGGCTGCGCGGCGGCCCGGAGGCCGACGGAGGAGCGTGGGGTTTCGCGGGTTTTGGTGGCCTCGGTGTACAAATGGGGGGGCGAAGGGGGAGGGGGAGCCAAGCTTAGGGACGCGCTTGTCTGAAATGTCGGGTAAGTTACCAGCGTACCCCCACCGGTTTTGACACCGCGGCGTGGAGCTTCATTTCCGGCTGAGGGGTAGAAGGGGGATTTCACATGTCTGGGCTGCGGGAGCGATTTCAGATGAGGAGAGAGTTCTCGCGCGCGTCCAAATTTCGGGATAACAAGGCGCGGCGCGGGTTGAAGAAGCGGGAGTTTCAAAGCAAGTGAGACAAAAGATACTCGACCTTGAAAATTTCGGGATAACAAGGTGCGGATTCCTTGTTCGGCAGGACAAACTTAACGTGTAAAAAAAAACATACAAGACACAAGATAGTCATGTCCCCTTTTACTATATTGTTATATATGCCATTGAAAAAACTACAAGAAAAATGTAAAAAAAAATCGGGAGAACAAGATTACCCTGCACAGTACCAAATCGATTCGCACTTCCCTCAACAACAACAAAAAACAAATCAATTCCCACCAAAGAAAGAGTAACGTCCCTTTTTTATATGATTAGAGATGCCATGGTCTCGAATTTCAATTTTTGAATCCACGTTATGTTGAATTCGAATATATCATTAGGTGACCTTGCGGTTTATAATTGATGTAGTCGTACATTTTGATCTTCCATCATATATGAACATTTTACTCCACCATGTGAACATATATATTGTCGTCTACCATATGGACTAAATTTGAATCTATTTTCCTTATTTGAATACGATTGTTGTCAAGTTATACAATAATTTAAATATTATCTTGATAACAAAAAGACATGCATATAGCAGTAATCATATTTCACTATGAACTACATGTACCATACGCTCTCCAATTCAAATATCTATATCCATTTTATGTTGAATACAAATCATAGTACATTATTGGTCTAGGTAGCGAGATGTTCGGGATAATCTAAACCCTGTTTTCATACGTATAATTTTTGGCTGAATTGGGACAAGTTTTTGTATAAGCCTCTAGCAAAACCGTAGATTCTCTCAACAAGCCTCGTGGTTCCGAGAGGGAACGTGTCACCTTTGTGTCCGAAACGATATACGCTGCCTAGAACTATATGAGTGCCCTGTTAAATTTTGGAATTTTTTTGGGTTCATTTGGCCTTTTATACATTAATTGAGTTTCTGGACTTTTAATGTGCATAATCTAAATATGAATTGCATGCACATGCTCCGGTGCACCAAAGTGGGTTAAAAAATCACATGTGTGTCCTTGGTTGAATTTCTAGGTCCCATGGAAGAAATGAGAATGAAATTCAAACATCTGGGCGTCATGACTCTGCCGAGAACACCGAGAAACTTAGATTTTAAGTTCATGTAAATCCAAAACTCGGCTGCATGTCTAACATGTTGTGGTAAAAAATTGGGCCGATTTGGAAGCTCGTGGTTCTAAGAGGGAACGTGCCACCTTTGAGTGTGAAATGATATACGCTGCCCCCCCCCCCCC
>LR880971.1:746024350-746040106 GCA_904067115.1 Aegilops sharonensis | reverse complement strand
CCGAATTGGACTAGGAGAGGGGGGCGGCGCCCCCCTCTTTCCCTCTCCCTCTCCCCCTTCCTTTCCCCTCCTAGTAGGAGTAGGAAAGAGGGAGTCCTACTCCTACTAGGAGGAGGACTCCTCCTCCTTGGCGCGCCCACAAGGGCCGGCCGGCCTCCCCCTTGCTCCTTTATATACGGGGGCAGGGGGCACCCTAGGACACACAAGTTGATCTTCGTGATCGTTCCTTAGCCGTGTGCGCTGCCCCCCTCCACCATATTCCACCTCGGTCATATCGTCACGGAGTTTAGGCGAAGCCCTGCGTCGGTAGAACATCATCATCGTCACCACGCCATCGTGCTGATGGAACTCATCCCCGACACCCTGCTGGATCGGAGTCCGGGGATCGTCATCGAGCTGAACGTGTGCAGAACACGGAGGTGCCGTACGTTCGGTGCTTGGATCGGTCGGATCGTGAAGACGTACGACTACATCAACCGCGTTGTCGTAACGCTTCCGCTTTCGGTCTACGAGGGTACGTGGACACACTCTCCCCTCTCGTAGATCACTGGACAGCGGTCAAGAATATCCTTAGTGAGGACTAAGGAAATATTTCTCTTTTATGGAGGTGATAAAAGAGCCCGTCGTAAAGAGTTACAACAGTGCAAGCTTTTACACCGATCCAGATGACTATAAGTCTCGATCTGGATACATATTGAAAGTGGGAGCAATTAGCTATAGTAGCTCCGTGCAGAGCATTGTAGACATAGAATATTTGCAAAATACATACGGCTCTGTATATGACAGACCCGTTGACTAAACTTCTCTCACGAGCAAAACATGATCACACCTCAGTACTCTTTGGGTGTTAATCACATAGCGATGTGACCTAGATTATTGACTCTAGTAAACCCTTTGGGTGTTGGGCACACGACGATGTGAACTATGGGTGTTAATCATATATATATATGAATATTGGTGTTAAATCACATGGCGATGTGAACTAGATTATTGACTCTAGTGCAAGTGGGAGACTGAAGGAAATATGCCCTAGAGGCAATAATAAAGTTATTATTTATTTCCTTATATCATGATAAATGTTTATTATTCATGCTAGAATTGTATTAACCGGAAACATAATACATGTGTGAATACATAGACAAACATAGTGTCACTAGTATGCCTCTACTTGACTAGCTCGTTGAATCAAAGATGGTTAAGTTTCCTAGCCATAGACATGAGTTGTCATTTGATTAACGGGGTCACATCATTAGGAGAATGATGTGATTGACTTGACCCATTCCGTTAGCTTAGCACTTGATCGTTTAGTATGTTGCTATTGCTTTCTTCATGACTTATACATGTTCCTATGACTATGAGATTATGCAACTCCCGTTTACCGGAGGAACGCTTTGTGTGCTACCAAACGTCACAACGTAACTGGGTGATTATAAAGGTGCTCTACAGGTGTCTCTGAAGGTACATGTTGGGTTGGCGTATTTCGAGATTAGGATTTGTCACTCCGATTGTCGGAGAGGTATCTCTGGGCCCTCTCGGTAATGCACATCACTATTAGCCTTGCAAGCAATGTGACTAATAAGTTAGTTGCGGGAAGATACATTATATAACGAGTAAAGAGACTTGCCTGTAACGAGGTTGAACTAGGTATTGAGATACCGACGATCGAATCTCGGGCAAGTAACATACCGATGACAAAGGGAACAACGTATGTTGTTATGCGGTTTTGACCGATAAAGATCTGCGTAGAATATGTAGGAGCCAATATGAGCATCCAGGTTCCACTATTGGTTATTGACCAGAAACGTGTCTCGGTCATGTCTACATAGTTCTCGAACCCGTAGTGTCTGCACGCTTAAGGTTTCGATGATAGTTATATTATGAGTTTATGAGTTTTGATGTACCGAAGGAGTTCGGAGTCCCGGATGAGATCGGGGACATGACGAGGAGTCTCGAAATGGTCGAAACGTAAAGATCGATATATTGGACGATTATATTCGGACACCGGAAGTGTTCCGGGTGATTTCGGAGAAAACCGGAGTGCCGGAGGGTTATCGGAACCCCCCGGGGAGGAGTATTGGGCCTTATGGGCTTTAGTGGAGAGAGAGAGGGGCAGCCAGGATGGGCCGCGCGCCCCCTCCCCCTCTGGTCCGAATTGGACTAGGAGAGGGGGGGCGGCGCCCCCCTCTTTCCCTCTCCCTCTCCCCCTTCCTTTCCCCTCCTAGTAGGAGTAGGAAAGAGGGAGTCCTACTCCTACTAGGAGGAGGACTCCTCCTCCTTAGCGCACCCACAAGGGCCGGATGGCCTCCCCCCTTGCTCCTTTATATACGGGGGCAGGGGGGCACCTTAGAACACAACAAGTTGATCTTCGTGATCGTTCCTTAGCCGTGTGCGGTGCCCCCTTCCACCATATTCCACCTCGGTCATATCGTCGCGGAGTTTAGGCAAAGCCCTACGTCGGTAGAACATCATCATCGTCACCACGCCGTCGTGCTGACGGAACTCATCCCCGACACCCTGCTGGATCGGAGTCCGGGGATCGTCATCGAGCTGAACATGTGCAGAACACGGAGGTGCCGTACGTTCGGTGCTTGGATCGGTCGGATCGTGAAGACGTACGACTACATCAACCGCGTTGTCATAACGCTTCTGCTTTCGGTCTATGAGGGTACGTGGACACACTCTCCCCTCTCGTTGCTATGCATCACCATGATCTTGCGTGTGCGTAGGAAATTTTTTGAAATTACTACGTTCCCCAAAACTTACTGTATGTTTATTCACCCGTGGGGTTGTTCAATGAATGGAGGGGCGGGGAGCACAAGTGAACAATACTACCTCTGTCCGGGTTTATTGGTCCCCATTGTATTTCGTGCCAAATTTTGACCATAGATTAAACTAAGAAAATGTTCACGCATGTCACCAAATATTATATTTTTCAAAACTATGTTCAAATACGAATCCAATGAGATAATTTTTCTTGACATGCATTAACATTTTGTTAGGTAAATCTTTAGTCAAAATTTGGCACAAGCTATAAAAGGGACCTATAAACTAGGACGGAGGTAGTACTGTAGTAGTAAGTAGGAGTCGTAGAGTAATCACCTTAAATAGAGAGTTTCTTTTCTTTAATGCCACGTACACAAATTGAAACGTTTGTTGTGGAGAGAAATAAGATAATCACTCCACTATATATGGACGCAGGGGCCTGAGCGCTTGCTTTACTAGGGTTGCTCTCTTCATTCTCTCATCCTCTCCAGATATAAACAAGACAGCAATAGCTACATTTTCCCTCTGCTCACCGTTGGTCACAGATCCGGCCAGATCCCTTCGGCCGGTGTGCGTAGAGGACTAAAAGGTGCATCGTTCACGCGGTCATCGCCGCCGAGGGAGGAAACCCACAGCTGCCGGACGGGCCCGATCCTCTGCCCGTGTCGTTCTCTCCGACACAGCACCAGCTCGGGAGGTCCTCCGACCCTTCTTCCTCCCTGCCGTATTGTCCGCAGATCCGACCTGCCGCCGCCGACATCCCGGTGACCCTCAGGTATAAGTTCTTCGAAAGCGGCCTTGCTCTACTGCCCTAGCTCCCCACGTGTCTGCATGTGCATCTTTTTCTACTCCCATCAGCTCTTCCAAAGCCACCTAAATTTTTAGTATTATTAGAGGTAAAGCTACTTCATGCATTCGAATCTAGGGCTTTGTTCAAATAACGAAGAAAGGGGGGAAAGTTGTAGCATGAATCTAGGACTTGATTCAAAGAGGTAATAATATGGTGAAAGTAGTAGAGACCGGATACCCAACCGGTCTCGTGGTTGAAAAGGGAAATAATGGGAAAACGCAGTACAAACTGGATAAGGAACAGATCTATTATTGGTTGAAAAAAGGATAGAAAGTGGCGGCTGGTGGACAAGTCAACAGAGTATGTTCAGGATTAGATTTGCTGCCATCACATAGTAAAAGGTCTCCAGGATTAGATTTGTTGCCCTCACATAGTAAAAGGTCTCAGGATTAGATTTGCTGCCCTCACATAGTAAAAGGTCCCAGGATTAGATTTGCTGCCCTCACATAGTAAAAGGTCTCAGGATTAGATTTTCTGCCCTCGCATAGTAAAAGGTCTCCAGGATTAGATTTGCTGCCCTCACATAGTAAAAGGTCTCCAGGATTAGGTTTGCTGCCCTCACATAGCGTGAACAAGCTCGGCATCACCACTTTATGCCTCCTTGTAGGTACATTGTGCTGATGCGTCCACTGTCGCATGTCCTTATACCAACCTTTTGCCCTTGTTAATGTAAGGGCGCATGTAAAATGAAGCGATCACACTGTTACCTCAGGGACATGTCTAACCAGTGTTATTGTTAATCTAATGCCTCCAGTGATAAGATGCAATTAAACTGTGTTACAAATGGCACTCCTGTTGTTTTCCCCAGTATGATAAGTAAGTTGCTCCTTTACGCTGCTGAGTGTCCTGGTGTCCCCACGGTCCCATGCCCTTAAACCAACTCTTTAGCTGCTGTTGATTTACTGTGTCTGGTAAACAAGCAATGCCACCATTAAAGTAATCCCATATCTGAGGAATCTCATTGTTGATCGTAATGCTTCTAGTAACATGAAGCATTGCTGACGTTTTAAAATTTCTACTATCCTTGCGTGATTGCCATGAACATAATTAAGATGCTTCTTTTCATTTTGTATATGTTTCGTATATTCTTATTGACTAGCACCTGTTTACTTTCTATAATTTTGTGCAGATAGGGATATCCATTTCACCTTGTTGCTATTGTGACCTTTTGGTGAACTGCACAAAACACTTTTTTTTGGAATGAGTGTCTTGTGCAGTTCAACTAAAATGTCACGTGGGCAACATCTCTCAATTTTGGTGGAACTGCACAAAATGGTGATTGGAGTTTCCAAAATCTCCGTCAAGTTCTGCTGGTAATCTCGTGCAACATTTTATTAGCCTTTGCAAGATGGAGCCGTCACTGTCACCACAATGGCACTTTAGTGGAACTGCACAAAAGGATAAGAAAATTATAGTTGCACCTTACATGAGTCGGACAACCAACCTTAATGTTCCTCAATTTTAGTGCAACTACTAAAGAAGAACCTGCCAGCTCACAAGAGCAAGTACTTCTTGCTAGCTGAATGATGCAATCTTTGCTTCATTTCAGGTGAACCGCAGAAAAAGGCACATGAATTGAATCATGGAACTCCAGGCAGACCTCATCCTAGTGGAGCTGGAGGTTGAATTCAAGGAGGCTGCTATTAAAGTGAAATCATGCTCTCCTATCTCCTTGTTTGTGCTGTGCAAACATGCTGTGCAAACGGGAATACTCAACTACAGATGTTGTGACGGTCAAGAGCATTTGCCAAATTCTTCGATTGTATGACATGGCTAGCCAGACTGGATTTAATCCCGATATTCACTTTATCAAAACGCTCTAATGGGTTGGTTCTGAATCTTGCAAGCTGGGAATCAATGAGATTTGTAGGCATCTTTGTTGTACTTATTATTTGAATCTTATTTGTTGGTTCCTAATCTTGCAAGCTGGGAATCAATGAGATGTGTAGGCATCTTTGTTGTACTTACTATTTGGATCTTATTTGTTGGTTCTGAATCTTGCAAGCTGGGAATCAATGAGATGTGTAGGCATCTTTGTTGTACTTATTATTTGGATCTTATTTGTTGGTTCTGAATCTTCCAAGCTGGGAAACACGGCATGATGATGCAGAGGACAGCAACCATAACAAACAGTTCAAACTTGGTAGTATTATCTTTGTGAAAGTGCGACCAATGTGCTGATCGTGTGCGTCCTGAGAATATAATTCTAATTGTTGTGCATGTTGATCCCGTGGCACTGATAGAATGAGCCAATGCATTGCTTGTTTTAAGTATAAATTTCTATTAAAGCTAATTAAATTTAAGTAAAGTGACCACTAACTCTTGTTATTACAGTACCAATACAGACCCGCTAGTGAACCGACGTGTGGCCGGAGTAGGTTTCTTAATGAAGGCGTTTGAATGCGCCGAGGGTGCATCTTCTGCCGGGCGTGCAGCGGACGAGGGAGGGGTAGTAACTGTTGTCGCCTGTACACACTCAGCTTACTTTTGAATCCAGTTCCCCAAGAGCTGAAAAACGAAGTGTTGCCGCCGCCTACACACTCGTTCACTCGAAGAGACTCCAATGGCGATCCGAGGGGTGAGCCTGCTGGATATGGACTTCAACAAGGAGTTAGTTCGCCGTTTAGTCCTATGGCTGCACCAAGTTGAATGTGATGTACACCAACGATACGGACTCGGTGAAGCTCTGCCTCGCCTCAGTCCTATGGCTGCACCAGGTTCTGGAGCATTCGCCCGTTTCATCGGCAGCGCCGACTACACCTTCGCTACGGTGGAGAGAAGGAAGAACGCGACGATTCGGCCATCTGGTGCAACAAACTTGTCGACATCCAGAAGCAATACAAGATCATCAGCAACGGGCAGGAGAAGGACTCCGTGGTTGACCTCGCTGAGACCATCATCGACCCCTGATACGCCAACATGAAAGGAGACGACCTGAACACGTGGGAGGTACCTCTGAATCTAGCCTACATAACGCGGCCAAGGACGCATACGCATGCTATGACATGTACAGGCAGATCTTGGACATGAGGGCGTGTCTGCTTCTCGTAACTGACGAGTACACGGACAGCCGCAGCGTCATGATCAAGCGTGCCAGGAAGGTCTAGATGTTGTACTTTATCTGTTTATAAGCACCTTTATCATCTGAGTGTTTCATGCATTAGCCTATGTGTCGTAATTATCTGTTTTGTCCGAAATATTTCTTTTAAAAACCCATTAACCTGATTGCTTTTTTAGTGGCTATTTGCTTATGTATGTAAACTAGTTCACTTGTCCGTAAAAAAAACTAGTTCACTCGGCTGCCGTGCTTTGAATCTCCTTCCTCCTAACATATTCCTCTCCTCAGGTGGACCCAGCAGGTCTCTGAATTTTCTCCCACTTTCTTTTTCGTTGTAAACTGAGTTTTCTCCCAGTACTTTCCCCTGGAACCAACTCAATTGTCCCACGTCTAGCCTAAAAAATAAATAATAATACCCCACGTACTATTAACTCATCAAATTAAAATGATATTTTATTTCGTAAGTTGAAAGTTCTTACAAAATAATAATAATAATTGTTTATATATAACTTGCCAACTTAACTCCAAGTGATTGCGTACATAAGCTTGCAAAGATTTTACTGACGTGCAATCATGTGTTTATGTTTTTATAACATTTCTCCGTCTAGCCCAACATGATATTATCACCCAGCCCAGCAAGTCCGCGGATTTCGAGAAAAATGCAAATGGGATTTAAACGGGTTGCATAGATGCTACATCATTATTTCACCCAGCCCACCAAATGGACTAAAAAAACAAATGGACTGGCTGACATGTGGGCCAGTAGGTCGAAGCCTAAGAAGGCATTGGATTTACATCCAACGGCCGACATTCTTCTTCAATCGCTCGTCTTCTTCCCCCAGCGCTGCCGGAACCGCCTGCTCCAGCCTTCGGCGTCCAGCGGAGTTGTTTTGCGCTCCTTAGCGAAACGCTACCCCGCCGACGGCCAGGCCATCCCTCCACTCCGCACCCAAACCAGTCAAGTTTCCCACTCCTCTCCGTCTGGGACTCCACTGCCGCGTCTTCCCCATCTCCGGGTCGTTCCAGTCTGGGGCCTTGCCGTCGTCCACCGCCTCAGTGCGCTCGGCGCGGCGTGGTCAACATACGAGAGTCATCGGAAGAGGACTGTACGTGGAGAGCCTGACGACTGGGACCCACGAGGTCCATGGTCGCACGCAAGGAAAGTTCCTCCTTATTACGCACTGTATGTGCACTGTACGTGGGAAGGGCTTCTGTATTTCGCGAAAAAAAATGTCCCCCCCTGACAGGTCGGACCCACCATCTATATCTTCGCACACAAGGAAGTGCCTCCTTATTAGGCACCAAAAAATGAATACTCCCTGCTAGCTGGGACCCACCATAGTGGGTGGCTAACTTGTGGGCCTACTAAGTTGACGAGGATAGAGGGCTTTGTCAACTTAGTCAATATGAACGATTCTAGCTCCAGTGACCGTACGATGTCCATCCAATGCCATAGTGCTTCTTCAACCTCTGGTCTTCTTGCTCCAGCCGCCCAAAGCAGCGCCGGTCGTGCCGCGTGCTCCTACCTCTCGTGGCCGGCTGTGATGCCGCGGAGGCCTCACCGCCCCCTACTACTCCCACCGCTGGCCCAGGGTATCCTTCTACTCACCCACACCCCCTGTTATTCTGCGGCGACAGCAGCCTCACGCCGCAGCCGAACCAGTGAACCCTCGTACTCCTCTCCGCGTGGGCATCCACTGCCGCGTCTTCCCCGGCTCCGCCTCGTCCGCTTCCTAGGCCTCGCCGTCGTCCACCGCCTTGGTGCTCTCGGCGCGGGGTGGTCAATGTGGTCAACGACCGACTTCCATCGGAAGAGTACTGTACGTGGAGAGGCTGACAGCTGGGTCCAAGGCCACAACCCAGTTTTTTGTGATTTGCCAAGTAAGTCGCTTTGTCAGGCCTGTTGGGCTGCAAATCTTTCAAGACGAGGAGAGCTTCATTCGGCTGGCTGAGAAAATGGCCTATCAGTAATGAGAAATGGGCTGTACATTTTTAAAACACATCAAGCCGGCAATTAGTTTCAAATATCTTTTTTTCATTTCGAGATTTTAAATTACATTAATTTTTATGCGTGGAGAATTTGTTGGATTTTATATTGATATACATTTATTTTTAAAATCAGTTTGAATGTGAGTCGATCGGGATTAAAAACAGTTTGGACCGCACCGAAATATGCAAAATTCCGTATAATTTTTTAACCGTGGCCACAATATGGGTTGTAATGCTAACAAAAAGAATATGGGCTCCAAAAAACCTTAAGAATTAGCAAATGGGCTGTAAATTATTAGAAATAATGGTAGATGGGTTGTATGTTGTTTTCCACAGATTTGAGGCTTTCCTAAAAAAAAGGTTGACGCACAAGCAGTGACTGTTGGATGTCCATCCAACGGCCATCGTGCTTCATCAATCTCTGCTCTTCCTGCTCCAACCGCTCAAACAAGTGCCGGCGGGACTGCCTGCTCCCTCCTCCCCGCGGCCGACTATGCTGCCGCGCAGGCCTCACCGCCCCACCGTACTCCCATCGCTGGCCTAGCCATCTGTTGGAAATACGCCCTAGAGGCAATAATAAATTAGTTATTATTATATTTCCTTGTTCATGATAATCGTTTATTATCCATGCTATAATTGTATTGATAGGAAACTCAGATACATGTGTGGATACATAGACAACACCATGTCCCTAGTAAGCCTCTAGTTGACTAGCTCGTTGATCAATAGATGGTTACGGTTTCCTGACCATGGACATTGGATGTCGTTGATAACGGGATCACATCATTAGGAGAATGATGTGATGGACTAGACCCAATCCTAAGCCTAGCACAGAGATCGTAGTTCATATGCTAAAGCTTTTCTAATGTCAAGTATCATTTCCTTAGACCATGAGATTGTGCAACTCCCGGATGCCGTAGGAATGCTTTGGGTGTACCAAACGTCACAACGTAACTGGGTGGCTATAAAGGTGCACTACAGGTATCTCCGAAGGTGTCTGTTGGGTTGGCACGAATCGAGACTGGGATTTGTCACTCCGTGTAAACGTAGAGGTATCTCTGGGACCACTCGGTAGGACATCATCATAATGTGCACAATGTGACCAAGGGGTTGATCACGGGATGATGTGTTACGGAACGAGTAAAGAGACTTGCCGGTAACGAGATTGAACAAGGTATCGGTATACCGACGATCGAATCTTGGGCAAGTACAATACCGTTAGACAAAGGGAATTGAATACGGGATCGATTGAGTCCTTGACATCGTGGTTCATCTGATGAGATCATCGTGGAACATGTGGGAGCCAACATGGGTATCCAGATCAAGCTGTTGGTTATTGGCCGGAGAACGTCTCGGTCATGTCTGCATGGTTCCCGAACCCATAGGGTCTACACACTTAAGGTTCGATGACGCTAGGGTTATAAAGGAAGTTTGTATGTGGTTACCGAATGTTGTTCGGAGTCCCGGATGAGATCCCGGATGTCACGAGGAGTTCCGGAATGGTCCGGAGGTAAAGATTTATATATGGGAAGTCCTGTTTTGCTCACCGGAAAAGTTTCGGGTTTTTTCGGTAACGTACCGGGACCACCGGGAGGGTCCCGGGGGTCCACCAGGTGGGGCCACCAACCCCGGAGGGCTGCATGGGCCAAGTGTGGGAGGGGACCAGCCCCAGGTGGGCTGGTGCGCCCCCCACAAGGGGCCCAAGGCGCAAGGAAGAGTGGGAGGGGGCAAACCCTAGGGCAGATGGGCCCTAAGGCCCACCCTAGGTGCGCCTCCCCTCTCTCCCCCTCTGGCCGCCACCCAGATGAGATCTGGGGGCTGCCGCCACCCCTTGGGGAGGGAACCCTAGAGGGGGCGCAGCCCCCTCCCCTCCCCCTATAAATACATGAGGTGTGGGGGCTGCCCAAGACATGAGTTTCTCCCTCTATTGGCGTAGCCCTACCTCTCTTACTCCTCCTCTCCCGCGGTGCTTGGCGAAGCCCTGCAGGATTGCCACGCTCCTCCATCACCACCACGCCGTTGTGCTGCTGCTGGATGGAGTCTTCCTCAACCTCTCCCTCTCTCCTTGCTGGATCAAGGCGTGGGAGACGTCACCGGGCTGTACGTGTGTTGAACGCGGAGGTGCCGTCCGTTCGGCACTAGGATCTCCGGTGATTTGGATCACGACGAGTACGACTCCTTCAACCCCGTTCTCTTGAACGCTTCCGCTTAGCGATCTACAAGGGTATGTAGATGCACTCTACTTCCCTTCGTTGCTGGTTTCTCCTTAGATAGATCTTGGTGACACATAGGAAATTTTTTGAATTTCTGCTACGTTCCCCAACACCATCCCTCTACTCACCCACACCTGTTGTTATTCTCCGGCGACGGCAGACGAACCAGTAAACCCTCGTACAGTCGTACTCCCCTCCGCGTGGGAAACAACTGCCGAGTCTTTCCTGCCTCCGTGTCGTTCCCTTCCTAGGCCTCGCCGTCGTCCACTGCCCTAGTGCTCTCGGCGCGGCCTGGTCAACGTGGTCAACGACCGACATGCATCTGAAGTGGACTGTACGTGGAGAGGCCGACAGCTGGGTCCACGGCCGCACGCAAGGAAATGCCTCCTTATTACGCGCAAAATAATGATTCCTCCACCTAACATTAGGGACCCACCGAAAGGGCCTCTGTATTTCGCGAAAAAAACTTTACCGCCGCTGACAGCTCGGACCCACCACCTATATCTTCGCACGCAAGGAAGTGCCTCCTTATTACGCACAAAAAAATGAATACTCCCCCTGTTAGCTGGGACCCAGTATAATGGCAGGCTGACTTGTGGGCCTACTAAGTTGACGGGGACGGAGGGCTTTGTCAACTTAGTCAATATGCACGATTCTAGCTCCAGTGACCGTACGATGTCCATCCAACGGCCGTAGTGCTTCTTCAACCTCTGGTCTTCTTGCTCCAGCCGCCCAAACCAGCGTCGGTCGTGCCTCGTGCTCCTACCTCCCGTGGCCGGCTGCAATGCGGCGGAGGCCTCGCCGCCCCCTACTACTCCCACCGCTGGCCAGGCCATCCCTCTACTCACCCACACCCCCTGTTATTTTGCGACGACGGCAGCCTCACACCGCAGCGAACCAGTGAACCCTCGTACTCCTCTACGCGTGGGCATCCACTGCCGCGTCTGCCCCGGCTCCGCGTCGTCCCCTTCCTAGGCCTCGCCGTCGTCCACCGCCCTGGTGCTCTTGGCGCGGCGTGGTCAACGTGGTCAAGGAATGGCTTCCATCGGACGTGGACTGTATGTCGAGAGGCTGACAGCTAGGTCCACGGCAGCAGCAAGGAAGTGCCTCCTTATTACGCACAAAATAATTATTCCTCCACCTGACAGCAGGGACCCACCGGACGGGCCACCATATTTCACGAAAAAAACGTTTCCCCCTGACTGCTGGGACCCACCAGCTACATCTTCGCACGCAAGGAAGTGCGTCCGGGAAAAAAAACAATTCGCCCCCCTGACTGCTGGGACCCACCAGCTACATCTTCGCAGGCAAGGAAGTGCCTGACAGTCGGAACCCACCTGGTCGAAGCGTACGTAGGGTTGTCATTCTGGTCGCGAACGTGTACGTACATACTGGTCGTTATAGAGGCGCACACGTGTCGTAGTAGAGGCGCGCACGTAGCATGTACACGTACGTACAGCGGCGAGGGTGCAAGAAAGATAATACAGCCACGTACGTACATACGGGCAGGGTCTCGAACGCCTACTCGCGCATATGTACATGGCTGGGTCAGAACGGAGAAACAGCGTCGTCGTCGTGTTTATGGGGAGCCAACCGGCTGGGTCAGAACGGAATGCGTGGTCGTGTTCATCGGGAGGGCTTGGACGGAACAGACGATGGAAACGAGGCCTGGCGTACCGCACAACGGAGGAAACGGCCTCGTGTTCGACCGACCACGTTCGAAATGGGATCTTGTTGATCGGGAGGGGCCTGGCGTACCGCACAATGAGGAAACGGACCTCCTACGGTCGAAACGGGGGTCCTGTTGATCGGGAGGGGTGTGGCATACCGTAAAACGGACGAAACGGACTTGTGTTGGAGCGCTACGGTTGAAACGGTGGTCCTGTTGATCGGGAGGGGTGTGGCGTACCGCAAAATGGACGAAACGGACTTGTGTTGGAGCGCTACGGTCGAAACGGGGGTCCTGTTCATCGGGAGGGGTGTGGCGTACCACAAAACGGGACTCCACGGGATACTGTTCATCTCCACCGTCGACCTCCTCCAGCCTCCACGGGCTACCGTCGACCTCCTCCAGCCTCCACGGGCTCCTGTTCATCCAGCCTCCACCGCGCGCTACTCCACCGGCTATTGTTCAACCACCCCTCCACGGGCACCCCTCCACCGTCTACTATTCATCCAGCCCTCCACACCACGGGGTCCTGTTCAACCACCCCTCCACCGTCTACTGTTCATCCAGCCAGCCATCCACACAACGGGGTCCTGTTCATCCAGAGGCAACGCCACCGCTCACTGTTCATCCAAATCCCCCCCCCTCCCCCCCCCCCCCCCCCCCCCGCCCCCCCCCCCCTCCCCCCCCCCCCCCCCCCCCCGCCCCCCCCCCCCTCCCCCCCCCCCCCCCCCCCCCGCCCCCCCCCCCCTCCCCCCCCCCCCCCCCCCCCCGCCCCCCCCCCCCTCCCCCCCCCCCCCCCCCCCCCGCCCCCCCCCCCCTCCCCCCCCCCCCCCCCCCCCCGCCCCCCCCCCCCTCCCCCCCCCCCCCCCCCCCCCGCCCCCCCCCCCCTCCCCCCCCCCCCCCCCCCCCCGCCCCCCCCCCCCTCCCCCCCCCCCCCCCCCCCCCGCCCCCCCCCCCCTCCCCCCCCCCCCCCCCCCCCCGCCCCCCCCCCCCTCCCCCCCCCCCCCCCCCCCCCGCCCCCCCCCCCCTCCCCCCCCCCCCCCCCCCCCCGCCCCCCCCCCCCTCCCCCCCCCCCCCCCCCCCCCGCCCCCCCCCCCCTCCCCCCCCCCCCCCCCCCCCCGCCCCCCCCCCCCTCCCCCCCCCCCCCCCCCCCCCGCCCCCCCCCCCCTCCCCCCCCCCCCCCCCCCCCCGCCCCCCCCCCCCTCCCCCCCCCCCCCCCCCCCCCGCCCCCCCCCCCCTCCCCCCCCCCCCCCCCCCCCCGCCCCCCCCCCCCTCCCCCCCCCCCCCCCCCCCCCCCCCCCCCGCAACGCTCACTGTTCATCCAATCGATCGACTTCAGTTAGCAGCAGTAGCGAAGGAATCGCTCCATCGGGTTCAGTTAACAGCCATCGATCGATCTCTCGGGTTCAGTAACGCGTAGCCTGCAGTGCAATCGCTCGGGTTCAGTTAGAGCCCAACGCCTGGCTCGGGTTCAATTAGAGCCAACGCCTCACACGTGTACGAGAGAAGCGCGCATCGCTCGGCCCCCGACCTCCCACCGTAACCAGCAACTCCCCGAAATTTTCCTCCCCCTCGCTTCTACCACGGTTTTTTCCATCATGGACGGCCCAAAGAATGTCATGCAGCTGCGTCTCCGGCCTGCCCAGGACGAAAAGCCCATTTTCTGTCATGATTTTTTGTCATAGAAGTAGGAGCCCACCACATCTATGATGATACCGGGTTTTGTCACAATTATCGTCATAGAAGTGTCATATGTATGATAGAAAAAAAATTCATTCAGCCCAAAATGTCACGGATGTGTCTTTTTTTTGTAGTGTATATCGTTAGTTCCACAAATTTTCTATCAGTGCTTCTAAACCAGTTAATTTTTTCTAGTAGTGGTCAAATTTTGGATAGGGCTAGACCAAAAGCTCGTAGCTCATGAGTTTAATATGCGCTCGATAGTTCGGCTCATTAAGCTCGTAGCTCGCTTCTTAATGAACAGAACCAATCATTGACTTCAGCTCGTTAAGCTTAACGAGCGAGCTAACGATTTTCACAAGTAGCTCGTTAAGCTCGTTAGCAACAACAGAACACATATTTTCATCTTATGTGGCAAACCTTTTGTAGCACCTCAGCTCATCTATTCAATCTAATCGACATAGGAGGCAACAAACGAGTGTATTTCTTTTGTAGCCACCATATTTCATCTTAAAAACCACAATTACGCGCTCATCATGTAGACGTAACACATTATAATCTATTAACGAGCGCTTGGGAGCGCTCACGAGCTTAACGAGCTTCAAACGAACCGAGCCGAGCATGGGTTTCTGCTTATTAATCTTAACGAGCTTAATGAGCCGAGCCTTAACGAGCATGAGCTTAATGAGCCGAGCAGCTCGTTAATCCACCCCTAATTTTGGATCCTATTTACAAATATCCTCCAATAACCCTTCGTGGTTGCAGCATTTCCATTTCACCATTAGTCATTTCACCTCTTGCAAACCACTCCACCCCACTCCATCCATCTAACACATAGAGAAAGAGAGATCCAAGGCAAGAAGAGAAGATAAGAAATGTTGGGTGATTCCATGTTCACCCATTTGATTCTTTAAAGACTAGGAACTTCCATTTATTAAATTCCTACACCTCAAGATTACTTCTTTCTCCATAATCACATTCTTGTGAGTGATCGAGTGTTCCTATGGATTCTTGAAGGAGCTTTCATTAATGGCCAGAAAAGGAGTTCTTGTCAAGTGTTTGTGTTTTGCTTGTTACTCTTGGATGGTGTGCGTATCCTAGATGGTTAGGAGTCACTTAAGAGCCTATAAAGTTCTACCTGTGAAGGACTCAAGAGTTTGTACCAGTCACTTGGTGAAGATCTACTGTAACATCCCAAATTTCCTATTTGGAATGTTTTACAATTATAGCTAAGCATCCTATGCATCCTGTTTGAAATTGAATGTCATTTGAAGTTTCAGAGAATTTTGAGTTTTGAATTTGAATTTCAAACTTTGGCAAGTGGGAAACATTTCAAAAACTAAGCCTGATAAATACTTGTCAAAAGTATGAGAGGAGCAAACATGACACTCCAAAAATATCAGAGGAAAACATTGCCAAAAGATTTGGATTCAAATCTGAATTTTATTTGAATTTGAAAAAAATGGATTTTTATAAAGTTTGGATTTTGCCTCTGGAAAAATGTTCAAATGAAAGGGAATATTCCCCTGATCAT
>LR880971.1:745975808-745993936 GCA_904067115.1 Aegilops sharonensis | reverse complement strand
ATTATCATCTCCCTCATTAATATCCATATCAGTGTTACCATCCACCTCGGCGAACAACTCAGCGTCCTCAAACTCAATCTCCAAAGGGAAGACCTCTCCCCGGTAGGTCCAGTTAACCACATCCGGAATGAACTCAATGTCCAGAACACTCACTCGCAATCTGGCCACCCCATGGGCGCGAGTGAAAATCATATCCACTTTCTCAGTCTTGCCAACCAAGGTACCCAGGCTGGCCACCACACGGACATCTGTCAGAGCCTCAGAAGGTGCCCCAGAAAAACGCAGCCACACCTGAGTAAGGGGCTTCCCCTTAGGCTCCACTTTCTTCCACTCTTGAAACTCCAGAATACAATTAGTGCCTGGTACCTTACACATCCCAAAACTCAGCAACCGCCGCAGGTCCTCTACCGACGGGAGGTCAACCCTGAACACGCGCTCCTCAATGAGAACAAGCTCCCACTGAAAATCTCCCGGAGCCAGTTCCTGAAGTCTCTGCACAATCTGAGCTTCAGAGACCTCTCCCTGGGTCACCTTCACTATCCCAGTAGTCATGCTCTGCGGCTCAACTGGAATCTCTCTCGCAGCTGGGGACTCAAAGAACATCACCTCGGCACAATATACTCCATACGTTATAAGCGCCGGAGCCTGCTCACGAAGAAGCGGGCAATCCCCCGAGATATGGGCAGGCTTACCACAAGAATCACACAACTCGGCCACACACTCAGCAATGAAGTGACCTTTTTCACCACATCGATAGCAAAGCATTTTCTCTTTCCGACGTGCCCACTTAGAAACCCTCTCAGACTCGGACCTGTTCTCCGTGTCAGCAGAAGCGGAAGTCATATCAACCTCAGCGGTCGCCAGGGCTGTGACCGCCTCCATAACCTCACTAGTCAAGGCGATGGCCTGAGTGGGGTTAGCCTCCACCCCGGACTCCTGCTGGTCCACAGTGTCCTGCGGCTGATGCTGTCTGCGGAAACCACGACCACCACCACGACCACGACGACGACCACGGTAGCCACCTCTCTGCCGTGCGTCCGGTCCAGAAGCGCCCTCGACAAAACCACCCGGAGGACCAAGGAAGGGCCTCTCAGCAGAACCATCACTCTGCCAGGCATAACCTCGGCCACCTCCCGTAGATGACGATCCACGGTGCTGACCATCGCCATACGCATCATAGCCATCATCCCCCCACTGTCCTCGGGGCGGATCCGACGACTCAGCAGACCCGTTGCCATGTGTCGTGTGCGTAGGACCCGCGCGATTTTGCGACGGCCTCGCCACGTAGTGAGGCGGCGGCGCTGCACGAGACTACACGCCGGCAAGGGTTGCCTGAGCCACCGGCCGAACCCCGTCGACATGGCCACCCGGTCTAGGGCCATTATGTACTGGAGGCCTTGGTGGAGCAGCTCCACGCCCCACGGCGGAAGCGAACGGAGGCCTCGGCGGAGGCGCTCCACGTCCTGCGGCGGCCGACAAGGTCGGGATGACTGGCGGCCTCACCCCGGGCTGAGCGCCAGGTCCACGACCCATCGTGGCTGCAGCCGCACCAGTAGGAACTCCGGTGCCCCGACCCGACGGCACGGGCGGCACCCCCCCACGACCAGAGCCCTGCACAGGCCGGGGCAGTGCGGCCCGGCCACTGCCAGCAGCAGGCGGCGGCGCACCCCCACGGCCAACCCCCCCGCCAGAAGGTGCCTTAGGGAGCCCCGTCGGCCCGCCGCGCCCGGCCATGGTCCCGAGCGGCGGAATGCGGCGAGCTCGGCCGTTCCCCGCCAACCAGGATCGCCGCGACGGCTTGGAGCCAGAAACCCTAGGGCGCTGCGGATGTTGCTTGAGCGACGTACGAGTCTGGCTGCATGCCTCGGTCCCCTGTACGTACTCCAAAGCCCGATCTGACTGGGCCTCATACCCAGCAGATCCCAGCCCAGCAACACCCCGCGGCCCACCAACCGAAATCCACCCCTCGCGGCCCAGGAGCGAATTCAAACGCTCCTGGCGCATCGCAGCGATCTGGGTCGCCGTGACCGCCGGCAGCGCCGCCGCGGTCACCTCCGGCGCCGATCGAGCCCGAGTCCGGCGAGGAACTTTTCTTCTAGTAACCGTAGTCCAAGAATCCGGCCGAATCAGATCGAAAACAGTCAAGTTCGGAAGACTTACCTTGGGTATGGGACCTTTCCAAGGCCGGATCGCGGAAGCCGCTGTCCTCCGATGAACAATCCGGCGAACCACCTCCACGCTGTCCTCCGGAAGAAGACCTTGCCGCGCCGGATCGTCAATCGGCACGACTCCCTCGACGATCGTAGCCACTTCCTCCTCCGAATACCCAGGGTTGAAAGCTTCACAAATCACGTCCGAAGTCGTCGGTGAATATCCGTCGGACGGGACGCCGGAACAGTCTCCATCGTCGTCGTCCTCTTCTTCAGATTCGGCGAGAGCCCAGAATCTCCCCCCGACATGCCTAGCGCCAGGAGCGACGGATGCCGGCGTCCGGATCGCGGCGATCGCCGCGGGCATCGCCCCTGTCGCCCGTGTCGCCCGTGTCCTAAAAACGTTGAAGATGTCCTTAGTTTTCTATAATCTCATGGCTAATTATCGGTATCCAAACAACCATTTAGCTGACTGGGCTAGCTCACGAGCTACCATATTGCAATCCCTGTTGCAATCACTAGATTCCCCACACGTGAATGAAATTCGGTTGCTGTTCATTCATTCAATCTCTTTCACTTTTTACAGAATTCACAAGTCTCGGTACAGTTTCATCTGAGGACCCCTGTTGCCCGAAACGCAGTGAGCTCCAAGCCCAGCCGAGGAAGCCCCACGGGAGGACGGCACACGAGGCTCGCCCCACGCCCGTACCGGCCGGCCGACCGGCGCGGTCAGAAATGGGTGGACGCGTCGCGTCGAGGGGGATAGTGAGATAGCCGGAGAGCTTAGCTCGTGGCCGCGCTGCAGATAGGACACGGAGGCGTGGAGGCTCGGAGATTGGGTGAGATGGGGATTGGCTCCGGGGTGACGAGATGAGGGGGCGGCCTCTGGCCATTGGTTCTGGTTCCCCCGCCGGGATGCCGCCAAATCCCCTGAGCCCCCGTCGCTCTCCCCCGTGGCCAACGCGCCCGCCCGCCCGCGCGTACACTGCACTGCACTGGGGCTGGGGACGCTCTGCGCCATTGGTTTCGTACCGTCCAGACCTTCTTCTCTACTGACTGATAATCAAGGACACGGAGTTTACTTGCAGTTCAGTTATTCGAGCTTTGGAAACCTCTGTCAGTATGTACGGTTCAAGTCACATACACCCGGATGAATCCATGACGAATTATTTACTGTGCTCTCTCGCCGTGTATTTAGCCCGATACAAAATGTGACAACACTACCAGTAGTAGTTATTTTCATCCAAGCAAGAAGAAGAAGACAGCACTAGTAGTTCTTGAAGCCAACATTTTCGTGGCTTACGTTATCCGTACGCGGATGGTGGTAAAAGAACTCTCACCCGCGTTCTAGAGCCTCTCCAGGCGCCGTGAATGGAAAACCTGCAAGTGGATAAATATGCGCCATGTGTTTCTTGTTTCAGGTTAACAAAAGATACTCCAGAAGAACCAGAGATAAATACAGTAGATGTCATCACATACGACCCTTTGTCCATTTTACAACACATCAGCTCGTTGCTAATGCCAGTAATCACTTGCACACACATAAAAACTTCATCATTTGGCCCGACAGAAGACTCGTGTCCCAGCCTCCCCTGCTAGCTCTCTGTAACCACAACATTTTTGCATCCACTATTAATACCACAACATTCTATCCACTATTCATATTCACTCGCTCCCTTTGCTGCGCTCTTGTCCTCTTCCCACTCTGCCTGCGCCTTCATCTTCAGGTTCACAGAGCCAGTGGAAGCTGTTCAGCTCAGCTAGCTAGTACTAGCTCGTAGCAGCATCTAGGCGCTGCTATATATCACCTTATCCTCTCTCTAGCCCACCTCTCTCGCTCGCTCCCTCGCTATCTCCTCTCCTCCTCTTCACTACCTCGCAGCAGCAGCAGCTCCGCAATGCCCAGAGCACGGTAGCTCCAGCCGTGCCTTCAGATTCTCATTCCGTTGCGAATTCGGGATAGAATTTGCCAGCGAGCGAGCGAGGTTCGTGGAAGCAGCAGCAAGCTAGCTAGCGTTGCGAGGGCCGGGCGGGCGGCATGGCGCCCAAGGCGGGGAAGGCCAAGCCCAAGGCCAAGGGCGACAAGAAGAAGAAGGAAGAGAAAGGTACCACCTGCTGCAAACTCATTTCTCCTACTACTTCCCAGGATCTCCATGCAAGTTCAGAAACCTTTGCTGAATGAACTCCAATTTCAGAGGAGATGATGAAATTCTGCCGAATCTCAATCTGTTCCGAATTCGTATGGTTAGCAGTTTATTACTCGCTCTTGTTTGTGACTTAACGAGTGGCACGAACAAATTGCTGCAGTTCTGCCGACGGTGCTGGACGTGACCGTGGAGGCGCCGGACTACACCCACCTCACGCTCAAGGTGAGAAGACCGACCGCCCCGCCCCGCCCCGCCTGGCTAAGCTTATCCTCTTCTCTCCACGAGGTTTTACGTGGGGAGAGCTCCATCAGTTACGGCCCACGCGATATATACGCCTTTGGCATTTTCTTCTTCTATTTTGCGCCTGCGGTCGTGCATTCTTCTCCTGCTACGTACCACGAACGCTGCTGCAGTGGTTCACGCTGACTAAACGAGCTCACGTGCTTACTACAATTCCCGCTCATGTCTACATATTCAGACAAACTAAAACCCGAGGAAAGATAAACTTGGGGCACAAACTCTACAAAATTCCCCTTTCGCCGAAAAAAAAGAAAAACTCTGCCAAATTCTCTGTAAAAAAAGGGATTCGTGAAAGGAACTCCCATAGTGGTCCGTCAAAAGCATCGTGATAATTTCTTTACTTCCTCAAGTCATATTAATTGTCGCTGATTTAATACAAATTTAGTATGAGGAGGAGTAATATAAAATCTGACACGAGGATTCAAAAGATAAAGTGGTCCATAAAATAACATCTGTGCCATGCCCAGGCGGGACACTACACAACCAGAGCAAGAGGTTAACTAGATAACTCTCTTTTGCTTAATTAACTGACGAGTCAAACATTTTGCCTCCGTTTAAAAGTTGATCATCGAGGTAAGCTAGGTGAACTGAGTTACCGTAACAACAACTGAGCAACCAAATCATATGCGCCTTCTTGCACTTTCAGGGCATATCGACGGACAGGATCCTCGACGTGCGGAAGCTCCTGGCCGTCCACGTGGACACCTGCCACATCACCAGCTTCTCCCTCTCCCACGAGGTACACGTCACAGACCCGAGCGGCCGAAAACTGCTTCACAATTCGAGCCAGCTGACATGCTGTACTTGTTACGTGGGCACAAATGCAGGTCCGTGGGCCCCAGCTCAAGGACACGGTGGAGATCGCCTCCCTCAAGCCCTGCCACCTCAGCATCGTCGAAGGTAAGGACGAACCCGCGAATAGCGCGTAAGTCGAGGGCCAAATCGCAAAAACGCGCGCTGACACGCTCCGTCTCGCAATGGCGCCGCAGAGGAGTACACGGAGGAGCTCGCCGTCGCGCACGTCCGGCGGCTGCTCGACGTCGTCGCCTGCACCACCGCGTTCGGGGTCAAGAAGCCCGAGCAGAAGCCCGCGCCCGCCACCGATGCGGCCGCCGAGGCCGCCAAGACAGGCTCGCCCGGCGCCGTGGTCGCTGGCGGCGGCGGCGGCGGCGAGGAGCCAATGTACCCGCCGCCCAAGCTGGGGGAGTTCTACGACTTCTTCTCCTTCTCCCACCTCTCGCCGCCGATCCAGTGTGAGCGCCAGTGCTAGTCATTTTTTTTCTTCTTCTCTCTGTATTTTTCTAGCACATTTCGTACAGGAATGAGTAGTAGGTTCGAGTTGTATTTGGAGAACAAAATTCTGTTAGGGCTTTCCATTAATGTGGTTGTGATACATTGCAGACATCAGAAGGTCGACGCGCCCGTTCGTCGATGACAAGAGAGAGGAGGACTTCTTCCAGATCGATGTGAGGTTCCTACTGAGTATTGTTACTGATTGGATATAGACAACAAATAGTAGCTACTATCTACTCTTATGTCAATTGTATTGAATGTATGTCAATTGTGTTGAATGTACCAGTAGATTTAGCTCGTCATATGAAAATTGTAGCCATGAGTAATTCAGTGCTGTCAGTATCACTAATGGTGCCAAGGTGTTCAGTGTAGCTGTATAGTATCAGTTGCAGTTATAGTTCGCTACCTTGTATGTTCTTGAAAAAAAAAAACGTTCGCTGACTTCGCTCGAGTTTGGGTGCCGGTACTCAGGTGAGGGTTTGTAACGGGAAGCCAGTGACGATCGTGGCATCCCGAGCTGGATTCTATCCGTCAGGGAAGCGAGCACTCATTAACCACTCCCTTGTTGGGTTGTTGCAGCAGACGAACCGTGGATTTGAGGCAGTAAGTAAAATATTGAGCTTGTTTAGTTTATTTCTTGTCAATGGTTGATCATTAATATGGAAAATGTGTTCCAAATTTGCAGGCTTACAAGGCTCTTATGAAGGCTTTTGTTGAGCACAACAAGGTGAGATTCGCTAATGCTTGGTTTCGATGTGCTTCAACATGTTACACTTTCAGGATCTGAACCAATATTTCTGGGCAAGTGGGGGCGTATGCTAGTTTGCATCTAAATAGAATTCACAACTGCAATTTGGAAGTTTGAAGTTTGCTCTTTAATTCTCATTTCTTTCCAGTTTGGAAATCTTCCATACGGTTTCCGGTCAAACACTTGGGTCGTTCCCCCTGTTGTTGCGGATTCGCCATCAGTGTTCCCACCCCTTCCAACAGAAGATGAAACTTGGGGTGGCAATGGGGGTGGCCTGGGAAGAGATGGGAAACATGACCATAGACCGTGGGTGAAAGAATTTGCCATCCTTGCTGCAATGCCTTGTAAAACAGCTGAGGAGAGGCAAGTCCGAGACAGGAAGGCATTCCTACTCCATAGCTTGTTTGTAGATGTTGGTGTCCTTAAAGCTATTGCAGCTATCCAGAATTTGATCCCTGATGACAAGAGTTCACATGAAAAAGCAAATGGCACAGCAAGTTCAGTTCCGCACACACAACAAATTGGGGATATGAAAATAACGGTAACAAAAGACAAAGCAGATGCAAGTTCTAAGTCAGATGTTAAGTTAGATGGAAGTCAGGCTCCAGGAGTATCTTTTGATGAGCTTGCTAAGAGGAACCTGCTGAAGGGAATCACTGCTGATGAGAGTGCAACAGTGCATGTAAGATCTTTTCTTCAATACAGAAGATTACAAGATACTTATATTTTTTTTTGTTAACTAAAGAATTATTTCAACTGGTTTACAGGATACTGCTACTCTTGGTGTGGTTGTTGTGAAGCATTGTGGGTATACAGCTGTTGTCCAAGTTCCATTGGATGCTCAACTGACAACCGTTGTTCCAGCGCAGCAGGACATTCACATTGAAGACCAGCCGGAGGGAGGTAGCAATGCTCTCAACGTCAACAGGTTAGTACTGGGAACATTTACATGATGTACGGTTATTTTCTTGTGTTTATTTAACAACATGAGTTCACCCAAAACCAATTCCAAGTCATTTACTTCAGCTCCCGTGCACTTGGTCCTTTTTTATTTTATTTTTTTGCCACTGTATTGGTTAGATAAAACCAGCAATGACCGCTTTTCCCTTTGTCAGCTTAAGGATGCTGCTTCAGAAGTCATGTGTTCAGTCACCTGGAGCAGTTCAGCGGTTGCAGAGTTCTGATCCTGAAGAGAACGAGGCTACCACAAATTTTGTCCGGAAAATAATTACAGATAGCATGCAGAATCTTGAAGGTGAGGCTCCAAGAGAAACAAGACCAATCAGATGGGAGCTTGGTGCTTGCTGGGTACAGCATCTACAGAATCAAACTTCTGAGAAGGCCGATGGTAAGAAAAGCGACGAGACTAAGGATGTTCCTACAGTAAAAGGCCTGGGAAAACAATTTGGTCAGCTTAAGGAGATCAAGAAGAAGTCAGATGACAAGAGTGGAAAGAGTGCATCCACAAAAGATAGTACTTCGCCAAATACAAACGATGCACATTCAGACAACACTGCCAGCACAAAGGAGGATAAAGAGGCTATTCTGCAGAAAGCGCTAACAGAAGCTGCTTTCCAAAGACTAAAAGAATCTGAGACTGGACTTCATGCTAAGGTTTTTCCCTCATCATGTTGGCATTGGAGTTTCCTTAAATATTTTCAGGCAAAATGAACTAATTTTGTACTAGATCCCACTTCTCCAAACAACAGCACACCAAGTAGATGTCCAAACAAAATTTTACATTAGTCCACGGGTGACCTTGCTGTGACTCAACTATCATTGTAGTTAATTTGTTCATAAATTATATTTCTGCCTAGCCCCTCATCAGTTAGTGAAGAATTTGCCCATTTGTTGATTGTTCTGTTGCTACAGGAAACATACTGATATGGTACTCTATGTCGGTGGCTTTTATGTCTCTCAACATGCTCTTCCCATTCTTTAACGTTATAGTATGCTTTACGATCAGATGTTTTTGTGCAGTCCCCCGATGAATTGATTGAGATGGCATACAAATATTATGATGATACTGCCCTGCCAAAATTGGTAATATACTGTACTCATGTAGCAGCTACAATAACGTATTCCGGGTGGCACATTATTTTGACTGTCATCCTTATCCTGTTATCAGGTAGCAGACTTTGGCTCACTTGAGCTTTCCCCTGTTGATGGAAGGACATTGACAGATTTCATGCACACCAGAGGCCTCCAGATGCGCTCACTGGGACAAGTGGTACATACTATGTAGTTCGGTCAAGTTCAAGAACATATCTTCATCTATCTGAATAAATAAAAGAACATAAAACATCTTATAAAAATCACAACTGAAGCACTCTTTTATTTTGCTGTGTTTCAGGTTGAGCTTTCTGATAAGCTCCCGCATATACAGTCACTGTGTATACACGAGATGGTAGTTCGAGCATTTAAGCACATAGTTCGTGCAGTTATTGCAGCTGTCGATGATATAAATGACATGGCTCAATCAGTTGCATCATGTTTAAATATATTGCTGGGACCATTTCCAGAAGAAAATAATGATGTCAAGTGCGGAGAGGATCATAATCTCAGGCAGAAGTGGTTGGAGGTCTTTTTGATGAAGAGATTTGGCTTGGCATGGAAAGACGAATATAGCCTTGATCTAAGAAAGTATGCCATTCTTCGTGGCCTCTGCCATAAGGTAATAGTTTAGATGTCACGGTAACTTGTTATTTTTAGGTTCAACAATTCTGACTATTCCTGTTCACTACTGGAACCATGATTCCAACAGGTAGGACTTGAGCTGGTTACCAAAGACTACGACATGGATACACCACATGCATTCAGAAAGTCTGATATCATCAGTATTGTTCCCATCTACAAGGTAAATTTTAAACTTATGAAAACTGCAAATACCTGAGAAATGCATAAATAATTAATGGTTATTAACCATGATCTATTATCTGCAGCATGTTGCATGCTCGTCAGCAGATGGTCGCACCCTGTTGGAGTCATCCAAGACTTTCCTGGACAAAGGGAAACTTGAGGATGCTGTTAACTATGGCACAAAGGTATCCTGATCATACTATTACATCCATATGTTATGATTTCTTAAACGCTACTCTAACTACTTCATACAATCTGGACATGACTGTATATGATGGTGCAGGCTCTTGCAAAACTGGTTGCTGTTTGTGGTCCGTATCATAGAATGACTGCAGGAGCATACAGCCTCTTGGCAGTAGTGCTTTATCATACTGGGGACTTCAACCAGGTACCAAAATTTTGGGACCTTGCTGCTAGTTCTCTTTCACAGTATTCAGCAACACTGCCTAATCTAATTTACATGAGCATTAGCTTATGTACAAACATTGTTAGTTCAAGAAATTGCACTAGGATTCTAATTTTTTTTTGGGCATTATAATTGGAACAAATGCAGAATCATTTTGGCAACACTGAAATGTGATGATCATGTGGAATCTGTAGATCATAAGCTGCTTTAGTGTAACAAATGCAATAATATTGCTCATCTGAGTGACCTGGAGCTGTCATGCACTTGTCACACGTTTAGCTTTTTAATGCATATAACTATCTGTTAGTATCCCCTGTTGCGCTGTGTTGTGGAGCTGGCTTTATAATTCTTGTTGCTCTTTGGACCAGGCAACTATCTATCAACAGAAGGCTTTAGATATTAACGAGAGGGAACTTGGACTTGATCACCCAGATACTATGAAAAGCTATGGAGATCTTGCTGTTTTCTACTATCGCTTGCAACATACAGAATTGGCACTAAAGTAAGTGCATGCTGTAATTTATTGAAATTGCATGCTTAGTAGTTTGTTTTTGTCTCAGTTACCTATAATTTGTGTATTCTTCTTCCTGTGTTAACTACCTTATGTTCTGATTTGTATATTTCAGGTATGTGAATCGTGCCCTATATCTTTTGCACCTGACATGTGGCCCGTCTCACCCTAATACTGCTGCAACTTACATCAATGTTGCTATGATGGAAGAAGGGTTGGGTAACGTCCATGTAGCACTCCGTTACCTGCATGAGGCGCTAAAATGTAACCAACGGCTGCTTGGTGTTGATCACATACAGGTATGCAACTCAACCTCCCCTTGTGTTTCAGTGACTGTATGTTGCGCTCTGGCACATACACTAATGCCCACTTACAAGGCTACACTGAAAGCTCATCTTTATTGACAGACGGCTGCTAGTTATCATGCTATTGCTATTGCTTTGTCTTTAATGGAAGCATACTCGTTGAGTGTCCAACATGAAAAAACTACTCTACGAATACTCCAATCAAAGCTCGGATCAGAAGATCTTCGGACACAGGTAATCAGAAATAAAAATGCTTCTGATGGTGAATTCTTCCACTTAATATTCAGTTTTTCCCCCCAATGATCTGCCTTTCTCGTAGCAACAAGGAAATCTGATGACCCATATTTTCCACAGGATGCTGCTGCCTGGCTGGAATACTTCGAGTCCAAGGCACTAGAGCAGCAGGAAGCAGCACGCAACGGTACTCCAAAGCCTGATGCTTCAATAGCAAGCAGAGGCCATCTGAGGTAGACGACATAATAGCTTGTGATAGCTAAATGTTTTCATTGAAGAGATGGCAAAGAAATTTTTTTTTTTTTGAGTCGGTTTGCTAGTGAACATCAAGATTGTGAGTGTCAACATGGATTCTCAATAAAGTTTAATAGAAGTGATGACCTGATCCAAAATGGAAACTTTTACCTTTATAGCTGTTCGGTTGGAGACAGTGCAAAAGGAAGAGAGTCTACTGAAAAATCTAAATGCGTGGCTGTATTTACTGAACAATCAATTTTGAATACTGTCTGCTTCTTCAGTATGGATCTTATATTGTCCTTTTGTCAGTGTATCAGATCTTCTAGATTATATCAATCCAGATGATGAGCTCAAGGCCAAGGAAATGCAAAAGAAACAAGCCCGTGCTAAGGTAAGTTCATCATCAGGACTTTCTATATGTTGTCTTATCTCCCTAGTGGTCATCCTCATGCATTTACATTATGTATCATAGATAAAAGGTCGTACCGGGCAAAACTCATCTGAATTAGCCGATGATGAAGATCAAAGGAGCCCTCCACCTAACAGTGATCGTTCATCAACCGAGAAGGAAAACTCTGAAGTCAAAGAGAAATTAACTGAGAAGAAAAACTCTCAAGTCAAAGAGAATGGAACCGTTGTTGAGCATGTGAAAGTGAAACTGGAAGAGGAAAAACCAAGTAACACTGTGGTCCACATGCCTCAAGATGATTATACTGAAGAGAACATATCTGAGGAGGGGTGGCAAGAGGCTGTTCCAAAGGGACGTACCACAGGGAATCGCAAAACTGGTGCAAGTGTGAGGAGGCCAAACCTGTCAAAGATCAGTACAAATGCCATCAATAATAGTGAGAATGGAAGATACAAAGGCAGAGTTCCATCCAACTCTTCCCCTCGAGTTTCACCTAATGAGACTGCAGCTTCTGTTGCTTCCAGCCCTCTTGCGAAGAAATTGGCGAAGAGTTCGAGCTTCAATTCCAAAGCAGGTAATCCCGCTATCTCATCAAACAGTGGGGAGAATTCACCCAAACCTAAATCCATGGCAGCAAGCTTAGCCACCACCCCTGCAGCTGCCAAGGTGATGCCATCTGCAGCACCAATTGTCAGTCAAACAGTAAGGAAGTCACTGTCATACAAGGAAGTGGCTATAGCTGCACCAGGAACTCTTGCCAAAGCGTTGAATGATGTGCATACAGAGCAAAAGGATGCAACTGATCCAGCTGTAAATCTTGAAAGTGCCAAGGCTCCCAAAGAAAGCAATGTTCGCCCTTCTGAAGAGAAAAATGGGGCAGTACAAGCGTCACCAAAGGATAATAATTTGCAAGTGTCAAAAGCAACAGATGAGCACAAATCTCCCAGTTCTGATACTGAACAAGCCAATGGTTCGGTAGGATCAAATCAAGCTGAGAAGGCCTCAGATTCAGCAGAGACATCTACAGAGAAGAACCAATCACCAGCAGCACTAGCGGAAGTCCCAAATGAAGAAGCAGCAACTTTGACTGAGGCAAATGATTCTTCCTCCAATGATGATGAAAGAGGTCCAGGAGAGGATAATCAAGAACAGCTGTCTAGTGGGGCCGAAAATGAGAAATCCTCACCATCTGGAAGTGAAAAGAATGATTCACCTGTAGAAGGTGCGAAAGAGACTGCCAGTAAACTTAATGCTGCCGCTGCTCCATTCAGTCCAGCCACCGTGCCAGCTTTTGGTTCAATGGCCGTACCAGGTTTCAGAGAACACGGAGGACTATTGCCATCGCCAGCCAATGTGCCTCCAATGCTGGCCATCCCTCTCCGTAAGCACCCTCACCAGTCTGCAACCGCAAGGGTCCCTTATGGTCCACGTCTAGCCGGAGGGTTCAACAGATCAGGGCACCGGGTGCCTCGTAACAAGCCTGTGTTGCCGAGTGGTGAAGTTCTTCCAGAGGCAGCCACATCCCCTAAAGTGATGAATCCTCATGCAGCGGAGTTTGTGCCGGGTCAATCTCGGAGTCCTGATGGCCATCCATCATCTCCTAATGAACCTCTGGCATCGCCAGCTGGTATTCAAGCATCACAGGAGGGGCTTCCATCATCTCCAGATAGTACTGTCGAGTCACCCAAGACTGCTTCCCCACAAGTGTCTGAAACTAGTGAGACTGGTCCTGAAGGAAATGATACATCTAGTGGAATTGATGTTGAAGCTGAGGCTGAGAGCAAGAACACGGAGGAGAAGAACAACCATGTGGAATGTGAGGACATTGAAGTGAAGCCTGATGAAACTATAGTTTCTGGAGGTGCTGAAGTTGATGCAACAGCCCCAATAGATGCTCAAGATGATGCTTCAGCCCCAAAAGATGCTCCAGATGATTCAAGCGTGACTGAAAAGCCGAAGTCCTGGGCTGATTACAGTGATGGAGAAGTCGAGGCTGTTCAGGTTGCGAGCTGAGAAAAGGTGGTCTTCTCAGCCTCTCAGGTAGTTACAGGAAGTTTTATTCATACACAGGTGAGCCCTCCTTACGGGCAATAAAAGCATGCTAATGCAAACTGACACGCTTGTTTTTGCTGAAAGGAGGAGATGCTGGTTTTCTCGTTAGAGAATTAGTTGCTTTCTGATCTATTTCATGGTTTCTAGTACCTATTTGTTTCTGCCGCCCTGCACGGCTGCACTGGTGCCATGGTATTGCAAGGGTTCGCATTGCCATGGAACTTTAAAGGTCTTCCGAGTGTCCAACTGTCATCATGGTGACCTTGTTTCAGCTTGCTTTGTCATTGCAAAGGAGCTTGGGAAGATCAGAGAGGTGGTAAACACGCCATCGTTCCCCCCATTTTGCTCGGCGTTTTTATTTCCTTTGTCGATGAACTGGACACACTGCCGACTTGACATCCTTGTATGTAGTTATTTCTTTTGAATTTTGATAAATTAGACTGTTGTAAAGAAAATCGATACTTCCCTGAGCAGGAAGTTTGTATCAAGTGTCCCTGTAATCAGGTTGTTGCTTTTTGGACAATTTTGCTTGTACAAGAATCCATGAGACGCCGATCCATTTTGTGATTATTACTTGATTTGTTCGATTCGAAGAATAATGCCAATGACACTCTGCTTCAGCAACTAAAAAGGATAGCAACATTGTGTCAATGAAAAAGGCCAATTATCTTTTGTACAACAACTGAGAGAAAATGATGTCATCATTGAGTCTATCAAGAAGACCAATGGGTCTCTGCTGCAGCGACTTGCTGGAAAAGATAGTGCCATTGGGTCTATCAAAAAATCAATGGTGAGAAGAATAATACCATTAAAAAAACTCACTGCAAAGGGTGGGATAGTTCACTAAATATGGAATCTTCAATGACACTGCAGCCTCAGCATATAGTTGATGACGGCATGTCCCCTTGATCAACAAAGGCAGATACTGAGCTGGACATAACTCTTCTTTGCAGACTATTTGCGAGTATCTTGACCAGAACACAGTTCTTGCTATCCGCAGTATGGCGTGTACTGATACTCTGCCACTAGCAGGTGAGATGCTTGGCGAGATGCAAGAAGTCATGACAAGGGAAGATAACCCTCACAAAGATGATTGGTCGAAGGTAAATGAATTTTTTTTTTGTCGGTGGGGAAAGATGAACTGGCATTTTCATTGCTTAGCATTTGCTCTTTCTCCAAAGTATTATGATCGAGTTAATCTGTTGGTGAAACTTTATTGGTTGGAAACCTGAAAGATGAGTCACTTGGATGCTGCTATTGAAGTGATTGTGTCTGTTACCTTAATCAATCTGTTTTCTTGTTTGCTACTTTGGTTAAGTCAAGTATTTTGTTAAGTACTCGTGCTGAAATTTTAATTAAATATATCATGTCTTATCATCGTTCATATGGTTGATCCACCGTTGTACTGGGTTCATCATCCCAACTAGTAAAGATTCACGTTCCTCGTTCCATGGTACCGTACCGGATTCATCGTACCGGAATTGATTGGATCGCGTTTCCGCTTGACAAAAATCGTTCTAGAGATGTATACCCCCATTGTACCCTATTTTTTCCAGCCTCCGACTCTCGTCCCCCGTTCCCGTTCCTCGTTCCCACCGTACCGGAAACATGGCAACTATGGTTCACCCTCGCCCACTGTACCATCCCGTGGGGAGAGCTGGGATCATTGGCTTAGGCGTTGAGCATTGTTGGAATTTGGATCACGTGTTGCACACACCATTCAACTTCACAAATTTGGAAAACAGGTAACGTACAGTCAATCATGTAGTAGAGGCAGCCTTTTATTGATCCATGCCTTCAGATCCAACAAAAATAAATAATACCTCATAATCTGAATTTCTGTCCACAAAGTGTTTGTGTTTATGTGCACAAGGCTTTCATTTTCTATTTTGATGATCTTCCGATCAAGAAGAAATCTGTTAATGCTCTGCAATCCTAAATCCCGACCACCAAGTATTTGTGTTTATGCCAACCAAGCTCTTAAAAAAAACTCCAAACACATATGCTGCTATGTAATTTTGTACATTTTTTTATATGATATACTCTATGATGCAGTAACTTACTTTAATTTGTGCACGATCGGTCATCTATAAGGGAATCATCTATGAAGAAAGGCAAAGAAAGCTCAATCATTTAGCGGGGTCCATTGATGTACAAGCACATAAACCATTTCAAGATATTACAAATGTGGTTGCTTCTCGAAGGTTATTGGACGATAAACATGGTATGGACTCCTTACCTAATCAACATACATGACTTTTTTTAATATTATATGTGAATTTGAACAGTTGTAACTTATTAAATGAGTGTGCACAGGTCGCCTCCAAGTATCCACTTCAGCACAAGACTTTCTCCGATCTGTGGGCCATTCTGTTGCTAGAACTCAACACTCACAATTATTACCATTAGTTTGTGGTCAATGTTGGACTTTGTGAAAGTATATAACAGCGGCACATATGGATGATCAGTTGGTCCAATACGGTATATGCGCAGAAACCAGTTTAAGTGCAAAATAAACATGATTACACTGCCAATGTCTTTCCATCTTGTTGTTCCTTTTGTGCTACGAATTTTGTCGACAATTTTCTTGCACCCTAGCGTGGCGCCCTGTGCGCTGCTTTACGCTCGCGGCTTGCATGCTGTAGACGTGAAGAAGGACTCGTGGGTCTTTCTGATCTCACGCCCGGCATCAGGGCCTCAGGGGACGATGCGACCATAGCATTGAGTTCGCCTAGGCCAAGCGTCATGAGTGGGCCGTGGCGCCTCGCGAGGTCGCGCAGAGCGCGGTGCGGCAGGGCGCCTACGAGGTCGCTTCCTGGGACACCTACCCGTTGGGTGGCTGCCTCCCCGTCATCACCGTGCTCCAGCGCCAGCTCCACCACGAGCACGGCATCCTCCGCTGCCTCCACGCCACGCTAGTTCCGCCACTATCGCCGCTGGCTCTGTTTTCATCTCCCAAGTCTATACCAGCCCACCACTCACTGCAGATGTTCCTCCAGTCAGTCCCCAGCTCAACCTGATGCCTGAAACCTGAAGTTACTTGTAAGTGTTCAAAAGTTCAGAATGTTCATAACAGAATTAGACAGATAAGGGAGAGAGGGATCGATATGATAGTCTACATTTCGGCGTACTCAATGTTTAGATTAGTTGTAATTTTTCACACCTAAAAAAGTGCTTAAATTATGTAAACAATGTTTGAATCACTGTAAACCAAGTATGGGCGCTGCCTCTCTAATATAAATGACAGCGCAGAGGGTGGATGGGAGGCAAGCCATCAAGAAAACCAAATTTATCATTCTTTTATATTTTTCTTTCCAGTCATTTACTTTCTTCTGCAAACAACTCTGTTTTTCTCTTATCTCTATACCACGGCAAGCCAGCCGCCTCTTGGATTCCACATGCAATTCGCGAGGTGCTACTAATTCTTCCGGCGACGACCATACCATGTACTACTTCGACATTGAGCACAACTGCGCATCAGCATCGTCACGATTATACAACGACAATGGCGTCATCGTTGCTGATCCATCACTACAGCGGACGACACAGCCATAGTACTACTACTACGACAGCGCTATACCAATTGCTATTCAAACACACTGCAACTGCTGGCAGCCATGTGAACGTACGAGTATGACGAGATCTTTTCTTCCGTGTCACGCCTCTGAATTTCATCCTTGATTAATTCTGTGTTTTTGTTTGGTTTGGTTTTCAACAGACGATCTAATTAACCATTGCATATTATTTTCCTATGAAGATACCAGCTCCTAATGATTTATCAATTATCGTTGTCATGTTGTATGCTAGCTCTTGAGGTGCTGATTAACCATGGCAGTACGGGATGAATGGCCAATCAGTACGGTGATTTATGCTTTATCTGATGATACGTTACAATCACTTTAAACCTTTTATCCAAGACATTAAAATAGGTCTAAAGGGTGGAAAGGTTACAACAAATACACTCCAAAATACGGAATAAAAGATTTCCTACCTCTTTGGAATTACTACAACATGGATGGGAAAATTAATGATCAAATCAAATAATCACTTTCAGTAAAAAGAAGATAAGTACAAGAACTATGTAGTGTTGTTAAGGTACAAGTTTCTTACATTTCACATGCATGAATGTTCACAATGATTGTGGTCGGTGTCAGGCTTTCTTTCTTTCTTCGTCGATGCTGTTAAAATGACGAACTTCAGTCTTGTCATGTTCCCCAACATACGTTTTATCACTGATTATAACAAAACAACCTCAGGTTTCACTTCTATTGAGTTCTTAAATATTGCAATTTTTTGTAGCATCGTTCTTGCATTTTTAGTATAATTAGTTGACCCTAATTAAGATACATGGGGAAAATAGTTGCTCCAATTGAATTACAATTTTGGTGTTGTCAAACCGCATAGTGAACATTGGAATATTTGCTAGGAAATAATTGGAACAATTGATGATCTCTCTCTCTCTCTCTCCCAGACACAC
>LR880971.1:745959264-745973164 GCA_904067115.1 Aegilops sharonensis | reverse complement strand
ACACACACACACACACACTCGCACTGCTGGTTTTCCAGGCCTGGCCAAGAACGAGCGCTATGGTAGGCCAGTCACCATTTCGTTTGGGGGTCGGCTGGTCGGTTTTATTACTCCGTCATTGCCGCAGTCCACGGTTGACCCATCAGTAATCGACTAGTTGACTTTTGTAAAAACGATTGTATCTATAAACCTATGTAAATTTGAAAAACAGCTGCTGAATATGAAAAAAAATTCAGAACTTTCAATAAGTTCATATATTTGAAAAAAAATCATAAGTTCAAAAAATGTTTGTTGATCTGAGTAAAGTTCATGTATTTGAAAACGGTTTGCAGATTTTGTGGATTCGAAAAGCAGTTCACAAAATTGAAAAAAAATCACAAAATAGTTCATGAATTAAAAAAATCAAGCGTCCAGAAAAAGTTCATGGGTTTAAGAAAATGTGCACATGTGCCAAAAATCATGAATTTGAAAATAATGTTAGTTTGAAAAAATTCAAGATTTTTTCAGAATACAAAAATCCTAATATAAAATTTGTGAAATAAAAAAATCTAAAGATTAAAAAACAAAAGATAGACGAAAATCAAAAATCAGACGAGAAAAACCAGACACAGAAAACCAGGGGAAGCGTCAAGATTTTTCCCCAAATCGGGATGTACCAGTGACTCGCGAACCTGGCATGTGCGCCGCTTGTGGGGACCTCCTATATGTCACATTTTGCGTAATAGTCGGTGATTCACACAGTTGTGCCGACTGGGCAGGCTTAGGGCATGTACAATGGTTGATAAGATAGTCTTATCTTAAGTCTTGCATGTTATTTAGAGAGGACAAAAAAAGATGTCTACAATGGGTCATCTCTTAGTCTTATTTTAAATAACTAGCTATTCCTTAAAACGTGGTGAAACATATTATGCTAAGAGATCATCTCTGGTCTTCTCTTAAATAAGAGAAGACAAGCCTTTCCTTATGAGTTCTCTCTCCTCCACCTCATCATTTATCCTATGTGGCACTTCTAAGATAGCATCATTGTACATGCCCTTAGTAGTATTGTGGCATTGTAGCATAAAAATCCCCAAAAAAGTCGCACGCTCCTGATGGATCAAACACGAGACCTCCGTAGAATAGAGGTCATGCTGCATGCGAGTAGAGATAGTGAGCGTTTATCTTTTTTGAAGCAAACATTCGTGCTTTATTATATCATCACAATGTTTACAAGGACGAAAAGCAAATCACTATAGAGAGTTACTCCAAAAAAAATCCTTATAGAGAGCGTTCATGATTGTAGCAGCGTAAGACTTCCGGAACCAACGACAGCCAAGATCTGAACATTTTCTTATGCGTTTTATGTTTCCTTTTATTTTTTTCGTTTATTCTTAAAATGTTCTAGAATTTCCAAAATTGATTGGAATTTCTAAAAACAATGATCAAGATTTTCAAATAAAAATCGTATTTTTCAAATTTCTTAGCTTTTTTGAAAAATGTTAAGGATTTCAAAACTTGTTCATCTTTAAAAAAACATTTTTACGAAAAATGAATGTTTTTGAAAAACAAACACTTTTTCGAAATTTGTGCATATTTTAGAAAAACACAAAAATTTCTAAAATCCCAAACATTTTTTGAAAATCCCGAATATGTTTTTCATATGTGAGAAACTTTTATAAAGGGGGGTCATTTTTTAAACCCTGAACAAAATTTGAAAACATGAACGGTTTTTCAAAACAGGAACATTTTGTGAAATCAAAAAACAAAATTTGAAAACATGAATAATTTTCCTCTACAAAAAGACATGAACAATTTTTGGAAATATGAATAATGTTTGGAAACGGGAACAATTTTGAAACCCCTGAGAAAAAAATTGAAAATGCCAATATTTTTTAAAATTTCAAACATATTTTGAAAACAGGATTTTTTTTATTAAATCACGAATATTTTTCGAAATTTTTGAAAGAAAAGATGTACCAAAAAAATAAGCAGAGTGCGTCAACTAGGGTTTTCGCCTGCTTGTGTACGTTTGCACGGCAGTGAACATGGAAGAAGAAAAAATGTGCCAAGCCTAGGACGAAAGTAGATGCACGACAAGTTTCAGAAATAGTAGCAAATGGCGATATAAGGGCTAAATAGGAAACAAGCTTGGAACGACACGTGCTCCCGAATTTTAAAATTATTCTCAATTGCAAAAATGATCATATTTTCGAAATATGTTCGTGAATTAGACGAAATGTTTGTGAAATGTTCACAAATTCAAAGAATGCTTAGAGTTTTGATAAATGATTGTGAATTCAAAAATATTTGTGAATTACAAAAAATATTGGTTAATTTGAAAAAATGTTCTCAAATTCAAAACAAAATCAAGAGTTCAAAAATAATAATTAATTAATTAATTTTAAATTTTAATAATATTCACGAATTTTAAAAATGTTCACTGGCACAAAATAATCCGTGAATTCAAATTTTTTTATGATTTTAAAATGTTCATGAATTTGAAAAAAATTGCACATATAAAAAATGTTTGTAAATTTAAAAATGAAACAGAAATAGAATATAAAAAGAGAAAAAAGTTCATTTAAGGTTCTATAACCTTCCCAAAACAGGTGGGGAAGTCACTGACCCGGCGGGGTGCGTGTTTGTATGCCATCTTCCAACCTGCTCGGATACTAGGATCTCCACCCAAAGTCTTTGGCCTTGAGTGGGTGAGCCACGTTGCTACTACTTAAGTCATACAAGAGTAAACCAATCAGATCGATTGGTGTCACGGAAACTCCTCCTCTTGGCGTCGATCTGCCGCCGTTGAGACACTTCTTGTCTCAGGGTGATTTTCCGTCGACAAGACATCATTCCCTGCCTCCCCCATCTCCCGAAGAGTAGCCCGCCCGTGGTGGCAGGGGGCTAGATTCTTTTTCATGGCATTTTCTTCTCCGAGTTAGGGTTGCGAGATTTCATGGTCCAGCAAGTATTGGATTCAGATTCTGATCTGAGCAAGGTGGATGCTGTGTTGCAATGAGTATCTTATGTTGGAACTGCCATAAAGCGGGCAGTGCGACAATTCACCACAAAACTGATGTTTTGAGACGCTAATTGACGGCCCCCGTTGATGAGACGGTTCAACCAGGCGAGACGGTGCAACAAGGCGAGACGTCACATCGATCCACCACGAAAATGTTGCAACTTTGAAAATGTGACCTAGCTACGTCATCGCGCTGCTAATCACCGGTAATCAACACACCAGTCCATCTATGCTTCAGCTCTCCTTCGATACTATTCATGAAAAGGGAGAGGGGGCAATGCCACACACACACACGCAACCACATATGGATTTAGGCTGGAACGTTCGTCTCCTTTTCTGTCTCGCGCGTATCTTAGCATTGTACTAGTGAACCCCGCACGGCGGCACGCCGCACCCGTCAATAGGGAATATTGTACATGACGTTTTATCCTGTGTGTGGACTTTATTTACCATATGATTATTGGAAGAAAATACTGTATTAGATTGCAAGCATCGCACAAGGTAAGTGAACATAGAAAGCTCGCATTCATAGATAAGATGCAGATAGCATACACTCATACACTATTACATCACGGAGGAGATTCTTTTATTACAACTGAACACAACTTGCTAAAAAGAGACTAAAACGATGCGAACTTGCATCACAGGAAGCCACAGGAGACAACATAGGACCTCAAACGTGGTTGCAGATGATACTGGAGTTTGAAATCAAATCATTCTGGAAGACCCTCCCATAGGGTCAGTACCAATAATGAAATGATAGAGTACTTTTGTGAAGTGCTCCAACCGTGTGACAGGTGGGCAGCTTCCTGTGTAACTGATTATGCGGTCTCCAGTAAATGGACGTTGTGGATGCATACGAAGAGGCACCGCATCGGGGAAATCATTGCATATACGGGCCAGTATCTCTGTTTGCGTCACAGACTCAGCTTGGCCAGCAGCAACTTCACGCTTATAGCCATATTAAATTGCTAATGTTTCGCACATACTTTTTCTTGAGCTGATGTAAGCTTCTCCTTTGTTGCATGCAACATACAGTAATTGTAATAGTTGATGGTGATGGCGTAGTTCTCACAGATGTAATTCAGCGCTGCTTGAGCGACTCCTTCCTCGGCCTCGTCCTGCGTGGCAACAGGGTCTCCTTTGAAAATTAAGGAATTTTCATTGATACTGCCTCTAGAATGTGACGCCTCCATATGGACGAACGCTTGTATCGTGCCATCAGGGTACATGCAATGAAGGTATCCTTGCACGTCCTGCTTTATAGCTGAGCCGACAATTTGGACAATTTGGATGCTGCCTTGGTATATATACCATCAAATCGTCCTGCTGTATATGGATAGTAGCTAGTCACTGCACCGTTTTGTACAAAATTTAAACCCAGGTTCAAATCTGAAAATGGATGCATACCATATCGACGGGGGTAGCATTGGACGAAGAACTTGAAGCAGCTTTCTTGTCCTTCTTCTTTGACTGTTTTCCTGATAGGAAACTCTTGGCGGACTGGTTGCTACTCATGGCCGTTGACTTTGTCTCTCAATGCTTGAAGCGAGTGAATACCGCGGATGGCAGCACGGCTATATATAACAGTTTGGAATAGCGGTGACTCACCACATTGCTAATGTAAGCGTGTCAAGTGGCCGTTGTTACATGGGTGAGCTCGCTGTAAGTTTGATGCCAAGCGGCACACATACTCTGAGATTGGCTAGGCACACGGCACGTTGCTTATTACTCCCTCCATTCCTAAATAATTGTCTTTCTAGAGATTTCAACAAATGACTACATACGGAGCAAAATGAGTGAATCTATACTTTAAAACATGTCTACATACATCCGTATATTGTAGTCCATTTGAGATGGCTAGAAAGACAAATATTAGGAACGGAGGGAGTAGGTGGCATGAATCGAGTCAATCGGCATGGCTCGCTGATGCAGCTGGTGTTTCACCAAGCGGGCAGGTGCACAAAGACTCACAGTAAGCTTATGGAAACGTGAACGTACAAACTCACGTACTAAGCATGCATGCATTAGCAAATGTAAGTTTCGAGCGTGCATGCATTTGTTGTATACTCCTTATTATATTTTATGTGAAACGTTGGGCGGTTATCAAAAGCAGACATTGATGTGAGTACTGCATGGCTGCTTTTTCTGGCTAAGGAGTCGCACATGCACGTACAAATTCTACAGCAGTAGATGTAAATATTAAGCGGTGCATGCATTCTCATATACTCCCTCCGTTCCTAAATAATTGTCTTTCTAGAGATTTCAACAAAGGACTACATACGGAGCAAAATGAGTGAATCTATATTCTAAAATATGTCTACATACATTCGTATGTTATAGTCCATTTAAGATGGCTAGAAAGACAATTATTTGAGAACGGAGAGAGTATTTATTTCTGTTTTTGTGTGGTAAAGTTCGGCAGTCGTGTAAAGTAGAGACGGATGTGACTATTGCATGACGGCCCTGCTTGGATAGCCTGAGGAGTGCTCTTTTTATCCTCTCTTGGCTCGTCAGCGCCATCTAGATGGAGCGACCAAGCGATTTAAGGCGGCACCGCTCTATGAGAAAGAACAACGCCACCGCGTACAAAAGCAACAACAACAACCGGCCAATAGCAGCACGCACGAGACCCAATGGACAGTAGAAAGCGACGCGACAAATGGCCCAACAACGGCACGACCAGAACAGTCGATAGTGACAAAACCAGAACCCAACGCCGAATACCCAATAGAAATCCAAGGAAGCATCGAAGCAGAACGACCATGCCAGGGGACAAACTCAGCGACTAAGTTTTTTTTACCGGAGCCGGTACCTACCGGTCAAGCATCCGTCCGTTGGTGTCATTTTGAAGATTTGTACCCTTGTTTTGTTTATCAGATAGATGAATGATAATACATGGATACATGTACTTGCGACAGACATAGTCAGCTTTTATAGAGAAGAGAGAGAGAACGGTGCATGCATGCATTCTCTCACCCCATGCACTGGACATGTATTTTATTTTCATCCTCATATTTCTAATGATTCATATCTTTTGAACCAAATGTTCATTACTGAAACTTCTTATGTATTTGAATTCGTGGGGGGAAGACCTTCCAAACAAGATCAATTTTGAATATATTTGAACTATCTTTTTCATATATATTTCAATTACATTTGAAATTAGTTTCATAAAACATAAAAATGTTTCACTAGTTCATAGAAGTGATTTATACGGTTTCGAACATGTCACAAATTGGAATATGGAAATCACAAACACAATGAAAGATCTTTCATATATTATGAAAAGAAATTTTAATAAATTTCTAATAATCAATTTTGCACTATTTTAACTGATTTGAAAACATCAATATCACACATTTGAACACATAGGTTTCCGCCATTTCAAAAACTGGCTTCGTACATTTCATAAAACTGATTTCATTCATTAAAAAACTTATTTTAGAAAACTTATTTCACTTATTTTAATATAATCATTACAAAGCAATTCACTCGTTCCAAGACTAGATTTCACTCACAAGATCAATTCACATATTTTAAACAACCTATTTCACTATTTTTCACACACAAGATTAAGCAAATTGACAAACATACTGAAATATGTTTCATATATTTGAAAAATACATGTTTCATATAACTCAAAGAAATAGTGGAATGACTAGATTTCACTCATTAAAAGAAACTAGTTTGATATATTTGAATAACCAATAACACATATTTTAAACAACCTATTTCACTATTTTTCAAACAAAAGATTAAGCAAATTGACAAACATACCGAAATATGTTTCATATATTTGAGAAATACATGTTTCATAAAAATTGAGTGAAATATTTAGACAACAACCTAGACGTGTTTGAAATAATCAATTTCGCATATTTCAAATAACCTATGTCGCATATTTCACTATTTTATAATATTTCAATTATCTTTTAAATCACTTTTTATAAAACATAAAATTGATCCGCTATTTCATAAAAGTGTTTTTGACTGTTTCGCTAATATCAGTTAAAAAACCATTTCACTCATTTCAAAAATCGATTCACACATTTCATAAGACAAATTACTCTCATTTGCAAAAATAAATTTCACTGCAAATTTATAAAATATATTGAAATGTATTGCGCTCATTAAAACTATCAGTTTCAAACATTGGAAAATTAGTTTCACAACAAAAAATGGTTTTAGTTCTCTTTTATTCAAATAACTTATTTCACTCATTTCAGAAAACACACTGCACTCATTTACAAAATATATATTTCACCAATTTCACTAGTTTCAGGAAACACATAACATTCATTTTCAGAAAACACATTACACTCATTTCACAAGTTTCCAAAATAATTATTTAACAAATTTGAAACAACGCATTTCACTGATTTGGAAAACTGATTTCACTCATTTCAAGAACTGGTTTCAATCATTTTGAAAATTGTAATTTGAAATGAGTGAAATTAATATTTTGACATGATTGAAATAGTAAAAATTAAACTAGTTTAAACATATTCAAGATTGGTCTCATTCTAAACATCTTATCTTCAAGAATTTGAATATATGAAAATTTTGAATAATAGAACAATGCTGTAAAAAATATTGGACATCTAAAAATGCAAACGAAAATAAAATGCATGGACTTGTTTGAGAGAGAGGAGAGATGCTGCATGCATGTGTACATCCGCTATAAAAAGTACTGCCACTCCTGACATGGGCCCTATTCATCTGACAATGATTTGACTATATACAAAAAATTAACTGCCCAAATACATGATTATACATATGAATGGGTCCTTTCTAGACACACATCGTAAAGCACGTGAACGGTGGATGGGTAGCCGGTAGCTACCAGCACCGGTAAAAGAGACTTTGCGACAAACTCAGCCGTACAACATGCTGCACAGGCAACAAAAAATGCTAAACCAACCAACACAAACGCCACGCATGTTTAAAAAATTTCAAACGAAAGCCTGAATACACAACGCATTTGTACACCGCCATTTACCAAAAAAAAAATACACGTGCCATCTTCAAACTTATCCATAGGTCATTTTCAAACAAGTGGGTGAATATTGGAGCGAAAACGCCCCCAGAAATAGGGGCTTGGGTATGTGTACGTAGATATTAATCCTTTGTACAATTTTCTATATGAACATTTATAATTATCTAAATTGTTATGTGCTATATGTGTAAATAATTATTTTGGTGGCAAGAGGGATGGAGGAGATGACATCCGTTTTTTTACAAGTCTCTGTTCACTTTTGAGGGCATGCGTGCTATGGAAGGTAACAGCTGCGATGAATGAAGCTTTGACTGCAGATTAGACATTGGGAATATGGACTGCCACGTGTCTCCCCGAGCGGTGGATTTGTTCTTGTCGATCGACTGACTGTAGTCTCCCCGAGCGTCACCGAACAATTTTTCCCGCCTGGAAATTTGTTCTTCCATCTCACGTTCCCTCTCGTTGCTATGCATCTTTTAGATAGATTTTGCGTGGGCATAGAATTTTTTTTGAAATTGCATACTACGTTTCCCAACAATGATAGCAACTTCTCGCAATATCCTTATACCCTCGATCTTGCCTGCTCTTTGACATGGACAAAATTCTGTTCTGTAATCCTTCCTGTTGCCATGGGCAGACCCAAATACTTCTCTGACAGGGCCTTTATGTGGATCTGCAACGAGTTTCTTACCCCCACTCTAACTGATGCTCGACAATTTGGGCTACGATATACGAAGCTCTTTGTCTGGTTAACGCACTGACCAGAGCCTACACTGTAAGCTTGCAATATATCATTCAGCCGTTGGGCACTCCAAGAATCAGCTTTATTAAAAGCAAGCAATCATCTGCAAACAAAAGATGCGATATCCACGAACATCTCAGTCCCGAACGAATACTGCGATCAACCCAACCCCCATCATAATTATTGAGAAGATATGACAATCCCTCCCCGCACAACAGAAAAATGTACGGTGAGATCGGGTCACCTTGTATTATACCTTGACGGGCGAAATGATGACAGCAACTCTCCATTCATCTTGACTTGGAAGCAGTGGCGGAGCTTGGCCCAGAAATCTGGGTGGGCTGGCTGTAGAAAATTACTCTAGGGGTTGTGTTTCATTGGTCAAAAATATGTATATACTGCAGGAAAATCGCATGGGCTGGGCGGGCCATGGCCAATTCGGCCTTGCCGTAGCTCCGCCATTGCTTGGAAGGTCACTGAGTTGACGCATTTCATTATCAGCGATACCCACTCCTCCGAGAAACCAAGCTGAAGCATAATCCCTTGGAGATATGTCCACTCCATGCAGTCATATGCCTTCATCATGTCAATCTTGACAACGCACCATCCCTGCTTGTTCTTCTTTTTCTTTTCATGATATGGATACATTCATACGCAGTGATGACGTTGTCCGTGATCAACCTGCCTGGGACAAAAGCACTTTGTTCTTCGGCAATTATTTCATCCGGTATCTCTCTAAGCCTGTTAGCAAGCACTCTTGAACAAAGTTTATAAATCACATTATAAAGAGAAATCGGTCTATATTGGGTATTGTAAATTGTACTCTCTCCGTAAACACTCTTATATTTTATTCAGTATGTCCGGGCTAGGTATTGTAAGTTGTACTCTCTCCGTAAACGCTCTTATTATTTTTCTTGTAACTCATGTTATTTGCAAAAAAAAAAAAAGTAACTCATGTAGTATGTGTTCGTATCCTCCGTGGACGCATTCAATGGCGGCACCACGACAAACTTGAACAACCCAGCGATCTTGTCGCCTCCCGTACAAGGCGACTTCTAGGACGACTAGGATTTTCGCTGGCCAGCCACCGGCCACCTCTTTGGCGACGGTGTTGGGGATCGTTGCAGAAATTAAAAATTTTCTACGCATCACCAAGATCAATCTATGAAGTAACTAGCAACGAGAGAGAGAGAGAGGAGTGCATCTACATACCCTTGTAGATTGCGAGCGGAAGCTTTCAAGAGAACGGGGTTGATGGAGTCGTACTCGTCGTGATCCGAATCACCGATGACCGAGCGCCAAACGTACGGCACCTCCGCGTTCAACACACGTACGGTTGGGAGAGACGTCTCCTCCTTCTTGATCCAGCAAGGGGGAGGAGAGATTGATGGAGATCCAGCAGCACGACAGTGTGGTGGTGGAAGCAGCGGGGATCTCGGCAGGGCTTCGCCAAGCTCAGCGAGAGGGAGAGGTGTAACGGGGAAGAGGGAGGCGCCAGGGGCTTGGGTGCGCAGCCCTCCCTCCCCCCTCTTTATATAGGGGCCCTGGGGGGCGCCCCCCTAGAGATCCAATCTCAAGGGGGGCGGCGGCCAAGGGGGGGGGGGAACTTGCCCCCCAAGTCAGGTGGGGCGCCCCCACCCCCAGGGTTTCCAACCCTAGGCGCAGGGGGAGGCCCATGGGGGGCGCACCAGCCCACCAGGGGCTGGTTCCCTTCCCACTTCAGCCCATGGGGCCCTCCGGGATAGGTGGCCCCACCCGGTGGACCCCCGGGACCCTTCCGGTGGTCCCGGTCCAATACCGGTGACCTCCGAAACTTTCCCGGTGGCCGAAACTAGACTTCCTATATACAAATCTTCACCCCCGGACCATTCTGGAACTCCTCGTGACGTCCGGGATCTCATCCGGGACTCCGAACAACTTTTGGGTTACCGCATACTAATATCTCTACAACCCTAGCGTCACCGAACCTTAAGTGTGTAGACCCTACGGGTTCGGGAGACACGCAGACATGACCGAGACGACTCTCCGGTCAATAACCAACAGCGGGATCTGGATACCCATGTTGGCTCCCACATGCTCCACGATGATCTCATCGGATGAACCACGATGTCAAGGATTCAATCAATCCCGTATACAATTCTCTTTGTCAATCGGTACGTTACTTGCCCGAGATTCGATCGTCAGTATCCCAATACCTCGTTCAATCTCGTTACCGGCAAGTCACTTTACTCGTTCCATAATGCATGATCCCGTGACCAACCACTTGGTCACTTTGAGCTCATTATGATGATGCATTACCGAGTGGGCCCACAGATACCTCTTCGTCATACGGAGTGACAAATGCCAGTCTCGATCCGTGCCAACCTAACAGACACTTTCGGAGATACCTGTAGTGTACCTTTATAGCCACCCAGTTACGTTGTGCGGTTTGGTACACCCAAAGCACTCCTACGGTATCCGGGAGTTACACGATCTCATGGTCTAAGGAAATGACACTTGACATTAGAAAAGCTCTAGCAAACGAACTACATGATCTTGTGCTATGCTTAGGATTGGGTCTTGTCCATCACATCATTCTCCCAATGATGTGATCCCGTATCAATGACATCAAATGTCCATGGTCAGGAAACCGTAACCATCCATTGATCAACGAGCTAGTCAATTAGAGGCTTACTAGGGACATGTTGTGGTCTATGTATTCGCACATGTATTACGATTTCCGGATAACACAACTATAGCATGAACAATAGACAATTATCATGAACAAGGAAATATAATAATCATTTTATTATTGCCTCTAGGGCATATTTCCAACAGTCTCCCACTTGTACTAGAGTCAATAATCTAGTTACATTGTGATGAATCGAACACCCATAGAGTTCTGGTGTTGATCATGTTTTGCTCGCGGAAGAGGTTTAGTCAACGGATCTGCGACATTCAGATCCGTATGCACTTTGCAAATATCTATGTCTCCACCTTGAACATTTTCACGAATGGAGTTGAAGGGGACGCTTGATGTGCCTGGTCTTCTTGTGAAACCTGGGCTCCTTGGCAAGGGCAATGGCTCCAGTGTTGTCACAGAAGAGAGTCATCGGCCCCGACGCATTGGGAATAACTCCTAGGTCGGTAATGAACTCCTTCATCCAGATTGCTTCATGTGCTGCCTCCGAGGCTGCCATGTATTCCGCTTAACATGTAGATCCCGCCACGACGCTTTGCTTGCAACTGCAACAGCTTACTGCCCTACCATTCAAAATATACACGTATTCGGTTTGTGACTTAGAGTCATCCAGATCTGTGTCGAAGCTAGCGTCGACGTAACCCTTTACGACGAGCTCTTCGTCACCTCCATAAACGAGAAACATATCCTTAGTCCTTTTCAGGTACTTCAGGATATTCTTGACCACTGTCCAGTGTTCCATGCCGGGATTACTTTGGTACCTTCCTACCAAACTTACGGCAAGGTTTACAGGTCTGGTACACAGCATGGCATGCATGATAGACCCTATGGCCGAGGCATAGGGGACAACACTCATCTTTTCTCTATCTTCTGTCGTGGTCGGATATTGAGCCGAGCTCAATTTCACACTTTGCAACACAGGCAAGAACCCCTTCTTGGACTGATCCATATTGAACTTCTTCAATATCTTATCAAGGTATGTGCTTTGTGAAAGACCTATGAGGCATCTCGATCTATCTCTATAGATCTTGATGCCTAATATGTAAGCAGCTTCTCCAAGGTCCTTCATTGAAAAACACTTATTCAAGTAGGCCTTTATGCTCTCCAAGAGTTCTATATCATTTCCCATCAACAGCATGTCATCCACATATAATATGAGAAATGCTACAGAGCTCCCACTCACTTTCTTGTAAACGCAGGCTTCTCCATAAGTCTGCATAAACCAAAACGCTTTGATCATTTCATCAAAGCGAATGTTCCAACTCCAAGATGCTTGCACCAGCCCATAGATGGAGCGCTGGAGCTTGCAGACCTTGTTAGCATTCTTAGGATCGACAAAACCTTACGGCTGCATCATATACAATTCTTCCTTAAGAAAGCCGTTAAGGAATGCCGTTTTGACGTCCATTTTCCATATCTCATAATCGTAGAATGTGGCAATTGCTAACATGATTCGGACGGACTTAAGCTTCGCTACGGGTGAGAAGGTCTCATCGTAGTCAACCCCTTGAACTTGTCGCCAACCCTTAGCGACAAGTCGAGCTTTGTAGATGGTAACATTACCATCCGCGCCCGTCTTCTTCTTAAAGATACATTTGTTTTCTATTGCTCGCCGATCATCGGGCAAGTCTATCAAAGTCCATACTTTGTTTTCATACATGGATCCTATCTCGGATTGCATGGCTTCAAGCCATTTTTTGGAATCTGGGCCCGCCATCGCTTCTTCATAGTTCGAAGGTTCACCGTTGTCTAATAACATGATTTCCAGGACGGGGTTGCCATACCATTCTGGTGTGGAACGTGTCCTCGTGGACCTACGAAGTTCAGTAGCAACTTGATCCGAAGTACCTTGATCATCATCATTAACCTCCTCTCTAGCCGGTGCAGGCACCACAGGAACATCTTCCTGAGTTGCGCTACTTTCCGCTTCAAGAGGCAGTACTTCATCAAGTTCTACTTTCCTCCCACTTACTTCTTTCGAGAGAAACTCTTTCTCCAGAAAGGACCCTTTCTTGGCAACAAAGATCTCGCCTTCAGATCTGAGGTAGAAGGTATACCCAATGGTTTCCTTAGGGTATCCTATGAAGACGCATTTTTTCGACTTGGGTTCGAGCTTTTCAGGTTGCAGTTTCTTGACATAAGCATCGCATCCCCAAACTTTTAGAAACGACAGCTTAGGTTTCTTCCCAAACCATAATTCATACGGTGTCGTCTCAACGAATTTCGACGAAGCCCTATTTAAAGTGAATGCGGCAGTCTCTAAAGCATAGCCCCAAAATGAGAGCGGTAGATCGGTAAGAGACATCATAGATCGCACCATATCCAATAGAGTGCGATTACGACGTTCGGACACACCATTACGCTGAGGTGTTCCAGGCGGCGTGAGTTGTGAAATGATTCCACATTTCCTTAAGTGTGTGCCAAATTCGTGACTTAAATATTCCCCTCCACGATCTGATCGTAAGAACTTTACTTTTC
>LR880971.1:745946380-745956406 GCA_904067115.1 Aegilops sharonensis | reverse complement strand
GTTTTTGGAGCCCCGGTTCTAAGCTGTAAAGCATGCCGCACTGAACCAGGGAGTAATCATCAACACGCGACTGCCAAGCGTTCATAACGTCTTGGTTCGCTAGGGGTGGTGCTTCACCTAACGGTGCTTCTAGGACATATGCTTTCTTGGCAGATATGAGGATGATCCTCAAGTTCCGGACCTAGTCCGTATAGTTGCTACCATCGTCTTTCAGCTTGGTTTTCTCTAGGAACGCGTTGAAGTTGAGGTTGACATGAGCGGTGGCCATTTGATCTACAAGACATATTTGCAAAAGTTTTAGACTAAGTTCATGATAATTAAGTTCATCTAATCAAATTATTTAATGAACTCCCACTCAGACAGACATCCCTCTACTCATCTAAGTGATACATGATCCGAGTCAACTAGGCCGTGTCCGATCATCACGTGAGACAGACTAGTCATCATCGGTGAACATCTTCATGTTGATCGTATCTTCTATACGACTCATGTTCGACCTTTCGGTCTTCCGTGTTCCGAGGCCATGTCTGTACATGCTAGGCTCGTCAAGTCAACCGAAGTGTATTGCGTGTGTAAATCTGGCTTACAACCGTTGTATTCGAACATTAGAATCTATCACACCCGATCATCACGTGGTGCTTCGAAACAACGAACCTTCGCAACGGTGCACAGTTAGGGGGAACACTTTCTTGAAATTGTTATGAGGGATCATCTTATTTATGCTACCGTCGTTTTAAGCAAATAAGATGCAAAAACATGATAAACATCACATGCAATCAAATAGTGACATGATATGGCCAATATCATTTTGCTCCTTTTGATCTCCATCTTTGGGACGCCATGATCATCATCGTCACCGGCATGACACCATGATCTCCATCATCATGATCTCCATCATCGTGTCTTCATGAAGTTGTCTCGCCAACTATTACTTCTACTACTATGGCTAACGGTTTAGCAACAAAGTAAAGTAATTACATGGCGTTATTCATTGACACGCAGGTCATGCAATAAATTAAGACAACTCCTATGGCTCCTACCGGTTGTCATACTCATCGACATGCAAGTCGGGATTCCTATTACAAGAACATGATCAATCTCATACATCACATATATATCATTCATCACATCCTTTTGGCCATATCACATCACACGGCATATGCTGCAAAAACAAGTAAGGCGTCCTCTAATTGTTGTTGCAAATTTTTACGTGGCTGCTATAGGTTTCTAGCAAGAATGTTTCTTACCTACGCCAAAACCACAACGTGATATGCCAATTTCTATTTACCCTTCATAAGGACCCTTTTCATCAAATTCGATCCGACTAAAGTGGGAGCGACAGACACCGGCTAGCCACCTTATGCAACTAGTGCATGTCAGTCGGTGGAACCTGTCTCACGTAAGTGTACGTGTAAGGTCGGTCCGGGCCGCTTCATCCCATGATGCCGCCGAATCAAGATAAGACTAGTAACGGCAAGTAAATTGACAATATCGACGCCCACAACAAACTTGTGTTCTACTCGTGCATAGAAACTACGCATAGACCTAGCTCATGATGCCACTGTTGGGGATCGTTGCAGAAATTAAAAAATTTCTACGCATCACCAAGATCAATCTATGAAGTAACTAGCAACGAGAGAGAGAGAGAGAGGAGTGCATCTACATACCCTTGTAGATCGCGAGTGGAAGCGCTCAAGAGAACGGGGTTGATGGAGTCGTACTTGTCGTGATCCAAATCACCGATGATCGAGCGCCGAACGGACGGCACCTCCGCGTTCAACACACGTACGGTTGGGAGAGACGTCTCCTCCTTCTTGATCCAGCCAGGGGGAGGAGAGATTGATGGAGATCCAGCAGCACGACGGTGTGGTGGTGGAAGCAGCGGGGATCTTGGCAGGGCTTCGCCAAGCTCAGCGAGAGGGAGAGGTGAAACGGAGAAGAGGGAGGCGCCAGGGGCTTGGGTGCGCAGCCCTCCCTCCCCAGCTCTTTATATAGGGGCCCTGGGGGGCGCCGTTCCCCTCGAGATCTAATCTCAAGGGGGGCGGCGGCCAAGGGGGGGAACTTGCCCCCCAAGTCAGGTGGGGCGCCCCCACCCCCAGGGTTTCCAACCCTAGGCGCAGGGGCAGGCCCATGGGGGGGCGCACCAGCCCACCAGGGGCTGGTTCCCTTCCCACTTCAGCCCATGGGGCCCTCCGGGATAGGTGGCCCCACCCGATGGACCCCCGGGACCCTTCCGGTGGTCCCGGTCCAATACCGGTGACCCCCAAAACTTTCCCGATGGCCGAAACTGGACTTCCTATATACAAATCTTCACCTCCGGACCATTCCGGAACTCCTCGTGACGTCCGGGATCTCATCCAGGACTCCGAACAACTTTCGGGTTACCGCATACTAATATCTCAACAACCTAGCGTCACCGAACCTTAAGTGTGTAGACCCTACGGGTTCGGGAGACACGCAGACATACCGAGACGACTCTCCGGTCAATAACCAACAGCGGGATCTGGATACCCATGTTGGCTCCCACATGCTCCATGATGATCTCATCGGATGAACCACGATGTCAAGGATTCAATCAATCCCGTATACAATTTCCTTTGTCAATCGGTACGTTACTTGCCCGAGATTCGATCGACGGTATCCCAATACCTCGTTCAATCTCGTTACCGGCAAGTCACTTTACTCGTTCCATAATGCATGATCCCGTGACCAACCACTTGGTCACATTGAGCTCATTATGATGATGCATTACTGAATGGGCCCAGTGGCGGAGCTTGAGTGGAAAAGCTGGGCGGGCCAGACTAAAAGGGGTGCCAAAGATCATGTTGCTTTTTTAATAGCATGTTTAACAACCTGCATCTTATTCCGACTATGCAGGTAACTCAAATTGTACATGTTGCCAAAGATCATGTTTATTTTTTCAGTTCATTGCATGTCATGCAGACTCAAATCAGGACTGCATTATGAGCCAAAAAACATGCATAAGATTTACGCAACTGAAAAAAAAGATAATTTGGGGGAAAGATAGTAGTGTACGTGTTGTTGTGTATGTGCAGCTATGCAGGGGGCACTTGCGCCAGCAGTGGGTTGAGCTGGAGAGAGGACGGGGGTGAGCTGCCTGGCTGAGAGGAGATGTGTCGCCTGGTTAATAGGCTCTGCAGGTGGGCTGTGCTGGGAACAATGCATAGGTAAAACAAAAGTGTCATATTCCTGGGCGGGCCATGGCCCAGTCTGGCCCCAACAAAGCTCCGCCCCTGAGTGGGCCCAGAGATACCTCTTCGTCATACGGAGTGACAAATCCCAGTCTCGATCCGTGCCAACCCAACAGACACTTTCGGAGATACCTGTAGTGTACCTTTATAGCCACCCAGTTATGTTGTGACGTTTGGTACACCCAAAGCACTCCTACGGTATCCGGGAGTTGCACGATCTCATGGTCTAAGGAAATGATACTTAACATTAGAAAAGCTCTAGCAAACGAACTACACGATCTTGTGCTATGCTTAGGATTGGGTCTTGTCCATCACATCATTCTCCCAATGATGTGATCCCGTTATCAATGACATCAAATGTCCATAGTCAGGAACCTTAACCATCCATTGACCAACGAGCTAGTCAACTAGAGGCTTACTAGGGACATGTTGTGGTCTATGTATTCATACATGTATTACGATTTCCGGATAACACAATTATAGCATGAACAATAGAGATTTATCATGAACAAGGAAATATAATAATCATTTTATTATTGCCTCTAGGGCATATTTCAACAGACGGCGGGGTGGTCGGTGTTTCGCTATCCCAGGGCGGCGCCATCTGGTGGTATCGTCGCTGGTCTCTCTCTCGGCAACGTGAATGATGACGGATGAACTTCACACGTAGAAGATCAGTTTTTCTTCTCTGTTTGCTTTGATGGAATCTGCTATCTGTCCATGCGAGCTTGAGAGAGACTGTGCCTTTGAACTCATTAGAGGGTGCTCTGTCTCAAGGTTTTGCCATCCCCTAGCAAGTTAAAAGCTAGGGTTCTCTGTCCTCCGGCGGCTTCGCCGACCGTGAGTTTTTTGTCAATGAAACTACTCAGATGGAATTGTCGTGGTCTACAGCTGACTGCGGCAAAGAGGGCACTTGTTTACGATAAAGGGTTTCCCCCCACTATATTATATAAAGCAAACACCCGATACATCCAGTTCGCTAGGGCCGCAGCACAGAAAACCCCAAAAGAAAAACAACAAGAAGAAAGAGAAATAAATGCTGACACGGCCCTAGCATCCGCCCAACTCCAGCAAGATCATCAAGATCATCCGCCGTGGACGAACCGCGTCCACGTTGCAACGCCGACAACTTTCATCTTCAACGAGCAATCCAGTATGTGGCAACCGTACCGCATTCATGATGCTTTTCTTTGTGCGTGTGTTGGATTTGATAGGACTAAGATTAATTAGCACATAATCTTCGCATTACATCTGTTGGAGTAGATGTTTTTTGTTTATGCGTGTATTAGATTAGATAGGCCTATGACACTAGATTTGTTTGTGCGTGTATTATATTAGATAGCCCTACGATTGCAAATTAGTTTATGCATGTTGTTTGCTGTCTTTCACTTATAGGTTGGATTGATGAATAAACAAGAATTTTTAATCAGTGTTAGTTATAGCATAGTCAGTATTGTATGTGTTGCACGTTTGTTTGATGCATGTTCCAGTATGCATAATTTTGTTTTTTTCTTTTCGATTTACTGTTAATTAGGCACTGTCACCGATTCTTATATCTATTTGTACAATACCATATGAAAACAAAAGATCAAATAAATTATGTTACTTTTGATTCTGAAACTAATTGGTTAAATAAGTACTTGTTAATCTGTCATTTCATGTGCCGCACGTGTCTCTGCTGAATGTTTTAGTATGAATGAATTATGTTGTATAGTTTTGTATCTACTGTGGGATAGTGTATTCTATTATGTTTTATCCAACAATATGTTAGGAAAAAAGTTGATTAAATAATTTATGCTACTGTAACCAAGTTTATTTTTTTAACAGGATGGATGAACTCAATGGAGAAATTGTTTGCGCCGTTGAAAAATGGTGCAAACTTATTGCTGCTCTATCTTCCGGTCAACGCGCCGCACTTGTCGAAACACCATTGCGTAGCACACTTCAGATACCTTCGCTGAAGATGCGTACGCTGTTGATCCGGTACATGGTTGAAATTTTTGATCCTAGCAAGGGCAGATTCATTGTACAAGACTTGGTTGGCGAAGTGTCTCTCGGTGCCGTGGATGTTGAGTGCATCTTGGCCTTGGAGAACCACAGACTGTCGGCAGAAGGTATTCTCAGTGAGGAAGGTGAGGATGTTAAAGATCGAGTGCCGCCTCAATTCCTGAGCAAGACAACAGGTAATATAGTCATCGATGATCTGATTGTGGACATCACAAAAAATAAATCTGCCGACGACGATTTCCTTCAGAGAGTTGTCCTCGTGTTGCTTGGAACAGTTCTTGCTCCCATGTCGAGCAAGACTGTCCCAAAGCAATATTAAGCATTGGTGGACGATGTGAAGCGTATATCCAAGATTAATTGGAATGCGTTCACCCTCCGGGTTCTGCTGGACTGCCTTCGCCAACGTGAGGAAAGGCAAACACCTTCGCCAATGGCCGAGAGGGAACTTAGCTCTCCTGCAGGTACACCTTTCAGACTTGTACCATTGCAAAAAAATATGATTGCTAATTTACCTGCTGTATAGTACTAACTGTAATTTTTCATATTCATGCAGTACTTGTACTGGGAGAAGGTTCAGCCTCTGGAAGGTGAATGCGCGTTCAATCCTAGCTTGTCCATGGAACCTCCAATGAGGAATTGGACTGAAGCTGCAGCCTCTAGGAGAGACAAGTTTGATTATGACCACGGACGTGACCATGGTAACATCAAGGTAATTCATTATGTTGGGTACTTCTTAAATCTTTTATATAACATAATTAATTGTATTAATATTTTTATTGATCACATGTACTTGTATTTCACATGCAGATTGAAGACAACATAACCAAGGAGTATAGGGCGCAGGAGCGCAAAGTACCCGAACCAGAAAAGCCAAAAATGAAGCCCAACGTTGGTGCGGCAAAGAAGTCCAAGTTAGCCTCAAACGCGGACGAGATGATGAAGCTCATCATGAAGCGGTGTATGGATTACATACACAGCCAAATGAAGGAAATACCGGATCAAGTAGCCGAGGTGACACACCCTTGATTCTATGTTTTCAACAATTTTTAAGTTGCAAAACCATGCCAACATTAATTAATATTTTTTATGTAATGCAGAGATTGTTAGAGAAGTTGAACCAAAATGGTGTGATGTACAAGCCAGTGGCTGCTGCGGCTTCCGAAAACAACGATGCTGACATAGAAGTGGATTCCTTTGAGAATGGTCCGCCAGAAAAAAAAAGAATTCATGTACAAGGATGACTCAGACGGTCTAGAGCCGGTGATCGATTTGACACAGCCTGACGAGCCTGTTGGAAACCAGAACAACGATGATGAGGAAGTATGTTTTCATTTATTTGTCTTCATTTATCTCAATTATGCATCTTCATTTTCATAAACTGAACCTATCACATTATCTCTTTGTTAACTAGAAAACACCTGCCAAGTTAAATGTTGACAAGACAACGAAGCCTACTGATGAGTGCGGCGCAACACCGGAGAACCCTTGGATCATAGGTAATTCTGATCGAGCAGAATCGTCCGACATTGACATTTCTGCAAGTTCTATCGACAGGATGGAGGGTAAGAGCAAGGGGAAAAAGTCTGCAGCAACCGCAAAAGAAGACGATGTTATATCCGGGAAGCGCCGACGGACTGTTCCCAAGAAATTTGAATCCCCCTTTGCACTTGAGAAGCCCAGCAAGCAAAACGCATGCGGTACTAAGCCATCCGGCAACACTACCGCAACTAGAGGTACCGTTACTAGCTAACTTAGTGCTTAATTTACTACCATTTCATGTACTCACCGTTCTTGACATTCATAATTTATCATGCAACTATGTTTAATGACCATGACGTGGAAGGCTCTGTTAAGGACGATTTGATGCCGGAACTCATCGACGCTGCTGTTAGGTTTGTGGAGGCAGCTGATTGGTCTGAGAAGAATATGACAAAAAGACTTTACTACAATGAACGTGGCACCTCTGTGAGTGTGGAGAGTATGCGACCGGTACTTGAGCATACATGGCTGGCGGATGACGTAAGATATATTACCATATCCTGCTATTTAAGTGCATAATCTAGGTGTCACCTATGAACATAAAATGTTCTATTATTTTACGCAAATTATCGATGCTTATCAGACACATTTGGCTCTGCGCGTTGGTCATGATCGGCACCTCTGTCCGACCTGGAGGTCCAAATACCTTGTTGATCGTGCTAAGGCACGAGACAACCCTAAACCGTCAAAATACAACATGGATAGTGCGCTGAGCAGAGCTGGAGCAGTATGTAGGGTTCTGGATGAGTATACCATCTGTGATAAGGTACGATATGTTCTTACTAGTTCATTAACACTCATTTTAACAAGCATTATTGCATCTGATTACAAATGTGTTCCACATTTAAGTCATTTATCCCATTGAACGTCGGCAATACACACTGGATCACCGTGGTGATGCACAACCGCAAGAAAGAATTCCGAGTTTTTGATTCGCTCTATCCTCTCGAGTTCTTTCTCGACACTGTGAAAGCACTGGTACTCTCCCCAACATTGAGCATTCTTCATATGAAATGTCATATGGTTTCTCACTACTACTTTCTTTGAAATAGCAACTAGCAATAGCAATTGATATGGAAGAGGCTAACCGTATTACGCCTGGCAAATATCCAGACGTCACTAAGAGGCCTATCACAGCTCAGATGGACATGCCACAACAAGAGGACGGGTGAGTTATGGTTCATCATTTTCTACTTACGAAAGACATGTTCGTGCGCACGGTGACTAATGTTTGCATATATATTAGGAACTCTTGTGGCCCTTTTGTGATTGAAGTTATGGAGCATTGGGACGGGGACTGATGGACCGCCGATTTTACCCAGATAATTTGTCCTCTCTGTTTGTACACTTGAACATTTGTCGTATAATACCAACTTCTATTCATTAAACCTTCTTCTAAAAATTGCAGGACACGATTAATGCAAGGAGAAGGCATCTCGTCGCCGAGTTGGTTCTCTCACCTACCAACACGCTCGAATGTGTGAAGAACAAAATACGCGACATCGCAAAGAAACGCAAGGCGTGACGACATCATACATGATTAAAGATTCTAGTTTTAGTCGTTTGTTTTAAGTCCGGAAGCACGTTTCCCGGCATGGACAACTTTGATTTTTGATCATTCATGTAATAAGCACGATACCTTGGATTTTGTGTGGATTTTTGGTCGCTTACACATACATGTGTATGTGTAATGCAGTCAGACTATACGTTTCGTACCAATAAATTTTTGCTTCCATTCATTTGTTCTACCTTAATGTTTTTTGCTGTTGTGTTCATTCTTTTCTTCCATGGAAGAGTAATTCATTTCCTTTTTACTTTTGCATATTTTTTTGAATTAATTTGGAATTATTCAACAATAAGAAAATAATTCGACAAATTCCTTTTTGTTTGCCTGAGAATCAACCTCGGCTGTCGTGACATCCGGTGTGGGATCCCGCGCCCGAGACAACGACAAATCTGGTCCCCGCGTGGGCGAGCCAGTCGACGAGCGCCAGTTGGGCGGGGGGACGCGCCAGGTCCGTTCCCGCCCGACCGCTCGGTGGAGACAGCTCACGTGTCGGACGCAGACGGGCCACCGTGGATCCTGCGGTGGGTGGAGTAGGCAGATCCGCCTGGGATCCCGTGCGCATGATTGCCGCTGGATCTCTCGGGATCGGTGTCCGCAGGTTGATCTTCCTCGTGTCTTGCGCCAGACTCCCTTGGCGTTATGTGTTGCTTGAAATCACGTTGCGCAGTTTTTTCTGCATTTCTTTTCCTTTTCCGCATCATGAAGATCAGGATCAGTAGCACCATCAATCACATGATCAACAACTCTTTCGCCCCCTTGATCAGTACGATATAGAGCTCCGGTGGAAGCAAAAAAAATTTAGTGCTTAGCCGAGAACCCGCATTAGGATGCAGGTCAGACAAGGGCAAACTATTTCGAAAGTGATATAATTTATTACTTAATATAATATACGTAGGCCTTACACAAATGAACTGGCCACAATGCAGATAGGATCATTCAGTTCAACAATAAACCAAAAAAACTACTTAAAATTCATCACAAATCTCCTTTAGCTTCTTGATCTTATCAACGTACCCATGTTTCTGTTTGAGAAAATCTGCAATAATATACTCAAGTTTTTTCTTCTCTTGCTTCAGCTAGTCCCTCTCTCTCATCACTTGGTCTCTCTCTAGCACCACACGGTCCCGGTCTTTCTCAGCCTTTACCCTCAGGACCTGATGTAGATTGGCACAACCATGGTCTGCCATCTTATTCTTCTCCAGCTCCTCTTTGAGATCGCTAAGTGACAATCTTGCATTGCCCAACTGCGTGAGAGCATCCTCCTTATCAGCCACCAGTTTAGCAAAGTCCATTTTGAAAAATCTCAGCTCTTCCTCCGTCCTCCTCTTTTCTCCAATTAACTTGCATTTGTCTTCAGCATTCTTAACATTATGTCTCAGCTTCTCGTCATACATGCTCCACAGTTCTCTGAGGCAGAACTTAGTAGCCACTGACCACTCTGGGTCTACCCATTCCACATAGTTATATTTCACTTCTTCCTACAGTATGAAAAAATATGGTCTCAATCATATATGCACAAATGCACTACAATTACATGCAATGCACTACAAATATGGTCTCAATCATATAAACAAAAAATGTAGCATGCAATGATATACATACATACATACATACATACATACATACATACATACATACATACATACATACATACATATATATATATATATATATATATATATATATATATATATTTATTTA
>LR880971.1:745891555-745913725 GCA_904067115.1 Aegilops sharonensis | reverse complement strand
ATGTTGAGTGTGGGTATGTGTGCATGGTTTCAAGCCGCACCGAAGGAAAGTCACTATGTGGCGGTCAAGCGAATCTTTCGATATTTGGCTCATACCCCAAACTTTGGCTTATGGTACCCAAGAGGAGCAAACTTCAAGCTTGAAGGATTTACGGATTCCGATTGGGCGGGAGACAAAGTGGATAGGAAGTCCACTTCCGGAGGATGCCAATTTCTTGGTTGCTCCTTGGTAAGTTGGTCTTCCAAGAAGCAAAGTTGTGTGTCTCTCTCGTCCACCGAAGCGTAATATGTGGCGGCCGGTAGTTGTTGTGCTCAACTCCTATGGATGAGGCAAACTTTAAAGGAGTACGGTGTTATTTGTGACAAAGTGCCTCTTTGGTGTGATAATGAAAGTGCCATCAAGATTTCTCTCAACCCGGTGCAACACTTCAAGACGAAGCACATCGAGATTCGGTATCATTTCATCCGGGATCACATTAGGCGAGGAGAGATCGAGCTCAAGTATGTCAACACTCAGGATAACCTTGCAGATATATTCACGAAGCCCTTAGATGAAGCAAGATTTCGCGAGTTAAGGCATGAGCTAAATATCATTGATTTGAGCAATGTGACTTGAGCCCGTGCACTCCCCATCACACTCAACTTGCTGTCTAGTTTAGGTGTAGGCATGGACATAGGGGGAGTATTGTTCTCTCAATGAACTCTCCTTCCCCCCATTATGCATAAATCGATCACCTCTTTCACATTAGCCATTTTTTAATGGTACTTGTGTTCCAAAGACGAGTTTTGGTCATGGGCCCAAGGATAATTCTTCGCGGTGCCATACCATCCTACTCAAACATAGGTGGCTTCGGCCACCGCCCTCTCTCTCCTTGAGAGGCCTTGTCGTTTTGGAGGTTTCTTGTTGTCTTTTGCCTCTGGTTTGTGGTTTCTTGTGTGTGAATTTTTTTTTTTTTTGCAAAGGCCCTTTTTCGTTTTTGAAACATGCGGTAACTTGAGTTTCACGGTACTACCGCGGCCAGCTGCGGTACTACCGCAGCCAGTCACGGTACTACCGCTTGCGGGAGCACGGTACTACCGCAACCTCACGGCAGTAATTTTTTGACTGCCGCCTGGTTGAGCGGTACTACCGCCTCGGTGCGGAACTTCCGCCCGAGCGGTACTACCGCGATGACACGCGGTACTACCGTGACGGTTCGCGGGCGTGGGGTTAAGGACGGGCAGGGGGAGTTCTAACTCCCCATACCCATTCGCTGCCTTCTCCCCACATTGCCTCCTTCTCTCCCTTGCTCAAGAACGGAGCCGGCGTCTCTCGCCGGATCTCCTCTACCGGCTGCCCTCCCGTGATTCCGACCGGTGGGATCGTTCCCCACCGCGTGTTCTTGCTATGGACCCAGGTTTTTCCCCAATTCCCTCTCCTTGTTGTTGGTGTTTGACGTTTCTAGGTTTTGGGGAGGCTTGTGTGTTCTTGAGATTGATATGCCTAATCTCTGCACGAATAGGATGAAGGAGTGTAGTATTGCATAGGATTTATATGTGTATTGCTGTCATGCGCTAGATCTGATCACTGTAGCACCGCCGTTGTTTCGCGGTTCTTTCCAGATTCAAACCGATAGTTGGATCCGCTGCGACGCGGTACTACCGCCCCTGTGGCGCGGTACTACCGCATGCACGGTACTACCGTCCCTCGGGTGCAGTACTACCGCGCTCTGTGCGGCACTACAGCCCTACTTCCGCTCCAACCACGGTACTACCGTGACCCCGCACGGTACTACCGCGTTTGGAGCAGTACTACTGCTTTAGTACTGCAGGCAGCGGCAGTCCTACCGTGCCTCACACCTATCGCATGCCAACTTTCTCATATGTCTTCTATGTGTTTCTGGTGCTTTTTCGTGGCCTTTTCATTGATCTTCTCGCGTTTTGGTGCTTTGCGTGTGTGGTTCAGGTGGTGGCTCTCGCCGGTCCAATCCCAGCCGTGACACCGGCTCCAAGCGTCTGCGCAACCCCGGTGACGCACCAGAGGGCTCCTCCTCTGCCCCCAAGCGCCATGTCAAGGCAACTGCCTCCAAGTTCAAGGAGCCCGCCAGGGGCATGGATGAGATGCCCCATTCTGACTACGTACGCCTCAGGAACATGGATCCGTACGTGACCCCTCGTTCCTCAGTCAGGGGTTGTGAGCTGTTCTGGAACAAGCACCAAACCAACATCTATCTGGACGTCATCAAGAACAAGCAGAATACCTATGTGGATGTGAAGTGGATTGACATGCATCACTTGAGGAAGGAGAAGTTCCGTGCCTACTTTGGAGAGGCTCTGGACTTGGTGGAGCAGTTTGGCATTGAGCATATCATCTCTTTTCACCTTGACTATGATCCTGAGCTCATTGGTCAGTTCTTTGCTTCTGTCTACTTTCACCCCAATGAGGAAAGGAGGATGACCTGGATGACAAATGGTCGTAAGCTGACTGCTACCTGGAAGGAGTTCATGGATCTGCTCCAAGTTCCTGATGACGGGCTTGACTCCCCCGTGGGTGTTCGTCCCCATGCCAACCCTGACTCTGCCAACAAGGACAGGCTTGCACCGTTCTATGTTGAGAAGACACTTCCAAGTGGCAAGATAGGTTTGGTGCTCAACTCCTTTTTGGATATCATGTACCGCATCTTCCGCAACTCCTTGTTCCCCCGCATTGGTGACAAGGACAAGGTCCATGCCTATATGGTGGATATGATGCTCATCTGCGAGGAGGCTCGTGTGTCTCAGACTCAGCCACTTGATATCTCACACATCATGTGGTGTGAGCTTCGTTTTTGCCGTGTTTAACCGCAAGGTGCCTATATACGGTCCGTATCTGTTTCTGCTGATCTCGAGGACTTGGGACAAGATGTTCCCTGGTGAGGAGTTCCTTGCCCCTGACTGGATTCGCCATGACCCCATCTGTCTGCGTGTCAAATCCAACTGGGCCAACACGACTACTCGTGCTGAGGCGTCTGCTGGTAGGGCTGCTATTGGAGAGGAGGATGCTGGCGCCGAGACTGTTGATGAGGGCCATGCTGCTAGGCCTTCCCAGAGCTCCTCTATGCCTTCTTGGGCCACGAAGCTGAAGGACAAGATGAAGACTCTTTTCTGCATGCAAGCCAAGGGGCAGTACGGGACTCATGTGGCATCTAAGGAGAGTCGTCGCCGGGACAGGAAGATCTTGAAGCTCTATGGTGAGGATGTGTCTGGCGGATCTGAGGAGCACATCACCCCAGAGGCCGAGTGGATGGCGAAGCAAGGCTACAAGTGTACTGATTCTGAGGAGGACGTCGAGGAGTCCATCCCTGCTGCTGAGGAGTCTGACGGAGAGGGTTGGGACGAGTTCCCTTCTGCTTGAGCCGCCGCTTGTGTGTAGGTGTCCTCTCTGCCTTTTTGGCGTCTCGATGCCAAAGGGGGAGAGAGCGTAGGGATTTGCGAGTCGTGTGTTCGTGTTTGGTGTGTTTGCGTTTTCGTTTGAACCTCGTTTTAGTTGCTTTACCTTCTTATGGTGTAAGACATATGCACTCTATCTATCTTAGCATGCTTATGTTATATCGTGCTACATGTTGCTTAGATGTTATTCTTCGGTCCTTTGTCTCTAAAATATAGGGGGAGTGGTGATCCTAGTTCGTGTGCTATGCAGTCCAAAGCATTTGTCCAGAGTGCACACGTCTAGGGGGAGCCCGTCTATATTTTGGAGAGGAGGGGTTTGCTCTTTCTCTATATTATTGTATCTTTGTGCAAATCCCGTATTGTCATCAATCCACCAAAAAGGGGGAGATTGTAAGGGCATATTTATCCCGTAAGAGTTTTGGTGATTGATGATGATACTTTTGTGGACTAATCGTATGCTTTGAGTTCATCAGATGGTTCATCTCTAGAATCGAGACGATTCGGTGCCCCTCGGAGACTATTGAAGACGGCGTCGTCCTACGTTTCTTTTTGGTGGATTTGAGTCGTAGGAGAGCCGTACTATTAAGAGGGGGTCCGCGTCGGAAAGGTTAGGGTGGAATCAACACGTACACTTGTCCCTCCTTTCCCTGCACTTTGGAGCTTCCCTTCGTTATCTTGGTTGTGCGCCAATCTGACAACTGCCTATGTACTTGCGGTAGTACCGCAGGTACATGCGGTAGTACCGCGGGGTGCCACGGTAGTACCGCTCCTCAGGAGCGGTAGTACCGCGGCTCCCAGGCCTAGTGCCGCTCCGGTGCGGTAGTAGGGGCGGATGTAATTTTTTACATCCGCGCCCACCACGGTAGTACCGCTCCTCAGGAGCGGTAGTACCGCGGCTCCCAGGCCTAGTGCCGCTCCGGTGCGGTAGTAGGGGCGGATGTAATTTTTTACATCCGCGCCCACCACGGTAGTACCGCTCGTCCGGAGCGGTAGTACCGCGTCGGATTCTCGCACTACCGCAGTTTCAGCGGAAGTTGGCACGGATGTAATTTATTTCATCCGCGCCCTTCTCAGGTCGTGACTCCCCTGCCTTGCGGTAGTACCGCAAGGGGGAGCGGTAGTACCGCGCAAGCGGTAGTACTGCCCTTAGTCAGGCTAGTCCCGGCTTATGCTGCTGCCGCAGTAGTACCGTGGTTCGCCACGGTAGTACCGCGCCCCAGGAGCGGTAGTACCACGTGTCGCGGGCTGAATCAGTGGATAACGGTTGGTTGTGTTCCACGACTATATAAGGGGCTTCTTCAACCCCTAGTTGACCACCTCTTCTCTCTCTAAGCTCCATTGTTGCTCCAAGCTCCATTTTGGCCCGATCTCTCTCCCTAGCCAATCAAACTTGTTGATTTGCTCGGGATTGGGTGACAAGGGCCCGATCTACACTTCCACCACAAGATATTTGATTCCCCCCCACTTATCCCTTGCGGATCTTGTTACTCTTGGGTGTTTGAGCATCCTAGACGGTTGAGGTCATCGTGGAGCCATATTCCATTGTGGCGAAGCTTCGTGGTGTTGTTGGGAGCCTCCAATTAAGTTGTGGATATTGCCCCAACCTTGTTTGTAAAGGTTCGGTTGCCGCCTTCAAGGGCACCAATAGTGGAATCACGACTCTTGCATTGTGCGAGGGCGTGAGGAGATTACGGTGGCCCTAGTGGCTTCTTGGGGAGCATTGTGCCTCCACACCGCTCTAACGGAGACGTACTTCCCCTCAAAAGGAAGGAACTTCGGTAACACATCCTCGTCTCCACCGGCTCCACTCTTGGTTATCTTATCCCTTTACTTGTGCAAGCTTATTTGTGTTCTTATCCTTGCTTGCTCGTGTGCTTGTGTTGTTGCATCATATAGGTTGTCCACCTAGTTGCACATCTAGACAACCTTTATTATTGCAAAGTTTAAATTGGTAAAGAAAAGCTTAAGAATTGTTAGTTGCCTATTCACCCCCCCCCCCCCTCTAGTCAACCATATCGATCCTTTCATCTGGGGGTGACCTTCTTTGGGCTTGTACAAACTCTTTCCTTCTATCAATGCATCGAAACGAAAAGCTTTTACGTTTTCCCGAAAAAAACACTCGCCAAATTTATATCATCGAACATTAAGCCAATAATCATTTTTTATTAGGAAAATAAGGAAAACATCACATAGAAAGGTTCTGGTAGAGAACAGGACGCCCCTCCCCCTCCTCCCGCAACCTTCTCGCGGGCGCACGAGAGGCCAACCCTAGCCGCCGGTGGGGCGTCCCTCCTCCCCTCCCCAACCACCACCAGGCAGCGCGGCTGGGCGAAGCACGGCCGGCTGCGGCGGGGGGGGGGGGGGGGGGGGGCCCCCCCCCCCCCCCCGGGGGGGGGGGGGGGGCCCCCCCCCCCCCCCCGGGGGGGGGGGGGGGGCCCCCCCCCCCCCCCCGGGGGGGGGGGGGGGGCCCCCCCCCCCCCCCCGGGGGGGGGGGGGGGGCCCCCCCCCCCCCCCCGGGGGGGGGGGGGGGGCCCCCCCCCCCCCCCCGGGGGGGGGGGGGGGGCCCCCCCCCCCCCCCCGGGGGGGGGGGGGGGGCCCCCCCCCCCCCCCCGGGGGGGGGGGGGGGGCCCCCCCCCCCCCCCCGGGGGGGGGGGGGGGGCCCCCCCCCCCCCCCCGGGGGGGGGGGGGGGGCCCCCCCCCCCCCCCCGGGGGGGGGGGGGGGGCCCCCCCCCCCCCCCCGGGGGGGGGGGGGGGGCCCCCCCCCCCCCCCCGGGGGGGGGGGGGGGGCCCCCCCCCCCCCCCCGGGGGGGGGGGGGGGGCCCCCCCCCCCCCCCCGGGGGGGGGGGGGGGGCCCCCCCCCCCCCCCCGGGGGGGGGGGGGGGGCCCCCCCCCCCCCCCCGGGGGGGGGGGGGGGGCCCCCCCCCCCCCCCCGGGGGGGGGGGGGGGGCCCCCCCCCCCCCCCCGGGGGGGGGGGGGGGGCCCCCCCCCCCCCCCCGGGGGGGGGGGGGGGGCCCCCCCCCCCCCCCCGGGGGGGGGGGGGGGGCCCCCCCCCCCCCCCCGGGGGGGGGGGGGGGGCCCCCCCCCCCCCCCCGGGGGGGGGGGGGGGGCCCCCCCCCCCCCCCCGGGGGGGGGGGGGGGGCCCCCCCCCCCCCCCCGGGGGGGGGGGGGGGGCCCCCCCCCCCCCCCCGGGGGGGGGGGGGGGGCCCCCCCCCCCCCCCCGGGGGGGGGGGGGGGGCCCCCCCCCCCCCCCCGGGGGGGGGGGGGGGGCCCCCCCCCCCCCCCCGGGGGGGGGGGGGGGGCCCCCCCCCCCCCCCCGGGGGGGGGGGGGGGGCCCCCCCCCCCCCCCCGGGGGGGGGGGGGGGGCCCCCCCCCCCCCCCCGGGGGGGGGGGGGGGGCCCCCCCCCCCCCCCCGGGGGGGGGGGGGGGGCCCCCCCCCCCCCCCCGGGGGGGGGGGGGGGGCCCCCCCCCCCCCCCCGGGGGGGGGGGGGGGGCCCCCCCCCCCCCCCCGGGGGGGGGGGGGGGGCCCCCCCCCCCCCCCCGGGGGGGGGGGGGGGGCCCCCCCCCCCCCCCCGGGGGGGGGGGGGGGGGGGGGGGGGCGGCTCTTCCCCTCGCGCGGGTGGCGAGGAGCAGGGCGGCTCACCCGGGCCTAGGTGGTGCACTACGCGCCGGGTGTAGTAGCACGACGGCGCGCCGGGGCTGGTCGACGACGGCGGTGCAGCGCTAGTGCGTTGGGCGGCACGATGGTGGAGGGCACGGCTTGGTTGCCGGGATTGGCGAGGTCGAGGCCAAATCTGGGCCGGGCGGTGCAGGCTGCTGGTCTCCACCCCTACCATGGCCACGGCGGGTGGTGGTGCGCCGTAACAGCGGCTGGCAGGTGGGCGGGCCGGCCGAAATACGGAGTCTACGGCAGCTGGACGACGGCAGGCGGCGCAATTGGGCTCTTCAGTGGGCTTCCTTCGTGATTGGCAGCAGTCCCTCGGATTTCTTCTTGCCGGTGGGCGGGTGTACGTTGGTGGCCTCACGTGGAGCTGCGTTTGCCGCCAAGATGGGGCGACAAAAGAGGTGTCCGGTGGGGAGGCAGGCTGGAGGGATGGGAGGCACCGACGAGCTCGGGCCACCGTCGCTGGCACAGGGGTGTGCCGGCCCGGATGCATCCGCTCCCCCTCCTCCCCCGTTCCTCGGCCGTGTGTGGACTGACACAGCTCTGGCGTTGTTCGAGGCGGGACGTATGCTGCGGTCTCTTCGGTCGGGTGTGCCCTTTGGCCCAATGCCGGTCACTTTGGTCGGTCCTGGGGGTGTCTGGATGCAGGGCGGTAGACCTGGCGGCGGGAGGCATGGCGTTCGTAGGTGGAACTGGCGCCTTGAGTCGGGCGAGCGGCCATGGCTATGTGGGTGGGTGGTCGCTGGTGGTTGGCGGAGCAAGGATGCGTCGGAGGGGTGGGCGTGCCGGGGTACATCACTTGCCCAATCTTGAATTGGCCGATGGCGGCGGTGTCCGTAGACACCGTATCCTTCATGAGGCTCCGTCGCGGTGCCCTTACTCCTTCGGGTTGCTTCGGGTGAAAACTCGATCTTTGGGATCAGATGGTGGCGGCTATCAGTGGTCGTTCCCTTCTAGGAGGCGCCATCTTGGAGTCCTTGTTCCATCATTTTCCGTCTCACCTCTCCTCGGAGGATTGAAGGTCTCCGTTGGCTCCAAGCGGATCATCCTTGCGCATGTGTAGTGGCTTGGTAGTCGTTCGGGTGGTGTGGCGATGCTTGGCACCCTTGTATCTTGCCTTGGGTGTGTGTTTCATGTGTGGTGGTGACGTGAGTTTGTATCGTGATGCTTGTGAACCAGTGCTTTATATATATAGCGTGGCGAAAGCCTTTTTGGGTAAAGCTTTCGGTAATTGCCAAGTACAGGATAAGATAGACCAAACAACAACAACAAAGCCTTTAGTCCCAAACAAATTAGGGTAGGCTAGAGGTAAAATCCATAAGATCTCGCGGCCAACTCATGGTTCTGATACATGGATAGCAAGCTTCCACACACCCTTGTTCATGTCTAGTTCTTTGGTGATATTCCAATGCTTCAGATATCTCTTTACAGACTCCTTCCATGCCAAGTTCGGTCTACCCCTACCTCTCTTGACATTATCAGCACGCTTTAGCCGTCCGCTATGCACCGGACCTTCTGGAGGCCTGCTTTGAATATGTCCAAACCATCTCAGACAATGTTGGACAAGCTTCTCTTCAATCGGTGCTACCTCAACTTTATCTCGTATATCATCATTCCGGACTCGGTTCTTCCTCGTGTGGCCACACATCCATCTCAACATGTGCCTTTTCACCACACCTAACTGTTGAACATGTCGCATTTTAGTCGGCCAACACTCAACGCCATATAACATTGTGGGTCGAACCGCTGTCTTACATAGATCTTGCCTTTTAGCTTTTGTGGCATTCTCTTGTCACAGAGAATGCCAGAAGCTTGGCGCCACTTCATTCATCCGACTTTGATCCGATGGTTCACATCTTCATCAATACCCCCATCCTTCTGAGGCATTGGCCCCAAATATCGGAAGGTGTCCTTCTGAAGCACCACCTGCCCATTAAGGCTAACCTCCTCCTCCTCGTGCCTAGTAGTACTGAAACCGCACCTCATGTACTTTTAGTTCTACTAAGCCTAAAACCTTTCGATTCCAAGGTATGTCTTCATAACTCTAACTTCCTATTAACCTCGTCCGACTATCTTCGACTAGCACCACATTATACACAGAGCACACACCATGTGATATCTCCTTGTATATCCCTTTTGACCTCATCCATCACCAAAGTAAAAAAGATAAGGGCTCAAAGCTGCCCCGTGCTGCAGTCCTATTTTAATTGGGAAGTCATCAGTGCCGCCATCACTTGTTCAAACACTTTGCCAGTTGCCACAACTTATCGTACATGTCCTTGATAAGATAGATCGTTAAAAGAAAATATGTTGTGTTCATACAAATGTTGTTCCATTCTTAAGATGCAAGATAACAGTTAAGTCATAGTAATACAACATGAAGAATGGTGTTTCTCCACAGCATGTGCTACATAAAGAGTGTATATCCTAAATAGAGAAACAAGTTGAGTTGTTAAAACATAACAGTTAATATTCAAGTATACCCAATGTAGTAAAAATAGTTAGCAAAACATTATTTCGACAGTGAATAAATCAAAACAGAAAACCTACCACGGAATGAGATGGAAGCTTTTGAAGTCGTAAAGTCACTTCTGTAATTACCCCTAAAGTCCCTTCACTTCCAATGATCAACCGAGTTAGGTCATATCTGACATTCAACATGGTGGAAAGTAAAAAAAACGTTGTCAATACTAATGGCAGCAACAGATGTAGGCATTATGGGAAAAGCAAGCAGCGCAGCGCAGCTAAGATTTCACTCCCGAACAAACGAAGCCTTTTAGTCTTATAAGAAGCAGGAGAAGTTCTTGTATACCCAGCTGCACTCTTCCGAGCCCGAGAACCGGTCTTGACAACGTCGCCATCTGGTAGAACAACCTGAAGTACCATAAAAGATTACTACTTGTATGTGAAGTCAAATGTATAAGGGGGGAAATGTGGATAGCAAAAGGACCTGAAGATTGATCACATTATCCCGCATAGTTCCATACCTACAAAGTAAGAAATTCATCATAGCCATTTAATACTAGTATCATATAAGAATTTAACAGATAAACAGGTGAATCGTGCACGTTGTCCTTCCTCTTTGTGTGGATGGAGTTACAGATGCATCGTACAAGCCAAAAAGTGGCCTAAAATTATATGGAGAATTACCTCACGGCTAATGAACCAGAACATCGTGTAGCGCACATTCCACCAATAGTGGCTCCAGGTCCTGTAAATCAGACCAATGTAGATAAGCTACGCCACTAAGCTAGTGCAGAAGCAAGCTGCCGTTGATGCTATTTTGGACCCAGAAAGATGATCAAACTTCAGTGCAACTATTGAGTACTACAAACATGCATAATTATCTCCCTGGGACGGTACATAACACCTAAATGTCTGGAGGGTGCAATTACACTATTCAACTGCAGTCGTGTTGGATTGATTATAATTTCATATTAGGTTTTGTCAATCTGGATTTTGCATCTAAATGTCTGGAAGATGCATTACACTACACAAATCAGTCACAAACAAAGTTGTTCAACTCTAGCCGAGTTACACTGAATATGAAAGGGCAAAGGGGGGAAGGGCATATGAAACAAGGACATGATGCTGTTTTTCTTTTTTTGACAAGATTGATCTGTTTGGATATATTGGTCAATGATGGCCTTTTTTATTTCTTTTGACGATTGGATAATTTCTTAGCAAGTTATGTCAGTCTGGATTTTACATGGTCGGTTGAAAAGGTAAAAGGAAAGGATAGACCAAGTGCTCGAAGCTCCCACGCGAGGTGGGGTCTGGGGAAGGATAAGGCTACCCCTGCCCAACAGAGGCAGAGGACGAAAGAAAAATAAGGTTTGGCGAACTCTTAAGTAGATTTTTTTTTTTTTGATGTGAAACCATAATATATAGTCAATACACGGGAAAAATGAATATTGATGTTATCATGTGATCCTCAACATAACCAAATACAATGAAAATGTAAACATATTACTCTAGAAAAACAATCTAAATCAGCCGTCCATCATGCGTGCTCGACACCAGCCCACGACCGCCGCCTTGTCTCGGCCAGCCACCGTTGCACTAGTTAGGGTTGATTTTTTTCATTATTTTAAGGATCAGCTTTTTTTGGAGAGGTTTTTATTGAACAACTATCTAGGGTTGTTGCATGCATGTGCGGTGTGCATTGCTGACTGGATGACTTCGGGCGTCCTATGGGTCTGGGGCGATTGGTTTATGCAGTTGGTTCATGGGCCTAGGTCTGCATCGCACTGTGGCCCAATCATGACCCATTTATCAAGCAAACAACCTCTCCAGCGACATTTGCCAACGACTATAGCGAGCCTATCCAGCCAATCACACATTATGCATAGGTATAAATTTCTTTTTGCACGCAATCAAGGTATGGCAGCTGCCACCCCTTGCCCACTGGGGGGGGGGGGGGGGGGGGGCCCCCCCCCCCCCCCCCCCCCGGGGGGGGGGGGGGGGGGGGGCCCCCCCCCCCCCCCCCCCCCGGGGGGGGGGGGGGGGGGGGGCCCCCCCCCCCCCCCCCCCCCGGGGGGGGGGGGGGGGGGGGGCCCCCCCCCCCCCCCCCCCCCGGGGGGGGGGGGGGGGGGGGGCCCCCCCCCCCCCCCCCCCCCGGGGGGGGGGGGGGGGGGGGGCCCCCCCCCCCCCCCCCCCCCGGGGGGGGGGGGGGGGGGGGGCCCCCCCCCCCCCCCCCCCCCGGGGGGGGGGGGGGGGGGGGGCCCCCCCCCCCCCCCCCCCCCGGGGGGGGGGGGGGGGGGGGGCCCCCCCCCCCCCCCCCCCCCGGGGGGGGGGGGGGGGGGGGGCGGGGGGGGGGGGGGGGGGGGGTCCTCCGCCAGTGCTGCACAGTGCAACGCAGACAGGTTGCATCGAACCCAGGAACTCTCGTCACAAGTGGGGAGTACTTTACCACTGCGCTAGGCCTGTCCTTTGTCGGTTGAAAAGGTAAATGAACAGAAAAAATATTGAAGGGAAAAGGAAAAAAGGAGCTTACCTGGGTCAAGAGGGAAAAAGAGACCATGGGGTTTCAGGTATTCATTCAGCTCAATCCATCCAACTCCTGGTTCAACTACAACATCCATATCCTCAACATGCAGGGATTTGATTTTCTGCAATGAATTTATGATACATTAAAATAGATGAAAGTAGCAGATCATATCCTGCATGTATAGCTCACTGCTAAGAAAGTGCTTGCCGGCTTGGTATAAAAAATTATAGTAAAACCGATGAGCCGAGTACTTTAGCACGTTTTAATGTTATAATTACACGGTTGTTGATTATAAAACTTGATGTAGTATTTACCTTCATTGAAGACATGTCAATGCAAACGCCACCATGAGGTGCCAACGTATGGCCCTCAATTGATGTAGCCCCACCATATGGTACAATTGGCATCTGATTCCAAGAAAAGAAATAAAAAACACCCCTTAGTGTTACTGAAATGGAAAGTACCAACTCCTTCCACAAACTCCTAAAGGAAGCACATAAAGAAGCTAAATAACTCCTTGACCAAGACTATAACATGATGTTTGAAAATCAATTTTTAATTCTCAAAACAGCGCGGTATGATATCCTACTAAATGTTATCTAAGAATGTAAAATGGGAGTTGTGTAAACCAAAATTACAAATACAACAACCTCCATTGTCAACAACTAGCTGATGGAGCCCAAAAAACTTCTCTCTGCATGTGAAAAAAGCTCTTTGCCCTGCATCGTCTCTCTGAGGTGGCTTGGGGCGGACACCCTACTTCACGCCGTCGTCGCCGCCGAATATCCAGCAACCTCCCCTCGCCGTTGCCGGCAAACGGCGACTGGCAAAGCCCACGGGCAGCTGGTGGCAGCAAGACTCATTCGACGCACATCCGAGCTCACTCACATCCACCACCCCTCCTCCCAAGTGAGCAACTGCAATTCCCCTTCCAGCTTCGCCCTCCCCATCCCGCACTGCGGCCCCGTGGGGACCACTGGCTTGCCGCTATGCTCATACCTTGCTGGATCAGGGATTGCACCTCCGCGCCCCGTCCTCAGCCGCACGCTAGCATCTGATCCACCGGGGCAGGGGCAGCCTCGTCCGGCTGCTGCGACTTCGCATCGCACGTGACAACCTACGTGAATCGCCCACGTCCCCGACTCATCCACCACCTCGCGCACCCGTGCGGGTGGCCGTGCGACATGCACGATGCCCGACCACCGTTGGTTAGCTTCCACCCCTGTCCTTCTCACCTCATCCGCCTCCAGCATCATTCGGTGGTGGTCAGCAGGTACTACTGCAGTGTTGGCGGCCAACGCATGGTCTAGTTCTGGCCTACGCCATGCCACTATGGATCTGGACGGCATCCACCCTACCCGTTCACCCCCGCCCCCTTGCATCCACCGTGCCTTCTCCCATCCCTCTCCCTCAGATCCAATCGCACATCCACCTCCGTCTTTCCCTGGCCCGGATTCTCCATCCTTGCGCCGGCCGACGCTTGCTTGTTCCCCACAACAGCCCCACTGCTCTCTGCCTCGTGTTGTGCAGCTGGTGGTTGCCCTCCGGTCCTGCCGTGTCAGGGGTGTGGAAGCGTTTGGAGGTTGTGAGGAGGCCAGAGAAATCTGCCTGGCGGCTCGGTTGACTACGGCGACACCTGTAGGCGCCGCGTTCCACCTTAGTGGCGTGTCAGACCTCATCCTCCACCTCGGCGGCAGTTGTAGAGTTGGGAAGAATCCCTTCCCGGCTCGTACGGCAACGAAAACGGCGATGCATTCACGCCGTTTCCCATGTTGGTGGTGCTTTCTTCATCACCTACATGTCATCAGGTGAACTTCTTGATATTCTCTGTGAACTATCTCCAACATTTCCAGACAGCGCCATTGGGTAGCCCCTCTTGTCGTCTCTCGATGTTGTGTGTGCCCTTCCTATACACTCCACCTTGGGCGATAACCACCCTCGTGTGGAGATGATTTCATTAACGACATTCTCTTCGATCATGTCACTTCACCATCATAGTTATTTCACGACACGTCCATGGGAATGAGACCCTCCCTTCCGGTAGTGAACTCATGGCTCCCCCTCGTGCATGCTCGTCGAGCAAGATCCTTTTTTCCCATGGTCATCTTTACTCCTTCCTAGGCAATGACCACCTTTCCTGAGGGTCGGATGGGCCACCCGTGACAGGGGTAGACCACAGGACATGTGGTCTACCCCTGTCAAGGGTTCCGGTGTTGTCTTGGTGGTGCTTCGACGTGTGTTCCTTGAAGTTTGCTATTGTGCTATCTCCTGGCATGATATGCTGCTTTGATAGCCTCTCTCTGCTGCTAGTGCACCATGTATGCCGTTATGCCTTTTAGCTTGTGCTGCATCACAACCATCTGTATTCTATGTACTTGGGGGCGGGGGGCGCGGGGGGGGGGGGGGGGGGGGGGGGGCGGGGGGGGGGGGGGGGGGGGGGGGGCGGGGGGGGGGGGGGGGGGGGGGGGGCGGGGGGGGGGGGGGGGGGGGGGGGGCGGGGGGGGGGGGGGGGGGGGGGGGGCGGGGGGGGGGGGGGGGGGGGGGGGGCGGGGGGGGGGGGGGGGGGGGGGGGGCGGGGGGGGGGGGGGGGGGGGGGGGGCGGGGGGGGGGGGGGGGGGGGGGGGGCGGGGGGGGGGGGGGGGGGGGGGGGGCGGGGGGGGGGGGGGGGGGGGGGGGGCGGGGGGGGGGGGGGGGGGGGGGGGGCGGGGGGGGGGGGGGGGGGGGGGGGGCGGGGGGGGGGGGGGGGGGGGGGGGGCGGGGGGGGGGGGGGGGGGGGGGGGGCGGGGGGGGGGGGGGGGGGGGGGGGGCGGGGGGGGGGGGGGGGGGGGGGGGGCGGGGGGGGGGGGGGGGGGGGGGGGGCGGGGGGGGGGGGGGGGGGGGGGGGGCGGGGGGGGGGGGGGGGGGGGGGGGGCGGGGGGGGGGGGGGGGGGGGGGGGGCGGGGGGGGGGGGGGGGGGGGGGGGGCGGGGGGGGGGGGGGGGGGGGGGGGGCGGGGGGGGGGGGGGGGGGGGGGGGGCGGGGGGGGGGGGGGGTTCTACATTCTTGCCTCCGCAAGATGGGGCTATCAAGGTTTCTGATCCAGTTTCACACATGAACTGGATCATAGTTTTTGACCCCGTTTCCCATGTAAACTGGCTCATTTCTTTTGAATTGAGATCAATATAAAAAAGAAAAGGAACAGCTAGCTGGCGCAATCATGGGAATGGGTTGTTGTGGAAACCAGAAGTACAGGATACAGAATCCAAATCAGTAATTCTTGCAAAACAGTGAACATATGATGTTCCTTTAGGCTAATGTACAACGAAAAAAATAGCACGCTATTTCGACTTTATATAGTGTCACTATTGCATATCTGGAAGGGTCACGTTACGTTTTAACTCGCTACGTTGCTATTCACGCTATAGCGTGCTATTTTGACGGTAAACGAAATAATGTTATACCTTTTTGCATGTATTACATAACAGCCCATCAGGCATCGCCACATCGCATTGGCCCAACTCACTCTCACAATCTTAAACGCAAACACAACGCATACAACCTAACCTAGCCAAATCATCATCAATTTCCACCAGCTTGTGACTGAGGGCGGCGACGAAGCTGGCGTTCGTGACTTGCAAGCAAAGGCGGGAGCGACAGTTCATGAGCGGCAGCAGTCTCTCTTCCCCCTCCAAGTAGCGGCGTCAACCACACCTCTAACCCAGCAACACAGCGCCAATGTCGATGATACTCTGTTTAATTAGGAGCGTAGAACCTAGCTCTTGTATTTTTGTATGCCTCTCTGTTTAATTTGGAGTGTTTCCTTTTCTTGTAAGTTTATGAATGCCTTAAATTTTTTGATATGTTTGACATTTTTATGCAAAACACTATTTTCAAATATAAGACGCTATTATCGAGAGCAGCGTTTTGGTTCCTAGGTGCATATGCACCCATTGTTGAAATACACATTTCGAAGAGTTGGAAAATTCGGAACAAAAATCCCACGTGTATATCCAAACATTTTATGTACATTCACAAGGTTTCAATGAAAAACGACATTTTTTGTGGCTTGTGTAAAAAAGATAAAGAAATGTCTCGTGAATAGTTAGAATGAAGCATCAGAAATTGTTTTTTTACACAAGCCGCAAAAACGTCGTTTTTCACTCAAACCTTGTGCATGCACATAAAATGTCCGGATATACACGCGGGATTTTTGTTCCAAAATTTTCAACTTTTCGAAATGTGTATTTCGACAATGGGTGCATATGCACCTAGGAGCCAAAGGCAATTACCGGCTATTATCACGCTATAACTTGTATAGCATTTGGAGAAGGGTGGCTGTAAATCTTATACTCCCTCCGTTCCTAAATAATTGTCTTTCTAGAGATTTCAACAAGTGACTATATACGGAGCAAAATGAGTGAATCTACACTTTAAAACATGTCTACATACATCCGTATGTTGTAGTCCATTTGAGATGGCTAGAAAGACAAATATTTGGGAACGGAGGGAGTAGCACACTATTTTTTTCTACGAGTCAATTACATTGGTGGTGCTACAACTTGGTGTAAACAATCACTTTGGTGCTAGAAGTTGTGGTGTACACCACTCTTTTTCTTGTAAGTTTATGAATGCCTTAATTTTTTTTTGATATATTTGACATTTTTATGCAAAACACTATTTTCAAATATAATACGCTATTATCACGCTATAACTTGTATAGCATTTGGAGAAGGGTGGCGGTAAATCTTGTAGCACACTATTTTTTTCTACGAGTCAATTACACTGGTGGTGCTACAACTTGATGTAAACAATCACTTTGGTGCTAGAAGTTGTGGTGTACACCACTCTTTTTCTTGTAAGTTTATGAATGCCTTAATTTTTTTTATGTATTTGACATTTTTATGCAAAACACTATTTTCAAATATAAGACGCTATTATCACGCTATAACTTGTATAGCATTTGAAGAAGGGTGGCGGTAAATCTTGTAGCACACTATTTTTTTTCAACGAGTCAATTACACAGGTGGTGCTACAACTTGGCGTAAACGGTCACTTTGGTGCTAGAAGTTGTGGTGTACATCAAAGTGGCGCAAAAACTTGACACTGACGTGCAAATACAGTGCTTATCTTGTTTATATATGGAGTCCGTGCTGACTAGACGTGTGGGGCCTGCTGTCAGCCACCGGGGCCGATAGAAGAGGCGTGTGGCCTGATATTTTGAGAAACACCCTTGAGATATATATTTTTACAAAAAGACCCTGTTGACATAGCATTTTTCACCTCTATGACTAGTGGGTCCTGCCTGTCAGAAGAGAGTGGAAAATAAACTAAAATAAAAGTGGGAACGCTTGGTCTCGAACCCACGATCAACACCTAGATACCAATCTGTCTAACAAATAGGACATCCACCATGTTTACTCTGGATAACAGACAGTAGTTATTAACCTGGCCTCATGCGGAGCTTATCTGGGCTGCAGATAGTGCGGCACATTCTGCACCTGTTCCTTTTTAAAAATTTATTTGTAAAACATAATTAATGAAAATTTTGTTCGAATATTTGTGATACAAATATTACACATACAAAAGATTATTATTAAGTAATAAAATTTAAATGTATATCCGTGTATGATATGAAAAATATTTTGTTAACACGGGCATTTAATAAGAATTAAAATGTTTAATGAATACTTAATACTCCCTCCATTCCAAAATAAGTGCCTTGAGCTTAGTATAAATTTGTACTAGAGATAGTACAAAGTTGAGACACTTATTTTGGGACGAGGGAGTATTATTCAATCACGTCTTCTATTAAAAATATATATAATTAATATTCGTAGGAACAGTTTAAATTATAAATTTGAATATTTTTAGTTATAAAAACATGCGTATAATTATTGAAATGATGTATAACAGAATAATTTTTTGAATAGTATTTTTTATTATAAGTTATGCAAACATTTTTATAATTAATAAATATTATTTAAATATATGAGTATTTTTAAATAATATGTGAACAACTTTAGAAGTAATTTATTCTGTCTGTATGTACAATATTTATAAACAGAAATATTCATGCATTCATTTTATTACTTTTTTTTCTGAGGGAACGTTAATTTTATTACTAAGATTGTAATTTAGATTATTTCTACAGATTTAAAAAAAAAACTAACAGGTGTAGAATGGGTGGCAAGATCCGTAGCGTATTGTATTTAACTTCCGCCTGCGCCGAGCTGAAATATATGGAAAGTTGTTATCCATATTGGTCAAAGGAACATACAGGCTCATTTGCTACATAATTTTTGCCATACTTGCCTTAGTTGAGTTGCTTAAATTGTTAGCCACACTTTGGCTTGCCTAAGGAAATCTTGCCACACTTTTTATGTGTATGACATGTGGGATTCATTGCTCATAAAAAAATTCTTTCCTTAGGTGTGGGAAGAACCAAACAGCTACCTAACTTGATCAAAGTCGTTGCCTAAGGTTAGATGTGACAAAATGTGGCTAGGAACCAAACAACCCCGTAATGTGTGGACTGGCTAGCCAGCTCCCTTTGGTTGGCGAGGTCGTGTGTTAGAGACCTACCAGTAATTGCCATTTCTTGTTTTTTCCGGTGGCTGACAATGGGCTCCATGTGCCTGGTCAGCACCGACTACGTATACAAACGAGTTAAGCATTGTATTTGCACGTTAATGTTAAATTTTTGCGGCACTTCGATGCACACCATAACTTATAGCACTAAAGTGAGTGTTTACGCCAAGTTGTTGCACCCAATGTAACATTGACTCTTTTTCTACCATACCTTGTACTTGTTACAAATCATCACAATCTTTCGCACCTCATCCTGGGACCTGCAAATCAGTAATGGAGGCATTACAGTACGTGGAACGAGCTTGGCATATATATAAACCAACAAAACGGATCTATCAGTGTGTGCCACTGCCGGGTGAGATCACTTTGGGAAGACGACGACGTCGGGCACGTTGACCGCCTTGTGGAAGCTGCTCTGCGGCTTCCCGTGGAAGCTCCTCTCCTCGTAATCCACTGTCAGGTTGTCCTGCAAAACAGCAACCCGGCCACCTAGTGAGTGAGCAATTGAGCATGCATGTCATGTCGTGGGTTGAATCAATCAACGGACAGCAAGAACATCAAACACAAGGTACGCCGGCAATGGCAGCGCGGAACTCGAATTCACTTCACCTACCCCGAGGAAGGATGCGAGCTCTTGTATGAACTCCTTTGGCACGCGCTTGCGCTCCCCACGCACCACCAGCTCCTCGGTGCTGTCTTTCCCGCCGACCCTGCGCCAAATCCGGACAAGCACAAGGCGCTGTCAGCGATGCGAGGAGTGACGGAACAGTCGATCGAGCGACTGGTTTGGATCGGATGGGCATGCACGTACCGGTGGTCGGGGCCGGCATCGCAGAGAGCGACGGAAGCGGTGGTTCCGCCTGCGGCTGCGGCTGCGGCGGCGAGGAAGGAGAGGAAGGCGGGAAGGCCGCGGCTGGAGTTGGGGGAGGACGGGTCCCGGGGTTGCGGGAGGGGCTGGGTGGAGAGAGGGACGCGGAGGGCGGAGAACGGGAGTAGCGCGCGGCGGGGCCGGGAGAGGCGGAAGAGGGAGGCGGCCATGGATGGCGGCAGAGTTGGTCGAGTGGGCGGCAGGCAGTGGGAGAATTGGTTTTCTTCTTCTTCTTACCCAATCATGATTGGGGAAGTGGGAGAGTTGGTGGGGTGGGAGCCTATATATGCACCCCGGTATACGATCCTGGCTGTTGAATCCTGACGCTGTGCCTCGAGATGCGCATTCCATAAATAAGTTTATCTGAATCCATCACCGTGTCAGATGGGATATTAGAGCAACTCCAACGGGGCGACCCATTTCGTCCGCCGCCGTTTATTTGGGTCGGCGCGGACACAAAAGGCGGCCTAACATGTCGATCCAAACGAACGCGGGTCCGCTTAACGTCCGCATGGCGACTCATTCCTGGCCCATTTTTGAGCCGGATTTGCGTTCGCGCGCCTACTCCTCTCCCCGGGCCCGCCAGTCGGTGGCAGCCACCATCATTTTTTCCAATTTTCCCAAAAACGCTCCCGCCCGCGCGCGCTCGCTCCCGCCCCAACCATGGACGACGTCATCGACCTCGACCTCGACGCCACCGCCGGCCTTGCCTGCCTCGCCTCGTCCGGTGCCGTCGCCCCCGCCGGGAAGGGCAAGCCTCGTGCCCCGCGCAAGACGGCCGCCACCACCAAGCCAAAGAAGGCGCTGACGCCCGAACAGCGGGCACGCGAGTCGGCCAAGAGGAAGGGTCGGAGGCACGCCGCGGACGCGAGGGATGAGGCCGCCGCTCAAGCCACCGCCTCCGCGCAGCAGGAGGTCACCAACGCCCGCGTCGCGGCGGCAACGAGGGAGGCGCTCTATATGCTAGGGTTAAACCCTAGCCAGCACGACCTCGTCCAAGCCGCCGTCGCCGCAGCCAGCACCGGCTCGTCGGCGTTTCCTCGGATGGTGCTGCCCGACTCGCCCCGCGGATCGGCTGGCAAGCTGATCCCCGGCTTCCATGTCTACCCGCAGGCCTCCCGTCTCTCGGGGAGTGCTCACAAGAAGTGAGCGTGATCGCGCCTTCCACGCCCGCGCCCACGCCCATTGACCTCAACTCCACCCCGGTGGCCGGTGGCTCGTCATCCGGCGGCGTGAGGAAACGCGCGCGGCAGACGCCGGCCGACGTGCTCCCGGACACCCGCAACCTGTTCGAGGAAATGTCGCGAGCCGCCGACGAGGACTACATGCAAAACCTCATCTTTGAGGGCGGTGCGCAGGCCACTGGCTACGATGCCGACGAGACACAAAGCCAGGACGGTGTTGGGGAACGTAGCAGAAATTCAAAATTTTCCTACGTGTCACCAAGATCTATCTATGGAGAAACCAGCAACGAGGGGAAGGAGAGTGCATCTACATACCCTTGTAGATTGCTAAGCGGAAGCGTTCAAGTGAACGGGGTTGATGGAGTCGTACTCGTCGTGATTCAAATCACCGATGATCCTAGTGCCGAACGGACGGCACCTCCGCGTTCAACACACGTACGGAACGGAGACGTCTCCCACGCCTTGATCCAGCAAGGAAGAGGGAGAGGTTGATGGAGATCCAGCAGCACGACGGCGTGGTGGAAGTAGCGGGATTCCAACAGGGCTTCGCTAAGCACTGCGGGAGGAGGAAGATGTGTCACGGGAGGGAGAGGGAGGCACCAGGCCTTAGATTGGTTTGCTCCTCCTTTTTCCCCACTATATATAGGGCCAAGGGAGAGGGGGAGGCGCAGCCCTTGCCCCTTCCTCCAAGGAAGGGTGCGGCCAAGGGTGGGGAGGAGTCCATCCTCCCCAAGGCACCTCGGAGGTGCCTTCCCCTTGTAGGACTCTCCCCCTTTTTTTTCTCTCTTGGCGCATGGGCCTCTTGGGGCTGGTGCCCTTGGCCCATATAGGCCAAGGCGCACCCCCTACAGCCCATGTGGCCCCCTGGGGAAGGTGGCCCCACCCGGTGGGCCCCCGGGACCCCTCCGGTGGTCCCGGTACAATACCGATGACCCCGAAACTTGTCCCGATGTCCGAAATAGGACTTCCTATATATAATTCTTTACCTCCGGACCATTCCGGAACTCCTCGTGACGTCCGGGATCTCATCCGGGACTCCGAACAACTTTCGGGTTACCGCATACTAATATCTCTATAACCCTAGCGTCACCGAACCTTAAGTGTGTAGACCCTACGGGTTCGGGAGACATGTAGACATGACCGAGACGTTCTCCGGTCAATAACCAACAGCGGGATCTGGATACCCATGTTGGCTCCCACATGTTCCACGATGATCTCATCGGATGAACCACGATGTCAAGGACTTAATCAATCCCGTATACAATTCCCTTTGTCTATCGGTACGATACTTGCCCGAGATTCGATCGTCGGTATCCCAATACCTTGTTCAATCTCGTTACCGGCAAGTCTCTTTACTCGTTCCGTAACACATCATCCCGTGATCAACTCCTTGATCACATTGTGCACATTATGATGATGTCCTACCGAGTGGGCCCAGAGATACCTCTCCGTTTACACGGAGTGACAAATCCCAGTCTCGATTCGTGCCAACCC
>LR880971.1:745872569-745883211 GCA_904067115.1 Aegilops sharonensis | reverse complement strand
CCGAGCCATCTGCCATGGGGGGCATGCGCGCGGTGGTGGGTCAGGCCAACGGCGGCCAGTGGGACGGGCTCGCAAGGAGGGAGATGGGCACGCGGAGAGAAAGAGAGGTAGGTACGCAGGGGAGGAGCGGATCCGCCGGAGAGATCGGAGGAGGAGGACGGTGGAGAGGGGCTGACCAGCGCCGCCAGGAGCTCCCGCGTCGTGCTTCCGTTCATCTCCTGTACCGTACCAGACGTTTGGCCCGTTTCTTTTCGCATGAGAGCGGGCGAAGCGGTAAGTCGAGCGAGCAATCCCGAATATCTCACGAAGTCGAGCTCTTGTGCTCTGAATTCGGGAATAGCCAGGCGGGCTGCAAGAGTGGGCTACCGAATATCGCGGGCCAATTCAGTGAGTCAATTCAGTGACCATCCGAACAATGGCATTCGGGCTGCCCAATGTCAATATCAATTTTTAGGCCCCAATATCAACATCCAAACGGGATGTATATCTTTTTCACATTAGATTTTCCACAGCTGTTTTTCCACAACAGATTTTTCACAGCTGCTTTTAGAAAACCACAGCCAAACCAAACAGGCCATAAAGCTGCATGTGAAACGGGACGTATCGGAGCCAACTTTCTTCAACACCCGACAGGGTAATATCCCTAGTCTCTCCCATGTCGCCATTGTGGGACGTGTCGTGTGTTTGTTTCCTATCAAGGAAAGAAAAACTTTGTTATACGTTTGCGGTCCATGTAATGCTATTATTCTACATTCAAATCTATTCTATTTTGAGCCGTGTGTACGTGTATTTAAAATAACAATTTTGTTAAATCTCAGTTGAGTTGACCGGTCTATGCTATATTCTTTTGATCTTGCTTTTTTTTCCGTATTTTTCTCTTTTTAGATACTATATCATTTAACTGAGACTTGGTTAACTACACTCTTAAAACAAAATGAGAGATGTATACGAACTCCTAGTACAGCATCAACAATCGCGGACAGCAAATCCCAATGCTCAAACGCCCGGGCGCATCTACAGGCGTGGTCATCAAGTCCGGCCTTTGAAACCCACGTGGACATGGGGGGCATGCGCGCGGTGGTGGGTCAGGCCAACGACGGCCAGTGGGACGGGCTCGCAAGGAGGGAGATGGGCACGCGGAGAGAGAGAGGTAGGTACGCAGGGGAGGAGCGGATGCGCCGGAGAGATCGGAGGAGGAGGACGGTGGAGAGGGGCTGACCAGCGCCGCCGGGAGCTCCCGCGTCGTGCTTCCGTTCATCTCCTGTACCGTACCAGACGTTTGGCCCGTTTCTTTTCGCATGAGAACGGGCGAAGCGGTAAGTCGAGCGAGCAATCCCGAATATCTCACGAAGTCGAGCTCTTGTGCTCTGAATTCGGGAATAGCCAGGCGGGCTGCGAGAGTGGGCTACCGAATATCGCGGGCCAATTCAGCGAGTCAATTCAGTGACCATCCGAACAATGACATTCGGGCTGCCTAATGTCAATATCAATTTTTAGGCCCCAATATCAACATCCAAACGGGATGTATATCTTTTTCACATCAGATTTTTCACAGCTGTTTTTCCACAACAGATTTTTCACAGTTGCTTTTAGAAAACCACAGCCAAACCAAACAGGGCCATAAAGCTGCATGTGAAACGGGACGTATCGGAGCCAACTTTTCTTCAACACCCGACAGGGTAATATCCTTAGTCTCTCCCATGTCGCCATTGTGGGACGTGTCGTGTGTTTGTTTCCTATCAAGGAAAGAAAAACTTTGTTATGCGTTTGCGGTCCATGTAATGCTATTATTCTACATCCAAATCTATTCTATTTTGAGCCGTGTGTACGTGTATTTAAAATAACAATTTTGTTAAATCTCAGTTGAGTTGACCGGTCTATGCTATATTCTTTTGATCTTGCTTTTTTTCCGTATTTTTCTTCTTTTTGGATACTATGTCATTTAACTGAGACTTGGTTAACTACACTCTTAAAACAAAATGAGAGATGTATACGAACTCCTAGTACAGCATCAACAATCGCGGACAGCAAATCCCAATGCTCAAACGCCCGGGCGCATCTACAGGCGTGGTCATCAAGTCCGGCCTTTGAAACCCACGTGGACGTGTCCGAGCGCATCTGTGGGTACTGACCGGTTAGTCCATAAATCGGGTCGTCCATATCTGTATATCTCATATCTGATACCCTATAGCCATACTAAAGCATGGTGAATAAAAACTACGTTGATCATCAAACGGACATAGAAATGCGCATTCCAATCAGCAACGGATCTCCAAAAAATCGTCGAAGCTCATATAATCCACATAAATGACGGACAAGTTTAAACTACAGTATTAAAATCTTGAAATTAAAGGTGGAGACAACGAATCTTCACCACTTCCCCGCTGGCCCTTCGCCCTTCCAGTCGTCGGCGCAGCTGTAGGCATGTGGGTCTTCGTTGTCGGACGAGGAGTCAGAGAGGACAATGATCATTTTCAGCCGCCGGACGGGCATGTCCTGTTGCCGCTTGACCTTCGCCACCTAAGCAGCCTTTGTCGCCTCATGCTCTGAATGCTCTCAATGGCAAGCTAGAGCGCATTGGCGTTCTTCCGGTGGAACCGACGAGAGTACTTCTGTGTTGTCGTAGCGACCGGCGACAGACCCAAATGAGGAGCCGCTCGTCCTTGTCGGTTGTAGCGATGAGAACCCGCGACGACAGCGCACGGATTGCTCTGTTGTGTTTTCTCTCCTTTCCTCGCCGCCTCTCATGGCGAGCGATGTGCACCTCCGATTTCAGCGTGTGCTTCTGGGCTGGCGGAGTGGGCACTATCATGCACCGCTGCCCTTGCGAAGCAGCGATCGACAGGGGAAGGGGACGATGGAGGGCGACACGGACTGCGCAACCCTCACGGAGCTACGCGTTGGCCGGGAGGGGCCAGCTCCGACGTCCAGGCTGCGCCGCTTGGGCGACCTTGAACTCCGGCATGGCGTCTACCATGGCGAAGCTAGCAACAAGCTCCGCCGCCGCTTCCTTCTGCTCCTCCTCCTCCTCCATGGGCTCCGACGGCTACTCTGGCTCCAGCTGCTCCTCCTCCTCCCCGACTCCGACGAATTTGGAGGAAGGCCCGCTGGGAACGCGGCGGCTTGCCTAGCCCGGATCTCGTCGAGCAGCTAGAGGCGTTGCTCTGGCGTTAGCATAGCCCGGATCTCGTCGAGCAGCTAGAGGCGTTGCTCTGGCGTTAGCATAGCATAGGTGGTCGTCTTTTTGCCAGGCCATGACAGAGGCGGACGGCGAGAGGGAGAGAAGTGGATGATGGGATCGGGTTGGCCGCGGCGCTCTGGCATGTGTTCAATCAAAAGCTAGTTGTGTATTGAGAGCGGCGATAGAGCACACGAGCTCGCATGCTCTCGCTGCTCGTACCAATGGGACAAGGGCGCGTTGGTTCATATGTTAAATGCGATCACAGATGGGAGGAACAGGTAGGTAGCGTCAAACTGTATCATACGGTGATTTCGACGTCTGATAACGTATGTCTCACGGCACAGCATGCATATGTTCCGTTGGTACAGGAATTTACAACCTATCCTAGCATCAGACCGCCTGTGTGTGATGGGCCTCCTTCCGGTGGGAGCTCTGTTATCCATGGCTCCTTGGGTTCGAGCTGGAATGCCCCTTGCTGTCGGCGCAAGGCAAGACAACCGTGTTTAGAATATGAGTTCTGAAGATCATGCTGGTGGTAGCAGTGCTCCTGTGCATCCAGTTTTGCAGCAGGGGCGTTCACTGCTCTAGGTATGCTCTGCTCGTGGTGCTCCTACGCCGGTTTTGCAGCAGGATTCCGTGGACGGGAGAGCTGACGGGGCACCGATCACAAATGAAGCTTACGAAGACGAAACCGAAATTCAGTCCCGTTTTTCGTCGCAATAGGAGATAAGGGACCACGATCCAGAAAATGGAAGTTCCGTCGGCGGTGAAAACTGCAGTGAGCCAGGTAGCTACAGCGAATCAGCGACCGAGGTTGGAGCTGGATCTAGCAGCGGCGTCAATGGTGACAACCGAGCACCGAAGCGGCCAAGGATTGGACACAGACGCGCTAAAAATGACACCTGCATAAAGTTGTTCGCACCGGCATACTGATGTACTTAACACTAAAACTATCCAGGGTGATTATGTTATGTAGTGTTTATGTGAACAATGTTGTCGTGCATGTTTGCATCGCCTGCTTGGCCTTCTTGTGTGTGAGTGTACGGTTTCCACCTAGTCACGTTGGTACAGTATCAAAACGACGTCGCCAGGGCTTGGGACATCCGTCGTCACGCAACACGCAAACATCGCCTCCTCCCATCCACAACACGCATTAAATGAGGCAACGTCAATACCGTATACGTCCCGTATCCCCCGAACGAGTGGACGCCTCGCGATAACAGGAGCAGGTGAGCTCGTCCACGCCAATGAATTTCCGACATTACGTAGGTTTATTTCTACGTGCATGCCAAACTGCGTTTCAGTGCAAAAATTTAGTATTTCGATCACCCTCCTTGCGCCAATCCACCCTTGAACGTTGGAGCCACAAGAAAAAAAAAACTCTTCTTATTTCATTCCCCTAGCTGGTTGCGTGATTTTTTATTTTTTTTTGAAAAGAACGCATAGCATTTCATTACATTACAGAACTGGACACATCGCCAGCCACAATGTTATTTACAAAATCTGGGACCTGCCCAAGCCAAACTTCACATAAGCTAGCTCCTAGTTTAGCTCCGTAAGTAGCTAGCTTGTGCGCCACTACGTTACAAGATCGAGGGCAAGACACCACACATACATCATTGAAACCTACGTACAACTGAGCCTTAATATCTCTGAATATAGCACCTAATGCTGACAAGTCGAAGTCTTCAGTGGTTGTTGCATTCTTCAGTTGTATGGAATCAGTTTCAATTATTACTTTATCACAACCTAGCTGAATGGCTGTGTTTATGGCATAAAGCATCGCCAACGCCTCGGAATAAAGTGCATCAGAGACTCGCTCTAGATTGCCTGCACCTGCAGCCATCACCTCATCACAATCATCTCTAATAACAAAGCCCCAGCCTCCAGTATTTGTCTCCTTCAAGAAGGCACCATCTGTGTTGATTTTCAGAGTTCCCGGTGGAGGCCTGGACCATCTTCTATCTTGCTGTTGTTTTTGCATTTTTTTCATTCTGTTTCACCTTGTATAGATGCATAAAAAGATAATCAATAGAGTGCAATATTTCATCAGAGGATTTAATAGCATCTCCTGCATTAGCCCTATTCCTTTCATGCCACCACCGCCAAAGTAGCAGGCAAGATTTGATTTTTTCTGGTTGCGTGATTTTTCTAGCTGACGAACGATATTGCAAAACCTTTGCTTTACTCCATATGTGCAGCTCCCCCATGAGGTCCTTCAAACCCTGCCGAACATCACCTAGATGCATTCTGCTACCTGCTCCCGCCCATGCATTAGCTACACGTTCCGATAATCCTGCGTCTCTCTCCCATGCAATCTCGTAATGCCTCATGGCCGGCCGGTGCTGCACATCCTGTTCCGGCTCACACCGAAGCACAATGGGTAGATGCTCAGAGCGAGAGCGATGCATCAGAAAAATAGGTCGCTCCATTCATTATTTGCCACTGCGCGGTCTAGTCGATCTTTAACACTTTTCCTTCCATGCCTTTTATTATCACAAGTATAGGGCAACCCTGTGAACCACAGGTCATACAAACCACATATCTCATGTGCATCACCGAAGGAAATCATCTGTTGCTCACTACATTATTTTAAAGAAAAGATATACGCCCGACTTTATAAATAAAGTTATAAGACAGAGTAATGAAACGCAGCAACCAGACCTAGAAAACACAAGGAAAGTAACAGGCCAACAACCAACAGCACACATGCTCAAATAGTTCTAAGGCACGTAGGCCTATTGGTCCATCTCCGATACTTCGTGGGCTTCTTCTAGTCCATAAAAAATCGTCGTACAGTTTCAACTCATTTGGACTCCGTTTGGTATTCATTTTCTGCAAAACTCAAAAACAAGGAAAAAAACAGAAACTGGCACTGGGCTCTAGGTTAATAGGTTAGTCCCAAAAATAATATAAAATAGCATACAAATGCGTATAAAATATCCAAAATGAATAATATAATAGCATGAAACAATCAAAAATTATAGATACGTTGGAGACGTATCAGTTTTGTCGGGGTGTTGTTGTATGTAGACTAGATCGCGGACAGTGGGAGGCTCCGAATTACTCGGCCAGTACTCGATGTGGGAGGTGGATGGGATGAGAAAATGGATGCCCATCACTTGCGGGCTCGAAGCTTCATCGTTGGATAACACTTCGGCTCTGTGTCCCCCATAGGATGTTGTTGGGCCGGAGTGATACCTAGGCTTACACATGGTCGGTTGTCAATCCAGAGTTACACATGACGGCAGCCGAAGTAGAGATTGTAGTACACATCAAGTCTTCGGCAGAACCCCTCTCGATCATGCCAGAGTTCGAGGCTTCTAGAGTCCTTCTTCCTTTATGAGAATGGTGGATCGTAGGCCTAACCCATGAACTGTGGGCCAACTAGGCTGGTGCCCCTAGTCCAAGACACCATTGGCGAGGAAGTCAGGGATTGGCTTGGCGCTATAGAAAACAAGCGCACAGCAGCAACGAGCTAGCCAATAGCCACTTACACCTGGATCAATAACCGCCTCCCAAAGCCCCGATGCGGACATTAGAGGATCTAGAGATAGAGGCCAAGCGGCACGTGACTCACAAATCCGGTTCTTTACAATATTATAAATTATAAAACAAAATTAGGTAGAGATGGAGATTTATAAAATGCCTACTAGTTATACAATAACTAATACTCATATTAATTAATAATAATACAATAGTCGTTAATAATAATCGGTAATAGTGTGTCATACAGTATATCAATAGAGCTCCTCATGTTTGCTAAACCACGCAGATACAATAATTAATACTAATGGTGTTTATATGTCTCGTCGATCACCCCTCGGAATGGGCGGCGACTGGGGCAATGGTGAAGATTGTGACGGGGATGCTGATCACCCATGCGAAGAACGTGAGCACCCCTAACGCCTTGAACCAACCGCAGGTCCCTGGAGGCAGTGGCGGAGCTATGTTGAGGCCGGGGGCCATTGCCCCCCCCCCCCCCCCCCCCCAGCCTTGGGATTTTTGTGAAGAATTTTAATGTTGTGCTCCAAGAGGTAAGCAGAAGATGAAGCATCACCTATAAATTGCATGTGTACCGTAGAATGACAAGCATGTTTTTACCCAACCGGCGGCGGCGAGGGCGGCCATCACACCATGCCTCAGTGGGGCGACGTGGTAAAAGACCAGTGCAGCATCGTAACCTAGACGAAGTATGTTGATGATCATCTGCATCGGTCCAGGCCTCGGTGGGGCGACGTGGTAAAAGATCAGTGCAACATCGTAACCTAGACGGAGTATGTTGATGATCATCTGCATTGGCAAGATCATCCTCAGGAACGTGCAGAGAACATCATGTTGGAGCATTTTTTTAGATACGCATTGAACATTTGTTTTATAATACATGTTGAACATTTCTATTTACCTTATAAAGCCTGAAGAAGAGCTAGGCAGGACGAAGGCCTCCACATCGCCCCAATTCGCTATGAACAGTACTTGTGCCACCGCCTGCAAATTCCGTGCCCTGCCAAGGGCATTTTAGTAATTTCACGTCTAGATGTATAAAACTCAGTCGGTTAGTGGACAAACCCTAGCCGTCGCCCGCTCCCGCACTCTCCTCCCCCTCCTGCCTCTACTCTTCCCCGCCCAATCCTCCTGTCGCCGCCGCCGCCGCCTCCGCTCAAAAACCTAGCCCGCACACGACCCTCCCTCCTCTTCCTCCTCTTCTGCCGCCGCCGCCTCTCCTCCTCCTCGTCCCCTCTCTCTCGTGTCGTCGCCGCTTCTCATCCTCCTCTCCACGCTAGCGCGGTAGGGTCATCGGGATGAGCAGGGTGCTGGCCGCTCGTCCTCTGTCCCGAGTTTTAGGTTGCCCGTATGAGAAAAGAGAGAAGAGGATTAATCTTCCTCTGCCAGGTAAATCTTGTATCCTTCCTATCAGAGTTCTCTGATAATCTTATTTTGATTTCTTGATTTATGTTTTTTCTAAACACATAATGTGCAGATCTGAGAAAAAAGAGAAAAGGATGAATCTTGAGGAAGAGCTTGGTGAAGAACAAGGTGATCTCCTAACACAGTGACATTCTCTGCCTCTCTCTGTCTGTCTGTCTTCGGGTCTTACATATGTTTTCTTCTTTAAACAATGTTCATTTAACTTCTGGATTGGTGCAGGTTCGAGGATGTAAATCTATCTGATATGTTGTTGATGGGGATTAAGATTATTGTACTGACATATCTGAAAGTATTCTACTGACATATCTGAGAATTTTAATGATCTACCAGCACCTAGGTAGATGTACTCACCTCAAACTATTATTTTTGTGTGCTTCTCGTTTAACTGCATGCCAATTTACTCATAAACCTCTTGCTGCAGCTACAGGTTTCTTTGTAAAAACTATTGATTATTCTGAAATCTTATTATTAGGTGTTAAGCTTCAGGCTGGGTGCATGTTTCTTTTTGTCGGAAACAAAACAGGTAATGCTACAGCCTTAGAAACGTATTGTCCATCCAAATGTCTGGAATTGGTGTGCATATGTTGCTTCTGTTTGCACACATTGTTAGTTTTTTGTCTCTTTGATATGAATTACTGGCAGAGAAATTTGTCTCCAGATGCCAGCATGTCTTCCCTCCTTTGTTTTAGAGATGAGCTTGGCTTCTTTATAAATTACTTGGGTTTTTCATTTCCGTCAGTGTCTGCTTCCTTCGTTGGTTGTCCCTTGTTTGTACACTATTGTAGTTCAGAGACGCCACCCAATTTGCTAATATAATTGTTCAGTTCTCTCTCACAGCAATTCCTACAAAATTATCATGCACACAGTTCCCAGTTTAAGTTGAATATAACCACTTGGTTATTCAAATGCAGATTCTTTTGTAACTGAGGTTATATTTAACTGCATGCACTTACTTTAGCTTAGGGGACAGGGGTTCATCTGTACGGGAGCACATCATTGGAGAAAAATGACATGATCAAAAGGAAATAGATTTCAGGTACATACTCTGTACTGTCTGAAACATATGAGCAAGGTTGTCGCAGTGATGTTCTATATCACAATCTTTTCAAGAAACTGGATTCATAGTTTTCCCATGCAATGTGACTACATGTTCTACTTTCTTATTGCAAACATGCTAATATATTTGTTCTTATATTATTAAAAAATTGCTCAGTTCTTTTTGTTGAATATAGACCCAACTCTTCCTTTGGGGACATGTATAATTAGTACTGCTTTGCGTCTGACATTTTTTGTACAGATGGCTAGGAGGTTTGACACAAATCCATATAATTCTGCTTCTCTTCTCTATGCCTGAAGCATGCTCTCCTTTTGTTACAGTGCAGGCTCGTGCACCTGTTCTCCTTTTCCCCTTCGATGGGGTCGTTCAGTTGAGGTGAAGCAAGCAAGCACCTCCCCATGCCTTGCATGTAAGAAATCACCTCCTTATGTTGCTTTGCCTGACTGTTTTTCTTTTAAACCTTTCTTCCGTATTTGCACTACTGGATGACCATTAGATATCTACCAAAAAGGGAAACACAAATATACTTAGACACGTAATACTTCAAGTTTCACCTAATATGCACATGTGGTTTCAGTTTTCCAAAATATATACCATTGAGAAACTAACTGGATGAAGTGCGGATTCTAGGATATTAACATTTGCAGCCATATCTTGATTTCAATGGTAAAGATTTTTGCCAATCCCACAGAGATAATTGAATTCGAGAAGCAAATAAATTAAGTTTAAACTGTTTCCTTTGATGAAATTCTAATGTTTTTTCAAACAAACTATGATGAACTTAAAATCCATAATATGAAGTTGTGCCTGCTACAGCAGTACAGTTGATGCTTAGGGACTAATTCCTTATATTTCCTGATGTATTGGTTGAGACCAAGGAGAGAGTGATACGTCTCCAACGTATCTATAATTTTTTATTGTTCCATGCTATTATATTACCCCTTTTGGATGTTTATGGGCTTTATTTTACACATTTACATCATTTTTGGGACTAACCTACTAACCGGAGGCCCAGCCCATATTGCTGTTTTTTTGTCTATTTCAGTATTTCGAAGAAAAGGAATATCAAACGGAATCCAAACGGAATGAAATCTTCGGGAGAGTGATTTTTGGAACGAACGTGATCCGGAGAGCTTGGAGTGCAAGTCAAGAAGCTTCCGAGGACCCCACGAGATAGGAGCCCCCCCCCCCCCTTAGGGCGCGCCCCCTGTCTCGTGGGCCCCTCGGGCGGCCACCGACGTACTTCTTCCTCCTATATATACCTACGTACTCCGAAAACATCTAGGGGCACCACGAAACACAATTTCCACCGCCGTAACCTTCTGTATCCGCGAGATCTCATCTTGGAGCCTTCGCCGGCACTCTGCCGAAGGGGGAATCAACCAAGAGGGCATCTACATCAACATCCTTGCCCCTCCGATGAGTTGTGAGTAGTTTACCACAGACCTACGGGTCCATAGTTATTAGCTAGATGG
>LR880971.1:745854994-745867298 GCA_904067115.1 Aegilops sharonensis | reverse complement strand
CTACCGACGCAGGGCTTCGCCTAAGCACTGTTACATCATTATCGAGGAGGACTATGGTGGAGGGGGGCACCGCACACGGCTAAAAGATCAACTGATCAATGTTGTATCCATGGGGTGCCCCCCTACCCCCGTATATAAAGGAGCAAGGGGGAGGCGGCCGGCCAAGGAGGAGGGCGCGCAAAGGGGGGAGTCCTACTCCCACCGGGAGTAGGACTCCTCCTTTCCTTGTGGGAGTAGGAGAAGGGAAGGGAGAAGGAGAAGGAAGGAAGGGGGCGCCCCCCCCCCCCCTCCCTAGTCCAATTCGGACTAGTCCATGGGGAGGGGTGCGGCCACCCTTTGGGGCCTTTCTCTCCTTTCCCGTATGGCCAATTAAGGCCCAATACGAATTCCCGTAACTCTCCGGTACTCCGAAAAATACCTGAATCATTCGGAACCTTTCCGATGTCCGAATATAGTCGTCCAATATATCGATCTTTACGTCTCGACCATTTCGAGACTCCTCGTCATGTCCCCGATCTCATCCGGTACTCCGAACTCCTTTGGTACATAAAAACATATAAACTCATAATATAACTGTCATCGAAACTTTAAGCGTGCGGACCCTACGTGTTGGGGATATTACTACTGGGCGTAAACCGGCCTATCTGGGCCGGGTTAACTTCATCAGTAGTTCAACAGTGTAAAAGCCCAAGGGGCATAAAGGGCCCAAGGCCTGTAGTCGGTTTAGAACCTGTAGCCGTAAACCGGCCTGGTATGTAAACTTGTATTGTAAGTTAGGAATAGAGAGAGACCAACCCGGATACGAATATGAACCGGAGATTGGGACTCTCTGAACCGACGGGCGTCACCCGTGTATATAAGGGGACGACCCGGGGCGGTTCAAGGGGGGACAACAACAACTCGAGGCCTAGGTGAAGCTTATTTGCTCCCTAATCATCGAGACCACATCAATCCCATCACAAACTAGATGTAGGCTTTTACCTTCATCGAAGGGGCCGAACTAGTATAACTCTTGTGTCTTTGCGTTCGCTTTAACCCCTTCAAGTTAACCCGTAGCAATGGCTTCACGACTAAGTCCTTTCATGAGGACATCTGCCGTGACAAAACCACGACAGTTGGCGCCCACCATGGGGCTATCGCATGATGGTTTGATGATCTTGGAGGGCAAGTTCGAAGGACTCGAAGGCTATGTTGTGGGCCGGATGACCAAGAGTCGTCGCGGCAGGCTCTACATCGACGATGCAGGCTGGGGCCCCGAGGCCGGCTCGATTGAGTACGGGTACCGGGTCCCCTTTGGTGGCATACACGTTTTCATCGGCAAGATCGGTGAGCTAGGGCCTGAGCCGGACATCCGCACCGACCTCGTCGAGACGGCTCAGCGTGCGAGACCTGCCCAGGCTAAACCGGCCGTAAAGCGTGCCTTTGTGGGAGTCATCCACGGAGGAAGCTATGAGGGCGGCAGAATCTGGTGGCGAAACCGTCGTCTACTCTGACGACGAGTCGTCGACCGGAGAAATGGAATCTCTATATCAGCTACAAGATGGCCGGATTGGGGGCTGTTCCGATGGTGACAGTATTCCGGACCCCTCTGATCTGCCCAACTGGGTTGGAATATTCATGGCCGGTACACAAGCGGTGCTTCACTCTTCGACCGCCGCGACAATGGTTGCCGGTTCAACAGCGGCGACGGCTGCCAGGGCAGGAGGCCCTGTGCGCCCGCCGGCTCAAGTTTTGTCAGACCGATTCGATGCGTTGGCTATGCTCATGGCAGAGGTTAACCCGGCGGACCAGGATGCTCATAACGCGGAGATTGCAAAGGTGAAGGAACAAATCACTCAGGCTAAAGCGGATCTGGCAGCTGCAGACGCCAGGATGACGGCAGAGCGGGCCGCTTTAGATGCGCAAGCTTATAGGCTCATGCTGGATCAGAGCGCGTCGCATGAAGTCATGAAGAGGAAATACAGACCCCGTTTGCCTTCAGTTTTCGAGGGAAGAGATCTCTTCAACACCCCCGGAGCGAGAACTAGTAATCCGCCGGTGGTAAACCGGGCGGAAGCACCTGGGACGGGCGCGCCGGTTCAGCCCCGCATAATAGATCTACCTCGCCATAATGCCAGTACACCTCAGGCTGTGCCAAAACCCCCAGGTCACTACTCCAATCCGATGGATAACCTTGTTGCAGCTGCGGCACGGCTGGAGGCTATTCCGATTGAAGGCGATTCACCACAGGCGGTAGAGACGCGTCGGGTCAAGGAGCTCCTTAGGACAGCTTTGGTCCAACAGGAAGCATATTCGTATAGCCGCGACCGGATCCACTCTACCCCCCGCCCAAGCCGGAGCTATAGCAGGCACGTGGATGAACCGGCTGTATCAAGTAATGCACGACGTGGTGCGCCCCGTGGCAACAACCCGGCAGGTGGCGTCGATAATGCCCAAGAGGTGGTGGACCGGGCCCGAGCGCGCAGGGAGGCCGAGTTAGCAGCGCAGCATCAGGCTTACCCGCTTACGCCGGTTCGTCCGACCATCTCGGTCGAGCCTGGAGCTACCTCTAGTTCTTTGGGGGTGCCTTGCCTCGTTCCCGCTTTACGCAATGTGCGCTTGCCCAAGGATTTCAAGGGTCCGCACAAGGTGCCAAACTACACCGCCGATTTGGCTCCAGAAGCATGGATAGAAAGTTATGAGATGGCCATGGAGATGCTGGATGTGGATGAGGCTGCGTGTGCAAAGTACTTCACCATGATGCTCGAAGGCACGGCCCGTATTTGGTTGAAGAGCTTGCCACCCAATTCTATCAGTTCATGGGCCCAGTTGCGGACCCGGTTTATCCAGAATTTCAAAGATACCTGTAAGCAGCCCATGTCCGTCCGTGGTGGACTTGGCGGCTTGTGTCCAAGGTGAAGGGGAGTCAACAACCCATTGGGTGCGCCGCGTTTCGGAAATCTTGCACTGACTCTGCAATCTTGACCCTGGAGGGCAATTGCCGGTTTAAGCCTTTGAAGTTGAAGTTGGGGCGTATGAAGCGGTTTTGTAATGACATGGGCACTCTCATGGGCGCTTTAGTGAAGTATGCTGATTCTGATAGTACCAAGGATCCCGAGTCTGATGATGACGAGACAGGGAAGGGAAAGAAGAACAGCAACTCCAAAGGCCAGCAACATCACTCGGCAGGTAATGGTGGAGGCAAGCGTAAAGCGAATGGCAACATGGACTTCGTAGCCAACACCAACGTGCAGGACAAGGGCCAGCGGCGCAAGGGTAAACAGCCAAATCGAGGTGGAGCGCCTAATCCCAATCCGGACCGCTTGAACTATCTGTTGAATCAACCCTGTCTGAAGCATGGGACGAAGGAGGCGCCAGCAAATCACCTCTAGAAGGATTGTTACATTATGCAGGAGTTCAAAAGTTCTAATGCTTTCCGGTATGATCAAGGCTCCGGCGGCGGTTCAGGATCCGGGCCGGGTTACGGTGGAGGAAATTCCGGTTCAGGATTTAATGGTAATCCGGGCGGACATAACAATCAGAACAATCAGAATAATCAAGGTGGTTACAATCAGCAGCAGCAGCAGTCGAGTTATCAGAGCAACCCAAAGCAGTTGAATAGTGGGCAGTACCACGTCTTCACCACTAGCTTAGACAAGCGAGACCGGAAGCTTCAGAAGCGGGCAGTCAACGCTGTTGAACCGGCCGTGCCTCATTACCTACGCTGGTCGAAGCAGCCCATTGTATGGAGTAGAGAGGATCATCCTCCCCGGGTTGACAATCCGGGTCAGCTAGCCCTGGTGGTGGCACCTCAGGTGGGAGGTTATAAGTTCACCAAGGTACTTATGGATGGAGGGAGCAGCATCAACATCCTGTACTATGAGACCTTCCGTCGTATGGGGTTAACAGATAAACATCTCAAACCGTCCAATACAGTGTTCCATGGTGTGGTACCTGGCAAGTCAGCATATCCGGTTGGTAAAATAGCTCTGGAAGTGGCCTTTGGAGATGAATATGACTCCAGATCGGAAACATTGACGTTTGAAGTGGTGAAAATCCAAAGTCCATATCACGCCCTGTTTGGGCGGCCGGCTTATGCCAAGTTCATGGCACGGCCTTGTTATATCTATTTGCAGCTCAAGATGCCGGGTCACAAGGGGACAACAACAACTCGAGGCCTAGGCGAAGCTTATTTTCTCCCTAGTCATCGAGACCACATCAATCCCATCACAAACTAGACGTAGGCTTTTACCTTCATCGAAGGGGCCGAACTAGTATAACTCTTGTGTCTTTGCGTCCGCTTTAACCCCTTCAAGTTAACCCGTAGCGATGGCTTCACGACTAAGTCCTTTCATGAGGACATCTGCCGTGACAAGATCGCTTTGGAGTGTGAGGAATGTGATGCGGCTTACGCAGAGTCGGTTTGTGCCACCGAGGAGCTGAAGTATTATAAGGACAATGTTGATCCGGCAGACATGACTCCATTGAAGAAGCCAACTACAGAGCATGATCCGGCCCTGAAATTCAGATCGGTAGCTGAGACTAAGCTTGTTGACTTCGTGCCTGGCAATTCGTCCAAGCAGTTCAGTATCAGTGCCAACTTGGATCCAAAATAGGAAAGCGCGCTCATCGAGTTCATCCGTGAGAATCGGGACATTTTTGCACGGAAGCCTTCTGACATGCCAGGTGTATCGAGGGAACTCGCTGAGCACACTCTTAATGTTGATCCCAAGTACAAACCGGTGGAGCAGTTTCTCCGCCGGTTTAACGAGGAAAGGTGTAAGGCCATTGGAGAGGAGGTGGCCAGGCTCTTAGCAGCTGGCTTTATCGTTGAAGTTTTCCATCCAGAGTGGCTTGCTAATCCGGTGCTGGTTCTTAAGAAAAACGACACTTGGCGCATGTGTGTGGATTACATAGATCTTAACAAGGCTTGTCCAGCAGATCCTTTTGCCCTCCCCCGCATTGACCAGATTATTGATGCCGCTGCGGGATGTGAGCGTTTGAGCTTTTTGGATGCGTATTCTAGGTATCATCAGATCAAGATGGCAGTTAAGGACCAGGAGAAGACGGCGTTTATCACTCCCTTTGGAGCCTTCTGCTATGTGTCTATGCCTTTTGGGCTCAAGAGCGCCCAAGCAACTTATCAACGCTGTGTACAGAATTGCCTGCATAACCAGATCGGCCGTAATGTGCACGCATATGTGGATGATATTGTGGTCAAGTCAAGGAAGAAGGAAACACTGATTGACGATTTGAAAGAAACCTTTGACAACTGCGGGTTTACAAGATGATGCTCAACCTGGCCAAATGTGTTTTTGGTGTTCCGGCAGGCAAGTTATTGGGCTTTCTCGTGTCCAACAGGGGGATTGAAGCTAATCCGGAGAAGATTACGGCTATCACCTCCCTGGCTAAACCGAAGTGTATTAATGATGTCCAACGTTTGGCAGGCCGGATTGCCGCGCTGAGTCGGTTTATCAGCCGCCTTGGAGAGAAGGCCATTCCTTTGTACCAGATGCTGAAGAAGACAGATCAGTTGGTCTAGAGTCCAGCCGCTGATGAAGCATTGGAGGACTTAAAGCGGCAATTGGCCAACCCGCCTGTGCTCGCCGCTCCCATCGACAAGGAGCCGCTTCTGCTATATGTTGCTGCTAACGCCAGGGCGGTCAGCGTGGCCATTGTGGTAGAGCGGGAGGAGGCAGGGAAGGAGCATCCGGTTCAACGTCCGATTTATTTTATCAGCGAGGTGCTTATTGAATCTAAGCAAAGGTATCCGCATTGGCAGAAGCTGGTGTATGGAGTTTTTATGGCAAGCCGGAAGCTGAAGCAGTATTTCCAAGGGCACCCCATCACGGCGGTCAGTTCAGCTCCCTTAGGTGATATCATACAGAACCAGGAAGCGACTGGCCGGATTGCCAAGTGGGCTATAGAGCTTGGGCCGCACGGTTTGAAGTACGTGCCTCGGACGGCGGTGAAGTCTCAAGCACTTGTGGATTTCATTAATGATTGGACGGAGTTGCAAGCGCGTGAAGAAAAGCCGGATCATACATATTGGACCATCCATTTTGACGGGTCCAGGCAGTTGAAGGGCTCGGGGGCTGGAGTCGTATTAACTTCCCCACGAGGTGACAAGTTTTGTTACGTTCTCCGCTTAATGTTCCCTTATACTAACAATGCAGCTGAGTATGAAGCCTTGCTCCATGGTCTTCGGATGGCTAAGGAGATGAATCTAAGCCGGGTTAAGTGCTTCGGTGACTCGGACCTAGTGGCTCAACAGGTGTCTGGCACTTGGGATTCAAAGGACCCACTCATGGCTGCATATCGTCGTGAGGTGGATATTGTCGCAGGTCATTTCAAGGGCTATCAGGTGGACCACGTGGACCGTCGGAAGAATGAAGCGGCGGACGCTTTAAGCCGGTTGGGCTCTCAACGCAAACCGGTCCCGCCCAATGTTTTTCTGGACGTGCTGCACAACCCGTCAGTCAAGCTCCCTGGTGAAGCGGATTTGGCTATTCCTGATCCGGAGGCTCAATTGGTGGTAGCTCTGCACGTCACTCCGGATTGGACGCTTCCTTATCTGGCGTACATGAACCGGGGCGAGTTACCAGAAGATGAGACGTTGGCCCGGCAGATAGTTCGGCGATCTAAGTCTATGACCATTGTTAATGGCGAATTGCATCATTGCAGTGTGTCAGGGGCGTTTCAACGTTGTGTGTCCCCTGAGGAAGGCTGTGAAATATTGCATGAGATCCACGAAGGAGATTGTGGTCACCACGCCGGTTCAAAATCCTTGGTGGCTAAAGCGTTCCGCCACGGTTTCTATTGGTTGACTGCCCATGCTGATGCGGAAGATCTGGTCAGACGATGTGATGGTTGCCAAAAGTTTTCCAGACGCGCTCATGTACCGGCCCAAGAATTGAGGATGATTCCAATTACTTGGCCGTTTGCGACTTGGGGGCTGGATATGGTTGGACCTTTTAAAAGGTCCAAGGACAAAAAGACCCACCTCTTGGTGGTGGTGGACAAATTTACAAAGTGGATGGAGGCAGAACCTGTTAGCAAGTGTGACGCAGCTACGGCGGTTCGGTTCATCAAAAAGGTGATTTTCCGGTTTGGCTTTCCACACAGTATCATCACAGATAATGGTACCAATTTGTCCAAAGGTGTCATGAAAGAGTTCTGCGAACGTGAGCACATCCGGCTTGACGTTTCTTCAGTAGCACACCCACAGTCCAATGGTCAAGCGGAAAGAGCTAATCAAGAGATCTTGCGAGGCATCAAGCCCCAGCTTATGGTCCCTTTGCAGAGGACACCGGGTTGTTGGGTAGAGGAGCTACCGTCTGTGTTATGGAGTATCAACACTATGCCTAACAGATCCACGGGATACACGCCGTTCTTTATGGTTTATGGAGCGGAGGCGGTTCTCCCCAGTGACATCCGTCATGACTCACCTCGTGTGGCAGCTTATGTTGAAGCGGACAACGAGACGACACGGCAGGACGCTTTGGATCGGCTAGATGAAGAGCGTGACATAGCAGCTGCCCGCTCGGCGATTTACCAACAGGATCTTCGTCGTTACCATAGTCGCCGGGTTAGAACCAGAACTTTTCAAGAAGGAGATTTGGTGCTTCGGCTCATCCAAGACCAGACTGATATGCACAAGCTATCCCCACCTTGGGAGGGACCTTTCGTGGTCAGCAAGAATCTGCACAACGGGTCGTACTATCTGATCGATATTCGAGAGCATAAAGACTCACGCACGTCAGAGGAGGAGACCAACAGGCCGTGGAACATAGCTCATCTTCGGCCTTATTATACCTGAGCCATCGGCTCTACTTATGTACATATTATGACAGTGTATATATTATGAATAAAGTAATAAACCGGAGCCTCGGCTAAAGCGGGGTATCTGTTCTGTTATATCATGTGTGGTTACATGGAGTTGTTCTGTCTTAAAGCGGCCTCCGGTTTACCCCCTGAGTTTGCTTTCTAAAAAGCTTTATGATATCACTTGGGGGCTTGGTCGTGTCCGAACCAATGCAACACCTTTTGATAGGCGAAAGCCACCAGATCACTTGGGGACATGGTCAAGTCTGAATCAGTCACGCTTTTTGATCGGCCTAAGGCCATAGAGTCACTTGGGGGCTTGGTCGAACCCGAACCATTGCCACGCCACTTGATCGGCATAATGCCACGGTTTCAGTTGGGGACTTGGCTGACTTGAACCATGGCTACACCTTATAGGGAGCTTCGTCGTGTCCGACCATGGTAACACCATCTGATCGGCTCAGTAAAGCCTTATTTTTTGCAAACGGTTTATCATTGCCTTTGCTTCCATGTTGTTTTCATAAACTATTATTTGATTTTTTTTGTTGTGTTTCTTAAACCGACAACATTTTTAAACCGGTTTCAAAACTGTCAGTTGACGAAATTCGGTCAATTTTTTAATCCGGAGATAATTTCACCGGTTTGATGTTTTTTCTGTTAACATCCTATTATGGAGTAACAGGGGGCTTATCATGACCCGGCACGGTTTACGTAGTAAACCGACATTATAAAATAACAGGAGCTGTTCTCTCCTTTGACGGTAAGGGTTTATACAACCTCCGCTTCAAGATTGGCTAAGCCAACTTTATGCCCAGCGATGGCAGGTATTTTGTATCATAAATTTTGATTATATACCGTAATATTTCACTTCATATTTATATGAACATCACAAGACCGGCTGGCGGCACAAACCGCCGTGGCGGTTTAAGATTTTGTGACTGCAGGCAATATAAGATTGAAAGTTTCGATCATTCAAGCAAGAGTATCAGCACCTATGCACGAAGGCATATTGAAAGCAAGAGTGTTGGCTATCCTATTACAAGGCAACACGGTGCCCAAATAAGATCATTGTTTCTTGGTGGAATGTAATGAAGCAGCTCTTCAAAGCGGCTTCCGGTTCATGCTTGCTCCCGCACCGGTCTGATGGTTGTGGGTCGCCCTGCACCGCTTCAGCTTCTTCATCTCTACCCAGCTGCTGGAAGTCAACAGTGGTCCAGTCGATTCCCATTAAAGCTTGAAAGACAGCCTCCTCATGGATCAGGGAAGTTGGGTCAATATCAGGAGCGTAAGTATGCTTACGGATCGGAGGGATCAGGTTCTCCGCTTCAAGAATAGGTGCAGCTACTCGCTTGTTCTGATCGTCATACTGGGCTTGATAATGGGACAAGTTTGCCTCTTCAGCTAACTGGCAAGCCAGAGGGCGCACTGCCCGGTTTATCGCTCTCAGATCATCTTCGTTGAATTCTGAGCCGTCTTCCTTCAGACTGGGATAGCCTTGAGCTGCTTCAACAAGATCGAAATCTGGCACCCATGCTTTGGCCCGGATTAAGGCGTTGATGGCGCCGGTTCGAGCAGCAGATTTCTTCAGCTCTTCAATCCGGGCGGGAAGCATGGACAGCCTCCTAAGAGTATCTTGAATTAAGGAAGGTGCTGGATTGTTATGTGATGCAGTGGAGATGATCCGCTGCGCTCCAGTGTACAGCTGCTCTATTAAGGTATAGGCAGCCTTCAATTTCTTCCGAACGTCTGACCCCAAGTGACCAATGCGTGTGCCCACAGCATTGCAAGAGAAATCACAAACCGGACTTATCATAAGAAAGTCAAGATTATCATAGAAGCCAAAGGAAACTTACCGAAGATGGTAGCAGTCATGGAATGCACTTGCCGCTTCACGCTGGTCAGCTCATCAACCACCGGTTTAAGGGCAGCTTCAGCATTTTCAACCTTTTTGGTTAAAGCGGCCTTTTCAGTATCCCAGCCGGCCCGCTCACACTTGAACCACTCCTTGAGCTGCTCCATGGTAGTCAAGGCGGTTTTCAGCTCATCTTTGGCCTTGGAGGTTTCTTCTTGTTGAGACTTCAAATTTTCTTGAAGATCATTGATTTGGGAGGCTTGTTGGCGTATCTCATTCTGCAACAAAAGGGAGCATGTTAAATATTGTCATTTCAAAGTCCCCAGTGCATAACCAGTTATACACTTGGCACTTGGGGGCTAATGCATATTTGATCTTCATCTATCAATAAAATCAAAAAAGTCCCAAGCTCAATACAAGTATTCAACTTGGCACTTGGGGGCTAATGGCTATTTGCTCGAACATGTTCTGATGCGGCGATATAAAATATAGTCCCGGTTTAACTATGCTAAGTTGAACCGGCCCTTAGGGGTTACATCAGTGGATTCTGAAGCATTGAGTTTATACTAAGTCCCGGTTTAACTATGCTAAGTTGAACCGGCCCTTGGGGACTAGGAGAGTTAACAAAAATTGAAATATTCAGGCGAGAAAAGAACATGGAGGTTACCTCGAATTTCTCTTTCATCATCTTCACCAGGCCAGCTTCATAGTCACGGCTGGTATACAGCTGGTTCAAGTACCCAGAATGAAGGTCTTGGGGGTTCAGAGCGGCATAAGTTGCCAGATCAACATCCCACTTGCCCTTGCTCATAGTGGCAAACTCTTCTTTGGCAGAATGTTTGGATAAAGCGACTGGATTACCCGGTTCGTTGTGGCCAAAACCAGTAATTACGACGTCATCGTCCTTGGAGTCACCGGTTTGACCAGGGGCCGTCGGTTTGTCAGCAGGCCGGATTGGACTGGTGGATTTTTCAATCCGGGTTGGGCTTCTGGGCTGGTCAGCAGGAAGGGCGGTGTCAACAGGCCTTTCTTCAGCAACAAAATCGTCATCTTGCTGTGGAGGATCATTGGGCGTGTCTTCACAGATGGCCGCTTCAAGATTTGGGGCGCTGCCCGGTTCAGGGGCAGTCTCTTCGTCGGCCGCTTTATCCAGACGAGCCTTTTTGCTCGGCCTAGGCTTGGCCCTGAAAAGGCACAACAACAGTTAAATACGGCATATACTACACAATGATGCAGTAGAAACAATATGAAAGGTATAACTTACCCAAGCACCGTTTTTAGCGGCGGCAGCTGAGTGGCTGATGACTCGCCAGATGAGGAGTGGGAGGTGACCTGATAACCGGAATCAGACGGATTAAGGGGTTGACGAAACCAGCCTGCTTTAGGATAAGCACTGACAAGCAAATTAGAGACCTCTGAACGACGTTTCCGAACCGGACTGTTCGGTAAACCGGTGGAGGTAACTACCTGGCCGCTGTGCCGAGTTGTGTGGCGAGCTTCATGCTGTTGAGTCTTCATAAGAAATTTGGGATCCAAGTAAGCAAGGGGATGAGAAAATTTAATTTTCCGGTTTGCCCGACGGATTTTTAGTGAAGGCAAAGGATTTGAATCAGAGGAGAGAATAGTTACCTCTACAACATCAGCGTTACTGGTTTCAGCATCATCCTGACAAATATCATCATTAATTAGGCGTGTGAAAAGTAAGCCAAGCGAATCAAGTTCTGCCTCAAGGTCCGGATTACCCACATCATCATCCACAGCCGGATCAGAAGACGCAGTGGTTTTCCTCTTATGAGCAGTCTTCTTGACAGCTTTGGTCTTTTGCCGGATTGGTTTTTCCGGTTTGTCTGGCTTCTCTGGCTTCTCTTGTGGACGTTTCTTGCTCCAGAACGGATCATCACTCTGATTAAGCAGCAGTTTATGTTAAAAGTGATGCCGAAGATGGCAGTAATATATTTAGTAAAAAATAGTCAGAAAGTCTTACAGACGGCGGTTTGTTGGTAGCACAGAAGGGGAGCAGACTGGTTCGGGCACAGAGGTTTTCCGGTTCGTTCAACATCTTCTTCACCGCTTCGGTGACCTCATCATCGGTAAGCTGGATATTAATATGTCGGAGGGGGTCGTCAACACTACCAGTGTACTCACACATTAAACCGGAGCACTGGGAAAGGGGCAGTATGCTCCATGATATCCAGCAGCGTGCGAGATCAATTCCGGTTAAACCGTTAGCCATGAAGGCTCTGAGCTTGGAGAGTTGAGGAGCATATTTACTTCTCTCACTGGCAGTTAACCTTTGCGGAAAGGGATGTGTGTTGCTGAGTCGCTCCGGACGAAAACCGGGCAAGGGATTCTCGTTGGCAGGTGAAGTGTCTCTGCAATAAAACCATGTTTGATTCCATTCCTTGGGGTGGCTGTGCAGTTTGACATGAGGATAAGTGACCTCCTTTCTTTTTTGAATCGCCACACCACCCAATTCTGTGTTGGGCCCGTCAGTGAAATCTGTGCGGCGGTTTAGATGGAAGCAGTCTCTAAACAGTTCAACTGTAGGTTCTTCTTGAAAGTATGCCTCACAGAGCACTTGGAAGTGACAGATATTGGTAACAGAATTGGGGCCTGTATCTTGTGGACGGAGTTGAAAATTGGCTAACA
>LR880971.1:745764995-745782155 GCA_904067115.1 Aegilops sharonensis | reverse complement strand
CTTTGATCTTCGAGACCAGGACCTGAACCAGGGGCTGGGCGCCCTCAAAGATGCATTCGTTGCGCTGTTTCCAGATCATCCATGGTGTCAACAGAGCAATGGAGGCTAGGCCCTTACGCATCAGTGTTGGCGTGTTTTGCCTTGCCTGCAGCCACCAGTCCATCAATGAATCTTCGTGGCTTGGCCCTGCAGTGGTCATCCGTAGCCAGGACAGGATTTCGTGCCAAGTCTGCCTGGCGAAGGGGCACTCCAAGAGGAGGTGGCGCATCGTCTCGGGAGCCTGGTCACAGAGTGGGCATCTTGGCTGATGCTGGAGACCGCGTCGAGCCAAGCGGTCGGCCGTCCAGCACCGGTCTTGGCTGGCCAACCAGTGAAAAAACTTCACTCTTGGCGGCGCCCAGTTCTTCCATATGAGCTTCCACGAGAAGCAAGTCATGGATCCCTGGAAGGTGGCAAGATAGCATGAGCTAGCAGAGTATATACCGGAGGCTGTCCATCTCCAAACTAGCTGATCAGGGGTGTCCGAGAGCGTGATATGCTCGATCGCCAGCCAGACTTGAAGGTACTGGCCAATCTCGTGTATGCCCAAGGTCCCATGAATGTCCCTGGCCCAGCTATGGCCTTGCAGTCCTTCAGCGACGGTCCGGATTTTGCGCCGGTGCTTGGGTATGCACTTGTAAAGTGATGGGGCGATCTCGCAAATGGATTGCCCATTTATCCAGCGGTCTTCCCAAAAATATGCCGTTGTTCCGTTTCCGAGGGTCATCGTGGTGGACGCGAAGAAGAGCGCTCGCTCCTCGGCAGAGAATTGTAGGTCCAGGCCATTCCAGGCGCGCTCATGGTCAGTGCGCGAGAACCATAGCCATCGTAGCCGTAGAGCAAGGCCAGCGCGCTCCAGGTCCTGGACACCCAGGCCTCCGTACGATATGGGGCGGCAAACGCGGCGCCAGTTGACATGGCAGTGGCCTCCATTGGCGGCAGCGTGGCCGGCCCACAAGAAGCCGCGCTCAATCTTCTCAATTTGACGAAGCGTCTTCTTAGGCGGCGCATAGGCGAGTAGTTGATGCACGGGGATGGCGCTCAGCACAGACTTCACCAGCGCAAGCCTCCCAGGCTTGTTCATCAGGTTGGCCTTCCAAGAGGGGAGCCGGCCGGCAATCCCATCAACTAGGGGCTGCAGTTGGGCAGCAGTTGGTCGGCCTACCGTGAGGGGGATCCCGAGGTAGGTGATCGGCAAGTTGACGATGGGGCAGCCTAGGTGCGCAAGTGCTGCTGTCGCCTCGTCCGTGTCACAGTGCAGCAGTGAGGCAGAGCTCTTGGCATAGTTCACCCTTAGGCCGGAAGCGCGGCCGAAGAGCGTCAGGACCTCCCGCACGGCAATGATGTCGCTGGGCGAGCAGTGGCAGAATAGCACCACATTGTCCGCGTACAGCGACATAGTGGGAATGGAGCGCCTCGGGTGTAGCCGTGCCATGACTCCCATGTCAATAGCGCGCTTGATGAGCCTGCCCAAGATGTCAACGGCGAGCACAAATAGCTGTGGTGACACAGGGTCACCCTGCCGGAGCCCCTTGCGGTGCCAGATAGGAGGCCCTGGCTCACCGTTCATCAGTATGCGTGTGCTTGCCGAAGATAGGAGGATGGCGATCCACTCCATAAATCTATTTCCGAAGCCATATTGGCGCAGGGTTTCCATGAGGAAGGGCCAGGCTAGGGAGTCGAAGGCCCGCGCAAGGTCAAGCTTGAGCAAGACTCGCGGGGCACCCAACTGGTGGAGAAGCCGGGCCGATTGCTTGACTAGAATGAAGTTGTCGTGGAGGCTCCTGCCGGCGATGAACGCATTTTGGCTCCGACTCACAAGGCTGTCCAGCTTCGGGGCGAGTCGTAGGGACAACACTTTGGCGAAGATCTTTGCCACTAGGTGAATAAGACTTATAGGCCGGTAGTCATTCAGTGTGGTCGCGTCGGCGCGCTTCGGCAGCATGGTGATCAGCGCTTGGTTGAGTTTGCTGAAGCCGCGGCCCCTCATCTCATAGAGCTGCTGGAAGACATCCACAAAGTCTTGGCGTACCGTGGTCCAGCAGGCTCGCACGAACTCGGCAGTGAACCCGTCCGGTCCGGGTGCCTTGCGCGCCGGAAGCCGCTTGATCGCCTCCCAGATCTCTGCAGCGCTAAAGGGAGCATCAAGGTCTGCCAGGTCAGATGGCGTGATCAGCTCCGATAGGTCCAGCGTGCATTCACGGTCAACTGCGGTGCCCAGCAGTGCATCATAATGTGTGAATGCCGCTTCAGCCATGTGCTCATGATCGGTGACCACCTGGCCATTCACGGTCAGGCTGAAAATCCTATTCTTCTGCCGCCTGAAGGAACATTGCCGGTGGAAGAAGGCTGTACTGGCATCACCATCTTTCAGAGTGGCTATCCGTGCGCGCTGCCGGGCGAATGTGCGCTCCATGGACGCGAGGCCAAGATAGCCGATCTTGAGCTGTTTGCGTAGCCAGTCCTCATGTGGCGTCAACTGCCGATCTTCCCGAGCTTTGTCAAAGCGCGAAATGAGTTCACGCGAGATTGCCATCTTATGTTTAATGTTGCCAATCGATCGTGAGCTCCAGCTTGTCAACTTGCGTGCTGTAGCCTGCAAGCGAAGCATCAGCCGGCGAAAGGGGTCAACTTCATGCACAGACCTCCAAGCCGTGTCCACCGTCGCGTGGAAGCCGTCCATGCGCAACCACANCCGCGTACAGCGACATAGTGGGAATGGAGCGCCTCGGGTGTAGCCGTGCCATGACTCCCATGTCAATAGCGCGCTTGATGAGCCTGCCCAAGATGTCAACGGCGAGCACAAATAGCTGTGGTGACACAGGGTCACCCTGCCGGAGCCCCTTGCGGTGCCAGATAGGAGGCCCTGGCTCACCGTTCATCAGTATGCGTGTGCTTGCCGAAGATAGGAGGATGGCGATCCACTCCATAAATCTATTTCCGAAGCCATATTGGCGCAGGGTTTCCATGAGGAAGGGCCAGGCTAGGGAGTCGAAGGCCCGCGCAAGGTCAAGCTTGAGCAAGACTCGCGGGGCACCCAACTGGTGGAGAAGCCGGGCCGATTGCTTGACTAGAATGAAGTTGTCGTGGAGGCTCCTGCCGGCGATGAACGCATTTTGGCTCCGACTCACAAGTCTGTCCAGCTTCGGGGCGAGTCGTAGGGACAACACTTTGGCGAAGATCTTTGCCACTAGGTGAATAAGACTTATAGGCCGGTAGTCATTCAGTGTGGTCGCGTCGGCGCGCTTCGGCAGCATGGTGATCAACGCTTGGTTGAGTTTGCTGAAGCCGCGGCCCCTCATCTCATAGAGCTGCTGGAAGACATCCACAAAGTCTTGGCGTACCGTGGTCCAGCAGGCTCGCACGAACTCGGTAGTGAACCCGTCCGGTCCGGGTGCCTTGCGCGCCGGAAGCCGCTTGAACGCCTCCAGATCTCTGCAGCGCTAAAGGGAGCATCAAGGTCTGCCAGGTCAGATGGCGTGATCAGCTCCGATAGGTCCAGCGTGCATTCACGGTCAACTGCGGTGCCCAGCAGTGCATCATAATGTGTGAATGCCGCTTCAGCCATGTGCTCATGATCGGTGACCACCTGGCCATTCACGGTCAGGCTGAAAATCCTATTCTTCTGCCGCCTGAAGGAACATTGCCGGTGGAAGAAGGCTGTACTGGCATCACCATCTTTCAGAGTGGCTATCCGTGCCGCTGCCGGGCGAATGTGCGCTCCATGGACGCGAGGCCAAGATAGCCGATCTTGAGCTGTTTGCGTAGCCAGTCCTCATGTGGCGTCAACTGCCGATCTTCCCGAGCTTTGTCAAAGCGCGAAATGAGTTCACGCGAGATTGCCATCTTATGTTTAATGTTGCCAATCGATCGTGAGCTCCAGCTTGTCAACTTGCTGCTGTAGCCTGCAAGCGAAGCATCAACCGGCGAAAGGGGTCAACTTCATGCACAGACCTCCAAGCCGTGTCCACCGTCGCGTGGAAGCCGTCCATGCGCAACCACAAGTCCTCGAAATGAAAACGCCGAAGGGCAGCCGGCACCGGGGCACAGTCCAGAAACAGCGGGCTATGGTCCGAGATCACAGAAGCGAGGCAGCGAAGGTTGCAAGCAGCATGGGCTTCCTCCCAGTCATAAGTGCAGAGCACTCTGTCTAGATGCACAAGTGTTGGGGGGGACTGCTCGTTCGACCAGGTATACCGGCGGCCATTGAGATAGACCTCTTTCAACGCAAGATCATTGATCAGCCTCCGAAATCTGCCCATCATACGCCTATGAAGGTTGCCATTGTTCTTGTCTTCGTCGCGGTAGATTAGATTGAAATCCCCGCATAGCATCCAGGGTCCCTGGCACGCACTCCGGATGTCACGCAGCTCATGGAGGAATGCGATTTTATCCGTGTCTTCCTGCGGTCCGTAAACCACCGTCAACCACCAAGGGGCAGCAGAGCCAGCGGAAACCTTGGCGGTGATCGCGTTCGTGGAGAACTCTGGGTCCGTGATGCTCACGGCCCTGCTCCTCCAGGCGAGGAGGATGCCGCCTCTCGTGCCAATCGCTGGCAGGTACACGTAGCCATCGAACTCTGAACCAAGAGTGTCCAGGATCACCGAGGAGCAAATCATGGCCATTTTTGTCTCCTGGAGACAAACAATGGTCGCATCGGTAGAGGCCAGCAGTGACCGAACAACAAATCTCCGTGCGCGGGCGTTGAGGCCACGAACATTCCAAACGACAATCTTAAGGCCGTGATCCATATGCAACAAGATCGACGGTAAGAGAGTGCCACTCAACAAGGTCTAAGTCTCGCAAGCATCGACGCTGCGCGTGGAGACGATCGGCGGAGGGGCCACGTCGGCAGGGAGCTCGCGGTCGACAAGCGCGGCAATGGCCGAGAGGACGGCGAGCGGGATGGGCGCGGCGAAGATGCCGTCGTAAGTCTTCATCTCTGCTGCGGTGATCCGCTGGTCTGTGCCCACGATCCCGAGGGTGCGGAGGATATTAACTTGTGCCCGGCGTTCAGCAGTTGGCGGCACTGTCGTGGGCGAGCGTGCTGCGGAGGCTGATCGTCCCCGACGAGGGGTGAAGTTCAAAGGCCGCCGCGGCCTTTTACCAGGCGCAGGCAGGGCGGCTCCGATATGCTTTGTTGCAGCAGCCAAGAAGTCGCCAAGCGTCCATGTCCTGTCAGCGACTCGAGCCGTGGAGCGGCGTAGGGCAACAGGTGGAGATGCGAACCGGCCAGCAGAAGCACGCAGGGAGGCATGGTTGGGCGTCGTCTCTTGCGCATCCCTGTTTGGCCCAGCCATGGGCGGCACGAGCTGCTGCGATGGCCCAGCGCGCGCCGGGGTGGGCGTGGGCGTCATGGGCCGCTGCAGCAGAGTGAAGGGCTGTGGGGGCAGCAGCCTTGGCCCATAATTGACAACCAGACGGTGGCTGTTGGCGGGGGCATCGTGGTGTGTTGGCGCCGGGTTCGAATCATGCGCGCCCGCGCCAGCTGTGGTCGCCACGGTCGCGGGGGACCGGGCAGCAGAAGCCTCCAAACCAGCGGCAGGCGCTGACGTTTGGGTATCGCCGCTTTGTCCCGACAAGATATCGACTTTGTCTGCGGGAGAGGAGGTGGGGGCCGGCGGCTGGGAGTCTGGCACTTCACTGACAGAGGCAAAAGCATCTGGATCCCCAGGGGGGCTGTGGCAGGCCAAGTCAGAGCTGCACCCAACAGTAGCGGTCTCACGCGCGCCAGGCGACGCGGAGTCCAAGCCACGGGATGAGTCTGGGGTGTTCTCCACCAATGGTAGGCCGGCAGCGCGTGGGACCAACGGGGGAGGGGGCCCAGCCGGGTCCACGTCTGCAGTTGCAGCGGCACGGTCAGTAGGGCCTCCCTCCACGTCTGCGGCAGCATCAGCTTTGTCGGCAGGCCCGCTCTCCAAACGCAGCCTTTCTTTCCTTCCCGCTTTTCCTTTTCTGGCACGATGACGAGGTCGACGAGCCCCACGCATGCAAGGCCAAGGTAGCATCTCCTTTTCCGGCGCACGTACGGGCGGTGGCGCATCCTCCCAGGAGGGGGTGGAGACGCCGTCGGCCCGCACGGAGCGGCAGTCAGCGCGCCAGCCATTGGAGTCGACCGCCATGCCGTCGGCGCGTCCAGAGGGCTGCGCGTCGGAGCGGCGGCGCTTGCGGCCACGGCGTCGCTGGCGTCCAGGGTCAGGGCGAGGGCCAGGACCGGGAGCATGCCCAGGGGGAGCACCGTCGTTGCCGTCTCCGCCTTGAGCCGCTCCGGGGGCGTCGCGAGCTTGAGCACGGTCAACCTCGGAGCGCACGACGGCGATGGAGATGGGGTACGTGAGGGTGCGGGCAGTCGGGGCAGAGGAGCTGGAGTGGGCCGGGATTTGCTCGACAATTTCGAGGGTGGTGGCGCATCGGATGCCAGCGGATGCCCAAACACGTGCTTAGCTATTGTTCTCAGAATTTTGTGAGCTAGGAGCCTAGGACACATGAATCCAGGAATCCACTCCATAAATTTCTCTTTGCACTAAGGCATCTTCAATTTAATTCTCTTTTTTTTTGCTGACACAGATTCTGGAGGAAGAGAAAGTTCATCAAAAGTTGACAATCGGAGAATATCCCTTGTATCTAGTTCCTTTGGACGAGGATGTTCTTTCTTTGGAGCTTGACTATTCCTTGCAGGTACAGCTACATAATTGGTGTAGCATGTTTTTCTAACATTTTATTAGTCTCATTGGAGCATTTATGATTTTCAGGAATGCCTTATTGAAGGAGATACAAGTTCTGTCTGGCATGTTGCAAAAGCTATCCATAAGTTAGAGGTATGTATGTATGTCTTCCCTTCCTGTGTTTGGAATGTTTTGTACTTGAAATAATGATTACTCCATTTGTGATTCATTAGTTTATGGCCGTAATATTGTTATGGATAGACTAAGTTGCGATCGACCACTATACTTGACGTTTGCATATTACTTACCAACTCTGCATCTGCAATCTCACAAGTTTTTTGACACAATCTTTCGTTTACTAGAAAGCCTTTCACCCTATTTCAATGTGGAAAACTGGCTTCCATCAAATTCATAAAGTGTTGCTCTTACGCGTATAAGGTTTCTTTTTCCAGTTTGCCTTCGGGGTTATCCCCAATATTAGAGCCAAGGGTGTAGCATCAACCAAAGCTGCAGAATTGCTGAACCATATGCAACTCGAAGACCCGGTCAGCATGGATAATGTAATGCCATTTGATTTCAACCTTTCATGACTCAGATCTCTAAATTCAGATGATTGCCTAATTTTTACTTTGTGGTGCTTTTAGATGGGGATTCCAGAGATAGACACCGTTATTTTGCTAGATAGAGAGGTAATTTTCTGTTGTACACTTTGTGATCATTTCTTGCTTTTCTCAGCATATATGAACCTTTTCACTATTTTTTTAAGTGATCAAAGTTTTATATAAATTATAGTGATCTTAGGTGTGAAAGTGTGATATATTTTCTTTTGATGTCTTCTGCTTTTCTGGAATTCATCTTCTTTTATTCATTCAGGTGGATATGGTGACACCAATGTGCTCTCAGCTAACGTATGAAGGTCTATTAGACGAGGTAGGCCATGAAGTTTTTGATGCTGGCATTACTTATAATTCACAAGTGTTTGATCTATTAGCTTTCTCTGTTGAATCTTAATTGATAACATGTGAACGTAGGACTCTCCGAGCTAGCATGTTCCTGGCTTTCTAGTATTGCTTTCTCTTTAAGTTGGGGTTGATGCGAAACACCACACAGTTTGTGTTCCTTGCCAGTCAAAATAAGACATTTTTATTGCCGCCTCCATCTTTGTTGTGGCTCCTCCACCAGATCATGCGTGCAGCAGTGTAGGCCTTGTAATGAATTCAGCAGTATGTATGTTGTGAACCACAGTACACAACGGGGTAAACACCGCCGGGAGGGTGTTCGAATGGAGTCAGCCTGATTGGGGAAGCGATTAGATCATAGGTGAGAGATACATTTGGGAAGGAATAGATTGATTTCTCATTGTTTGGATGGGAATCAGACCTGGCTGCTGGCTATATACTAACAAACTCAATCTTTATTTGATAACTATCTACTCTATGCATAACTGCGTTATAGCTATCTACACTAGCTGATACATACGGCTGTTGCCACCCACCCTAGTGTCACAGCCGTCTGGCTGTAGTCCCAAGGTCCACACCTCCCTAATATCTACCAATAACGTGTAGTAAATTTTAAAAACCATAGAGTTGCAGATGAAAATCACAGGATGCCACCAAAGGCCACCTAAAACTCTGGTTCTTACTTGGTAATGGTTCCTTGAGCCTTCATGTTTACTACCCTAGTTCCAAAATAGATGCCATTTTAAAATGTATGCAGTCAAACTGCTGTGAATTCGACATTTTAGACTGGCCTTTTTTGGTGGATTTCTGTATCAAATGATTTTTGGAATAATGTGGTCAAAGGTGTATACTGAACTGTATGCCAGAAACATCTACCCTGGATGGAGGGGGTCCTACACATTGTTGTCCCAATTGAATGACTGATTTGTCATTTAATATTGGTCTATCCAGATGGCTACTGGAGTTGAGCTGCATACAGAATGTCGTATCCTGACTGAACTAACTGTGATAATATCTTGCTTTTAAGTAATGTCCACCTTGCTTTGGATTGTTGTCTTGAACAGGAGATGTGAAATGCAAGTAGATACTTCCCCTGTTTACTCTTTTACTCTCCTAGTTTGCTAGGTTATGTGCATTGCAATGGTAGCAGTGATCATACTAGTTTTAACTGTGTCAGAACGAGCAGGGTGCAATGATATTTTGGTAAATGGTGAACTCGTTAATCTTAGACCAAGTGGAAACGCCTATGCAGCTGCATACTTATACTCGTCTTGGGTCGGTCTCGGTTTTATCAGTATTGTTTGTATGATTCTGGAGCAACATTAACTCAGGTGTATCCGCTGCATGAATGGCAGTGGTGTGATGTTTATTGCCTAAATCAATGCAACCAAAATGAACTGAATTTCTACCATCCTACCACTGCATTTCCATTACGAATCTAAATTTAAAGTAGCTTTGAATGAATCGTGCGATTATGTTTTATTCGACAGATGTTGGAAATTCATAATGGATCTGTGGAAGTTGACGCCAGCATTATGGGTGCTCAACAAGATGGAAAAAAGGTCAAGGTTCCACTCAATTCAAGGTAAACTATCCTTGGTATGTACTATCTGGAAAACAAACAATGAACATTGTTATAACGATGTGGCGTGTAACAATTGTGTGTGCAAGAATTGTTGCTTTGCTGTTTGGAAGCTTCCTCTATACGTGTATATTATTGCCATTGACATCCCACAATATTGGTTTTAATTTTGTAGTGCATTTCTGAAGACTCAAATTTTGCATATGTACAAATACATTTTTGAACCTTCTTAGATTGCAAGTTATGCGTGTGCAATGCTCCTATGTACTCCCTCCGTTCCCAAATAATTGTCTTTCTAGCCATCTCAAATGAACTACAACATACGGATGTATGTAGACATGTTTTAGAGTGTAGATTCACTCATTTTGCTCCGTATGTAGTCACTTGTTGAAATCTCTAGAAAGACAATTATTTAGGAACGGAGGGAGTACATAAGCATGCATGGATTTGGAGCTATAAATTTATGTCGGTGTTCTCTTTTCAGTGATAAGTTGTACAAGGAGATTCGAGACCTCAACTTGCATGTTGTAGTTCAGGTTCACTCCACTGGCTTTACCTCTTGTATATCTTGTGTGAATGAGCTTTGCACTAATGTTGTTGTTCTGGTTGTTATGCAAGCGGCCATAAATAATATCGTGTTCTGGTCATTGCAAATTGTTTTGTCTGCAGGTCGTCCGCCAAAAGGCAACGTCTATTCAGCAAGATTATGCAGAAGTAAAATCAACGAATGTAAGTGTAAGAACTAAAGAGTTTTGCATCATGTTGTGTATTCTTGGTATGCATTATCTTTTAATATTTGTCATGAATGTCGACTAGGTCCACCCAGCAGTAGGTTAGGTCCATGTGGTCCGTGACTCTTATAAATTTAACTATGCTTAATACAATACAATGCCTATAGCTGTGATAACTTCTCTTCCCCGAAAGCTAGCATGATATTAAGAGCGAAGCAACCCCTAGCCCATCCACCATGCCAACCTCTTTGCGTGCGGTCTGCCACCTCCGCGTGTGCCCCCACCAGATTTGTTCATCCACGATCAGTTCCCACCTTGGTTCACTATGGGAATCTACTTTGTGTGTTTCACTATTTGAGATTCTAAGGTGGATTACATGTCGTCGTATTTTCTATTTTCAATTCAGCTCCAGCATCATGCTTACTCCTGCTTAGTGACTAGTTAGATCTGGTATAGCGGTCATAGGTGTGTTAGTGTGCCTCCCTTCTTATGGTGCCTGAAAATGCTATAGCATAGTTCAATCACTGGTGCCTGGAGTCAATTGCAGGTTTGGCCTCGAACGTTCAAATTCGGAACATTGACTCATTCTCAAACTCTAGTGCCTTCAGTATGTGTCTCATGTATACGATGGTGTTAATATGTTGACTAGGATGGATAGGCTTATCTAGAATCCTTCACAATACTGTTGAATAAAAAGGTTCCAAATATGATGTTAGTGTATAAGGAGCACCATCTTCAGTTGATTTTCTTTGAGAAATTTGACTGAATCCCTGTTTGTATAAATAACCACTTTACGATTGATTTTTTGAGATACTGCGCTGACATGGAATTGTTTTGTTATATAGGGTCATAGTTTGAGAGTTCATCTTAGTCAGTCTATATTTTTGATCTTACCCTCTTTTTGGCAAGATCAAAGTTTGAATTCTTTGTAATAAACAATGTAGTAAGGTTGTTGGTTATATGCATCTTAGGATGCAAAGGCCAGGGGTAATAAAAGCTTCCATTTTCTAATTTTTGGTTGCTGTCGCTGCAGTTATTTTGAAATATGGTTAATGATTCTGTCTGTTATCATATTCAGAACAAGAGTCCGTATCCATTTCGAATGATATGTTTTCGTAGTTTAAATATGATATTATTGGCATGAATTGAACTATCTGATGTGACAGTTTTGAAGAAGAAAAAGGACCACTAAGCATGTACAATATGAAAATATTGTACTGTTAACTACAGAACTATCATATATTGCCTGTTTGGCAGCTCTTTAATCTTCACTCAATATTTTTTTGGTGTGGAGATTCAGAGAACACGTCTCGCGTATACTTCACATAATGTTTAGTCAAAATTTGAACTGTTCGATTTGGATATTCGAAGGACACGTCTCACGTATACTTGATGGAATGATTTGTCAAATTTTGAATTGTTGTATTGGGAGATGCTGCTGGCTTTTGATGTTACATTTGGGGTAAGGAGTGATGAACACAAGTGTTGGGATAAAATTATAAGTTTGTCCCTTTTTATGAGAACTATGTACTTTGGATATCCCACTAGGGAATTTGCTGTTTAGCATCCAAAGTATCTGCATGTGTATTCCAGTTGGTTTCTTTGTTGCTTGAATGGAAGTTATCTAAATATTTTTCATGAACAGACACAGTCGGTTTCTGAGCTGAAGGATTTTGTGAAGAGGTTACACTCGCTACCGGAGATAGCTGTGAGTTACTTAAATACCTAAGTTTGTTTACCTCTGCTTCCACTAATTATGACACATTGCATGATTCAGAGGCATGTTAACCTGGCACAACATTTGCAATCATTTGCGGCAAAACCCGCATTTCATGCCCGAGTAGAGATTGAGCAAATAATACTGGAGGCACAGACCTATGAAACGTGAGTTTGTTTTAGAAACTTTGCAGTTTTCTTTGAGTTACTTTCTGTGCATTTGTTATAGTTTATTCCTCCCTCTTAATTCAATGCTTCTTGAGTTCTACTCCTTCCGTCCCATAGTATAGGATCTTATTACATCCAATATACTCACATATTGGATGTAATAAGATCTTAATATTATGGGACAGAGGGAGTATTATTCATTAACGCTTTATTTTCTTTATGCTTGCTTCTATTGAATAATCAATTTTGCACCCTGAAGTTTCAGGCTGGTCACTTTAACTCCCTTAGCTTCCTGACCATGTATTCTACCATCTAAACTTTTGGTATCAGATCAAATAACCTCATATTGTCGTGTGTTGAGGCGATTTTGCCATGTGGCTCTGCATGGATATTTCTAGCTGCTTAGCAAGCTGTATAATGAAAAGAGGGGCGATTCTCTTACTTGCAACTGTGGAAGCTTCTATGTTCCCTATATGCGTTATGATGGCAGCATTGACTGCTCAGCTGGGTTGAAAAAGAGTAGTATTCTTGAGACGAGAGACACAAACTTTGGGGGATTGAAGTGGGCATTCTTATTACTTGACTAACTAAAACACAACGCCTCCCTTTTTTTCGTGAAAACACAAAGGGCCCGCAAAGGACCTTTGCATTTCTTTTCATTGAAAAGGTAGAAGTTCTGTCACAATCCTCCGAGGAGGTGCGGGGTGCAAAAAGATAAAGAAAATTAGTGAACATCCTAGGTTGAGGGCAGAACAACCCTGAGCCCTTGAGCACTAGCCTCTGGAGGGATGATGTCTCCTGCACCTGCTCCCTGCCCCCTCCCTCTAGCCTAGCCTATCCCTCCAACCTCGCCGCCGTCGACCCCCGCCGGCAGCCCTCCCCTCCTCCCAGCCCCCTTCCCCGCCATGTCGCCCTTGGTGCTGACTTCGTCGATCATCGAGCGACCCCATTCCACGACTGTGTCTCTGGTGATCGTTGGCTCGATTCGTAGAGCGAGTCCTCCACGCGCTCGTAGAGCGACTTTGCTCGCACCCCTCCAGCCACTCCAGCCACTCCGACGCCTCCCGCCTCAGGCCCCATGGCGGCACCCTCCCAGCTGCCTACCAAGACTCGCCTGGGTCCTTGCTCCGAGGTTCACCGCGTCTCTGATGGCGCCATGGTGGACGCCGACAACTTCCAGCAGTTGCGTCGCAGGAACCGACGCTGCCGTCCACGCCAGATCGCTGTGCCTAGCCCTCCCCCGCATTGCCAGCGCAACCCCTCGCCGGGGGATGTCCCATGGTTGTGCTTTCGTTGCCTCGACCACCGCCACCGTCTGCGTGACTGCACCAATGACATCAAGTGCCGACGCTGCCTTGTCTCCGTCCACGACTCCTGCTCCTGCAATCCTCGTCGCCGGGAGGCCAACCAGGGACAGCTCCATGCTGCTCCTGGCCGCGCAAGCGCCGCTGGTCCAGAGGTCCCTCGTTGCCAGGCCGCCTCCTCCCGCAGCTCCGGTAGCGCTTGCGACCTCTGCGCGCTCCGCCGAGCTAGCGCGGATCATGATGCCGTGCACCATTGAGATGGAGGAAGCGGAGGAGGTTCTGGCTCGCGTGATGGTGGCCTCCATCACCGGCAGTAGACCACGCGTCCACCATAGATGTCGCAGAGGTGTTGTTCAACGCCTTCGAGCTTGTCGATGGTGACTTCACCGTCCACACCCACCACCCTGAGGACTTCTTAATCCTCTTCAGCTCCCAGCTCACCAAGAACCGCCTCGACGGTAACCACTTCATTCGCAACCCACGCTTCTATCTCTCGCTTCATCCTTGGAGCAAGCTCGTCCATGCCGTCTCAAGTGAGTTCGAATACCGCGTCGAGCTCGAGCTCTGCGGCATCCCCGCCGAAGCATGGCATCTTTCAACGGCCGAGCACATCCTTGGAGAGAGCCGCTGGATCGAGCGTCTCCACCCCCACACGAGTTCCCGGGCAGACCTTGCAACCTTCCAACTGCCAGGGCGCTCGCACGACCCTGCTGTCATCTGCCGCGCCGCTACTCTAGAGATTGTCGAGCAGATCACCTCCCGCGTCGGCTCTGCCCCGTCACCGACAGGGCGCTCACGTACCCCATCTCCATTACGCTTGTCCGCGCGGAGGTTGACAGGCTTTGCCCCTTGGCACCCCCTTGGACTGATCCTGATCGTGACGGTGGCGCTAGCGCTGGCAGTGGCCTTGGCCATGGCTTTGGACCTAGACGTGCGCGATGTCGTGGCAGCAAACGCCGACGCATCAATGCGCACCCCACTCGACGTGTGGATGGCATGGTCATGGACGCCCTGGGCTGATGTGCCGAAAACCGTGTTGTCCATGCAGATGGGGTGGCCGTCGCTTCTGCATGGCCTGCCTCTCGCGTCGCGGGGGTGCCATTGTCCATACCTCCCCGAGGAAGGAGATGATGCCATGGCCGGGCTAATGCGGGCCCCGCCAATCTCGTTGTCGTGCCAGAAAAGGAAAGAGTAAAAGGAAGAAAAAATCAGTCCTTGGTTGTGGACCAGGCCCCCAAAGCTGCTGGGGCAACAGACGGTGGTCCGACAGGATCTGTGTCCCCATTGGTGGCGCTGGGTGGCAGTCCCACATTGGCTGCAGACCCACCCGAACCATCCAGAATTTTGAACTTGTTGTGGTCTTGCACGCATGAGGACGATTCTGCTGGGTCTAGCCTTGGCTCGTATGATCCAAGACACCTAGCCTGAAGAGCTTTGAGCGAGATCCCAGACACCTAGCCTGAAGAGCCGGTACTGCCAGCCAACGGTGATCTCTTGTCGGGACAAAGTAGTTAGCACCTGGCGTGGGGCTGGGCTCTTTCGCTGACCGGTCCGCGTGGTCCTCGAAGGACAGGGGTGCGACGGTGCGTAGTACACACTTGGCGCCAGTTCTCCGCCAACCCTGGGGACAATTCCTGAAGATGGGCCGCAACTGTTGTCCATGGCCCAGCAGGCTTGCGTTGAGATCCTACAGAGGCCCTTGGCCCAATCCATGCCGCCAAGGACTGTTGCTGGTCTGCCAGGCACGCCGAAGCCAACGATTGACGACCACGCCTCCTTTCGGCCTGCTCCCCGCCGATACGCCTCACCGCCGCTCACGACGACGATGCGACGATCCAGAGGCCGTGCTGCTGCTCCCCAATCGTGGATGCTGGGCGTGTTCCTCTCAGCCGCCACCAAGCACCTAAATGCGACCCTGCCGACCCCCGGGAAGAGGCCACATTATCCTCTGAACCTTGCTCCTCACCGCGGCCGCTCGGCATCTGCTGCATCGCCAATCGCAGCGCCACCTACAACTGAGAGAAGAGCACAGGTCCAAAGACTGCGCAGGCTGGGGATTGTAGGGACAAACCAGAACATCATGGCCGCGGAGGTGAGGGCCTATGATGGCATGTGATAGGAGCTGGGATCCTACAAGGTCTAGCTTGTAGGTTGTAGGGGTGGAAGGGAGCTTGGCGTGGAGGAAGACGAGGTTGCCGACGCTGGGGCGCCGTCGCGAGAGAGAGAGGGCGCAGGAGGTGGTGGCTAGGGTTAGGTCTCCCGGCTCCCTTCAGGAAGCCGAGCAAATATGATTGCTTCTGCTTAACTTGAAACGAGTCCTTACATGAGTTTATATAATCTCCAAATACGATAACTGGGCTAAAGCCCCTAATAACGATAAGATAACTGGGTCAGGCCCCTAACTGCTTGGGTTGTAGTATATGCCGATCATAACATCTCTCCCCGCCTGCACAAACAGCTTGTCCTCGAGCTGGAAGGCGGGGAAGCGCTTGCGGAACTCCTCGAGGTGATCAACGGACGCCCAACACCTCCGCGTCAGCTGGGGCGGGCAGGTTGCCGAGCCCCGCGGCGGCGGTGTCCTCCTCGATGTAGTCCGCAGCCTCTAGGTAGAAGAGTCGCGGGCAGACGTGGCCGGGCATGTAGGGCTCGTTGCAGTTGAAACACAACCGTTGGCGGCGACGCTCGAGTTGCTCGGCCGGGGTGAGCCGGCGGAACGGGCATGCCGCGTCCGAGGGGCGTCGCGGAAGCCTGAGCAGGCCGACCCTGCGCGGGAACTTCCGGCCAGGGCGGCGGCCCAGCGGCCCGGGGCGGTGGCGCCTGCTGGATTGCCATCGCGCGGCGCTCGAACACGCGGGCGTAGTAAATGCCGTCTGGAGGTCCTGTGGCCCGCGCATCTCCATGTCCACGCGGATGTGGTCCGGTAGGCCGCCGACGAAGAGCTCAGCCCGCTGACGAGCCGAAACGCCGGGGGCGTGGCACGCCAGTGCCTGGAAGCGGTCGGCGAAGTCTTGCACTGTGGTGAGGAACGGAAGGCGCCCAAGCTCCGCCAGACGGCTCCCGCGTATAAGTAGACCGAAGCGCAAGAGGCACAGATCGCGGAAACGCTCCCATGGCGGCATGCCGCCCTCGTCCTGCTCGAGGGCGTAATACCACGTCTGGGCGGTGCCGCGTAGATGATAGGAGGTGATCCAGGTGCGGTCGGACGCGAGCGTGCGCTGCCCCCTTGAAAATTGGTCGTGTTGGTTGAGCCAATTCAGGGGGTCGACGGTGCCGTCGTAGGTCGCGAACTCCAGCCTAGAGAATCTCGGCGGTGGCTGGGCGTGGACGATGGGCGGGTATGTGTCATCCGCGCGAAACAGCGAGGGCGACGGCGCCGAGTGTGCGGGCTGCAGAGTACCGCCATGGAAAAGGGGCCGTCCACACCATCGTAGGGACCCGCGGCACCCGAGGACCCGCCGAACTGCATGGTCAGGGGCGGCGCCGGTGGTGACATCACGTGCGGTTGTCCTGAGGCCATCGTATAGACCGGCTCGATGGACCCGGCGAGCCAGGCCGGTAGCGGAGATGGCGATGGGGGGAAACGGACCTGCTGGATGGGCACCCCGGGCGCCGTCGACGGAAGGCCCGGCCCCGGGCTGTAGTATATGCCAATCATAACAGCATGTATGCTGCGCCCATCCCGCTCGCAGTGCTCACGGCCATTGCGACCCTTGTCGACCGCGAGTCCCAGCCTGCCTGGCCTCCCCGCCGATCGTCTCGGCAAGCGTTGATGTTGCCTGCGAGACTTGGTCATGCTTCGGCAATCTTTCCCATCGATCTAGTCCCTATGGATCACGGCCTAAAGATTGCGATTTGGAATGCGCGCGGCCTCAACGCGCGGGCGCTCGCACCTAGCCCACAGGGGAGAGTAGGGAGCTGTATGAGGGACACCTCTGACCACATCACCAGCTGTGCACAGCCGTGACCCCCATGCTGCCACCTTGGGTGGGCCGGGGG
>LR880971.1:745674889-745715926 GCA_904067115.1 Aegilops sharonensis | reverse complement strand
GGAGTACCTCAACACACTAATTTGTGTGATTAATCTGGCCCAAATGAACATTAGAAACGGAGAGAAGGGATTTGCAAATGCATCGGACTATATAGAAATCTGGGATGACTCGGACAGCATAACGGCTGTAAATGCTCAAAATGATTTGAGACATCCTGCAAAATAGTGGCATGACCACTCAACATCACAATAACAAGGTTCCGAGACCAACTATGAACATACGGAAGTAGTAAAAACTGAACTGAGATTTGAAACTAACAATCCTATAAGTCTATGGATTAGTAACACGTCATCTTGATAGATAGATGAGAAGGCCTAGTTCTTAATCCCCGTAGAAGAGAAGAGGTTAACTCAGATCAGAAGGCCATGAGGTATAAGGAGTAAAAAGAGCCTTACGTTCCCTTCCCCAATCAATTCCCTTACATAACTAAAGCATTTCTAGACACAACTTCGACCGGTTTGGCTTGGTAATCCTACAGGCATTCAGGCTCTGATACCAAAGATGTCAGGACCCCGATTCCAAGTCACATTGATCTAGCCGGTAACACCTCATATCACTTTGCGGCCTCACACACGGTATTCCCACGGGTGTCGCCTTACCATGGCCCGGGACCGTTTGCGCCTTTTGGCTCACGTATATGATAGTGTCGCTAGCATCCATATGACACAGAACCTGGGCCGACATGGCTAGTCGTGAACCCAAAGCGGCACTAATCCATGGGGACATGCATACATGAATCACATCGAGCATGTCGGTCAGCAGCGTGTGAATCCGGGCTGTAGCACTGGGCTAACAGGACTCCGGGAACCCGGGCTGTAGCAAGCTAGGCAGGACTCCGGATGTCACCGCGTGACATTTCCCCGAAGGGACAGACACAGGAACGAAGTGAAACACATGCCGGCCAGTCAAGCGTCCTGAGCAGTAGTGCTGGGCTAGCAGGACTCCGGTGAACCGGGCTGTAGCGGACTACTATGGCTCAAGGAAGCACTAGACTACATTTCCCCATAAGAGAGGCTGCCAAGGATAAACAACTAGATTGTCGGATCCCACACATACCAAGCATTTCAAACATACACACAATATGCTCGACATGTGTAAATACAACATGGCATCACAACATAACTCTACGACTCAAGTATTTATTCATTAGGCTCCAAGGAGCGAGATATTACAAACATGGGTCTCTCGACCCAGCATTCAGAGCATACAAGTCAAATACATGCGGAAGCTTAACATGTCTGAGTACAGACAACTATAAATGAAAAAGGCTGAGAAGCCTGACTATCTACCAGATCCTGTCGAGGGCACAAGATCGTAGCTGAGGTAACAAGCTAAACGTCGAAGTCCACGCGGAACTACTAGCAAGACCGAAGTCTCTCTGCAAAAACATAAAATGGGCAAACGTGAGTACAAATGTACCCAGGAAGACTTACATCAAAACTAACTACATATGCATCGGTATCAACAAAGGGGGTGGTGGAGTTTAACTGCAGCAAGCCAGCTTTGACTCGGTGGCTATCCTGAACTACTACTACAAGTAACTCTTTTGAGGTGGCGCACACGAGTCCACATATTCACCATATCAATACACCACTATGGATCGGCTCCCGTCTCCCTACGAGAACGCCATCCATAGCACTCACGCTTATCTTGCGCGTTTTAGAGTATCTACTTTCACTTGTCTATGAACTATATAGGCAACCCAGAAGTCCTTTACCGCGGACACTGATATTTGAATAGATGATGTTAACCCTGCAGGGGTGTACTTATTCACACACGCTCTCGCCACTTACCACCATGTACACGTCGTGTATCTCGGCAACCTTCAAGCGGAAGCCTGGCGAGGGAGTCGGCCACGACCTGGCTAACCACACAAGTCTCTAGTCCAGGTTTATCGCCTATTCGGGTTCCATCCGCGAGGAGATCCGACCGGGTTTCGCTCACAGCCCCAAACGATGTGTGCAGGGTTCCCGAGACACCAAACTGGCGCTCGGTACACCGGGCCACGGTGTATCTACCGCATCATAGCCCACCCCTAGGGTCAACGCTATGCATGGCCTCCAACACATATCCTACAAACACCAGAAACTAGTTGCAACTCCTGGACAGAGATCGAGGCGATTAATAAGCCGAGAGGGGTCGAGTTACCGGAACCCAATGTGTGGTAGTAACTGTTCATGGGTCACAAACACAGAACTCAGTTCCTGAGGACGGCTGCAATGAGACAACCCACCATGTACTCTTACATGGCCTCTCACTGCTACCTTTACCAAATCGTGTTCACACACTTAGCTCCCAACAGTAGGACATGTTCACCACGTTCCAATTCATTCCCGATGAATCAGACCTGACTCAACTCTAAGCAGTAGCAGGCATGACAAACAAGCATGAATGAGTAGGCACAACAGGGCTCAAACAACTCCTACTCATGCTAGTGGGTTTCATCTGTTTACTGTGGCAATGACAGGTCATGCAGAGGATAAAGGGGTTCAGCTACCGCAACAAGTAACACATGAGTCGTTGTTGCCCTAATGCAGTAAAAGAGAGCAGGAGCGAGAGAGTAGGATTGTATCGGAATGAACACAGGGGTTTTGCTTGCCTGGCACTTCTGAAGATAATATAGTTCTTCATCGGTGTCATCGAACTCATCGTCGGAACCACGTCTATCGAGAGGGGACGAATACCGGCAAACAAGGAAGAACACAATCAATGCAATGCAACAATATGATGCATGATCATGGCATGTCAATATGTTGTGGTTTGAGCTAATGCAACTAGCAGCAGGTTAAATGAAGTTGGTTTGAACCTAAGATTCAAATTCAAACTCCACATGTGGTTATTGAAATTCCATTCATTCCATTTTTCCTAAGTAGTAGTCATAAATTGTTCTAACATGCATGAAACCAGTACAGATGGATAGATTGGATTTTTCTGATCATTTTTCTTATATAATTTATTTCATTTGGAGTTACGGTTGAATTACTATGAATTTTTGAAGTTAGCACTATTTTCTGGAATTTTCAGATATTTCGAAAATAGAAATAATCCAGAGAAGGGGTTTATTGCATCAGCACTGCGTCATGCCTGCGTCAGCAGGTCAACAGAGCTGACCAGGGTCAAACCTGACGTGTGGGTCCCACTGGTCAGTGACTCAGGGCTAGTCAGACTCACAGACAGGTGGGACCAGTCAAACGCCACGTCAGCAAAGTCAATGCTGACACGTGGGTCCAGTAGAATTAGATTAATTCTAACTAACTTCGTCGGCTAGTTAATTAGACTGGTGGGGCCGGTCTGTCATTGACTGTGGGGTTTAATTAGCAGCGTCATTAGCCGCTAATGGAGGTGCCACGTCGGCGGCTAAACGCCGGTGCTAAACACAGCACGACGGCGTCGCCCGTCCGGCCAACTCCGGCGACGAGAGGTCGCACGGCCGGGCGCGTTGGAACGCCCGCAGCTGGGCGCATCTGATGGTGGTGGAGCCGGACCAGAAGGTCGCCGGAATCAATGCCGGCGACGAGGTTTGCGGCGGCCGTGGTTCGGTCGTGCTCGAGTTCCTCGCTAAGGTGTTCGGGAGGAGGAGCTGGTGGTGGCTACGGGTGCGTGAAGACACGCTGAGCATGGTGGTGCGCTCGGTTGCGACTATAGGTGGCGGTGGCCACGGCAGCGACATGGCTGGGCGGCGGTGAGCTCTCGGGTCCGGCGGAAACAGCGGCTAGAGCGATCAAACGGCATGGGAGGAAGAGGGTAACGGGTCAGCGGCTCACCGCGAGTCCAACGAGCGCGAGGGCGAGGTCGGGGACGCTCTGTGGGCGGCGAATCGAGCAACGGCGGCCGTCGGTGCAGAGGATGAAGATGGCGTCGAGGACGGCGTTGCAAGGCTTCCGGAAGGGCGTGGCTCGGTGGGGAGGAAGAGGGGGTCGAGGCGGAGCTTCTGAGCGCTTCGGCGAGGCGAGGCAGTGGCTGTGGCCGCGGCGAACGGCGTCGGTGGCGACGACTGCGCTCGGGCATGAGAGGGAGAGAGAGCAGAGGAAGGAGAGAGCTCGGGAAAGAGTGAGGGGCGGTCGGGGAGGCTGCGTGTCGACGTCCAGGGCGTCCAGAGCGTCGAGGGAGAGCGGTAAGCAGGAGCTGGCGAGGCGCGTGGCCAGCGCGCGGCGAGCACGCGCTCGTCCTTCTGTCCAGGGAGGAAGACGACAGGGAGGCTGTGGTGGTGGGCTGGGCCGGCCACTCGGGCCGCCAGGTAAGCCCAGGTGAGATTCCTTCTCTCTCTCTGCTTTCTGTTTTTCTTTTCTATTTCTGTTATTTTGTTTTGATTTAGTTTGGAAACTAAACCATTTTAAAACTTTCTGTAGATTTGTATGTGAGCTCAGAGAGCTAGTCCAAGGTCACATGCAAACTTACAGAATATTTGAACATTATTTCCTATATAACAGAAATAATTCCAACCCAAATATGTTATTGATTTAAATCAAAGGCCCAAAATAAATTATTCCTGTGACTCCAAAAATATTGGTTGGGATTTCAACTCATGCCAATATTTTCACAGAATAACGGGAACATTTTCTTGGACTCATTTGATGAGATTTAAATGTTGGTTATTTTTAGAGGTTTTCTGAGGCTTTGAAAATTCCTCAGTTCAGATTTCAATTGAATTTAAACATGATGCAACAACCAAGCTAGTCCAAGGCCAGGGTAAAGCTAGTGATGTGACACCAGTATGCGGATTAATAAGCTCAACAACTTTTGAGAGCATTAGCCCCCCCCCCCCTTGGTGTGATTACCTTTCGTGTTACAATAGCTGGAATCCAGGGGTCATTCCATATGTCAATCTGAGATCCCGTCCCAATTCTCCATATACACCCTCTATTGAAAGTCTGGATCCCTGCCACCATGCTCTGCCAAGTATATGAAGATCCCTTTTTTGGGCCAGCTTTTAACAAATTTCCATCTGGATAATATTTCTCTTTGAGGATCTGTGCACACAAAGAGTCTGAGTTTTGGAGAAGTCGCCAACACTGTTTTGCTAACATAGCAAGATTAAAACTGTGAAGGTCCCTAAACCCCAATCCCCCTTTGTTCTTCGGTATACACAATTTCCACCATGCGAACCAATGCATCTTCTTCTGTTCGTCACTATCTCCCCACCAGAGACCATAGATCTCATCTGTAATTGCTTTACAAATTCCCTTTGGCAGCTTAAAAACAGACATGGCATAAGAAGGAATAGCTTGGGCAACTGATTTTACCAGGATCTCTTTACCTTGCATTGAGAGGTTCTTCTCCTTCCAACCCTTTAGCCTCTGACATACTCTATCTATAAGATGTTGGAAGCAATCTTATCTATCCACTCCCACCATGGTCGGTAAACCCAGATAACTATCTGAGAGGGCCTCTGTATCAATATTCAGAATTCTGCAACAATTTTCTCTAACCAGGACACTCGTGTTAGGGCTGAAAAATATATTAGAGTTTGCATTACTTACAACTTGTCCAGAGCTGCGGCAAAAAGTGTCCAACACCCTTTTCAGGGTGTTTGCATTATGTTCATCTGCTTTCATCAAAATCAGTGAGTCATCAACGAATAAGAGATGTGATATGGAAGGAGCATTCCGACAGACTTGGACCCCCTCGAGGCCCCCAATTTCCTCCTCATGCAATAAGAGGCTAGATAATCCTTCTGAACAGAGCAAAAAAAGATAAGGGGACAAGGGGTCCCCTTGTCTCAGTCCTCGGGTAGGAATAAACTCCTCCGTCTCCGTGTTGTTGAACCTTACTCTATATGTAACTGAACAAACACACTCCATTATCAACTTTATCCAGAGATCATGAAACCCCATCTTCTGCATCACTTTCTCTAAGAAGCACCACTCAACACGATCGTATGCTTTATTCATATCTAATTTCACAGCATAATAACCATTAGACCCATGGGTCCTCTTCTTTATCGCATGGAAGCATTCATAAGCAACCAGTACATTATCAGTAATAAGCCTACCTGGCACAAAGGCACTCTGAGTTGGTGAGATCGTCTCTGGCAATATTATCTTAAGCCTATTTGCAAGCATCTTAGATATTATCTTGTAGACCACGTTGCAAAGGGAAATAGGCCGATATTGCGTTATTACCTCGGGGTTTTCCACTTTGGGTATAAGAACAACATTAGTTGAGTTCCATCCATCTGGAATCTTCTTCTTGGTAATAGCATCCAGTACCTCATCTGTGAGCTCTTCTCCCACAATATGCCAAAACCTTTTAAAGAAGATTGCATGAAGTCCATCAGGTCCGGGGGCCTTCATATCTCCAATCTGAAACAGAGCTTTCTTGACCTCCTCTCTAGAAAAATCAGAAATCAGTAGGTCATTCATGTCACTGGTTACTATAGGCTTTATACAATTAAGTAAAGTTGGGTCGATCTCCTCTGCATTCGACGTAAACAGGCCGCCAAAATAGTCTCTGATAAGAGGCCGAAGGTCCTCATTCCCTTCGACCCAGCCACCTGAATCGTTCTTCAGCTTTTTTATCAGGTTCCTCCGTCTCCTAGCTGACGCAAAGTGATGGAAGAAGGCAGTATTGCGATCGCCCTTGCGAAGCTAAATGACTCTTCCCCTCTGCGCCCAATACACCTTGTCTTGTTCGAGCAGGTTTTCCACATAAACTGATAATTCCTTCTGTTTCATTCTCACCTCTTCTGTAGGAGTTTGTCTCATGAGAACATCTAGTTCTTTCTGTGCCTCCCGAAGACGTCGGCGAGGCTCTTTAAGTACCTGTCGATCCCAGCGATGCAAGTCATTGTGAACTGAATCTAACTTTGAACTCACAGTCGGACATAAGCCTTGGTGCAAAGCTTTCTGCCATGCCGTTTTGACGATCTCCTCTACCGCCTCTTCTGCTAACCATCTTGCCTCAAATTTCTTTGTACGAGCATTGCCGTTGTCAGCTACACCCGCTAGATATTCTGTATCTAAACATATTGGTCGATGATCCGATTTACCCATCTCGAGATTATTCAGTCCAGCAAAAGGATGTAAGAGCATCCAACCTGAATTTGAAACCGCACGGTCCAACCTCTCTCGAAGCCCTCCTCGAAACTAGGTGTAGTTATCCCCTGTGTAGCCAATATCCTCCAAAGAAGAATCTGAGAGAGCATCCTGGAATGCTTGCATGCGTGTTTGCTGACGTGGGGCACCCCCATCTTTCTCATGAGAAAATAGAATCTCGTTAAAGTCTCCAATCACCAACCAGGGCAGACTTGATTGGGCATGCAGATCCCTTAAAATGCCATACGTACGGTCTTTGTGCTCCCAGTTGGGTTCACCATATATCCCTGTCAATCTCCAGAGATCCCCATTTGCCTCTTCTACTGAAACGTCAATGAAATCGAGGGTGGTAGTCCGGGAGTAGATCCTGACCTCCTTCTTCCAGACCATTAGCAACCCACCCTTTCTTCCATCAGTGCATGGCGCAATCAACAGGTGATCCATGCGAAGTTTTTTCATCGGAACTTGTGCCCTTTCCTCATCCAAATGTGTCTCGGACAAAAAGAACACATCCGGTTCATGTCGCCTCTGGATGTCTAGAAGCGAACGAACTGTCGGGGCCCAATCAGGCCCCGACAGTTCCAGCTTATTAGCTTCATTGCTCTAGGCGACTCGTCACGGGGGTCGCCGAATCCATGGACCCGAACGCTTCAGCTTCAGGTTTTTTCTTCAGTACATGCTTGGAAACAGAAAAGGCGTCCCCAGCACCGTCCCAGGTAGTTGAAACAATCACGTACCCACAACACCACCACTACCTTAAAAACGCATCCAATCTGCTCCTTCACGAGACCTCCAAAATACTTGCTTGAGTTACTCCACGGAATCCAGCAGTAAAGACAGCAACCAGCGGCGGCGCCTCACGGCAGCGTCCCGGGACAATAAAACCAGCGACGGCGCCTCACGGCAGCGTCCTGGGACAATAAACCAGCGACAACACCTTCCGGCACCGTCCTGGGACAAAGAACACTGGCCCTCCCGGGACAATAAAACCAGCGACGGCGCCTCACGGCAGCGTCCTGGGACAATAAACCAGCGACAACACCTTCCAGCACCGTCCTGGGACAAAGAACACTGGCCCTTGCGCCGCCACCGGGGAGGCGGCCGGCGGCGGACCAGCGTCAAACCTAAGTCGCCCTGGGAGTCGCCCCTCACGAGAGAAAAAACAGCTGCTGCAGTTCTGCTAGCGTAGATGTTGGCATTGGAGCAGGTGGAGACTCAATGTAGTTGGCATAGTTTGTGAGCGGCTTGTCTGCAGTTTGCAAACTATGCCAACTATGGTGAAACCTTTTGCAGTTTGCAGTTATCTGCTCACAGATTACTGGAAAGCTACATTGGTCTGATTGATCGAATCGAGCTTGTCGTCGATGCCAAAGGAAAAGGTGCTTTAGAAAGTTCAGGCACAAATTATGCTGAATTTCTGGTGCAGGCCAAACACGTCGTTGGTCTAGCACGTCAATGTTTGATTTATCTTCTGCTACACTGGATGGTGGACTTCACATGCTCAAAGCGGCTAGTCATTTGAGATTATCAGCATAATATCGATATTTCTTCTGGCAGACGGGAAAACACATTGAATGAGATTAATACTTGGGGTATTTTCAGTTCGGCATCAGGGGATTAGGCTGAGTTTGCATCTCCATTATACCAGGGGCTCGTGTTCCACTGCATTTTATTTTATTTTTACTTTTTTTACTGCTTCTGCTGAATTACCGCTAAAAGAGGGCTGTCGCTTCCTTTCGTCTCTCTTCAAGAGACAGAGAGAGAACGAAAGAGGGAAAGGGGAGCCGCCACCGCCTCCTCCACAGGTCCGTCCAAGCAACCATGCCGCCACCGTCCGGCTGGCTGCCATGTCGCCGCTGCCGTAGCTCCCTCCCCGTCCTGCCCTTTCTCCACCTCGGTGTGGCCACGGGGTAGCATGCAGGTGCAAACCCTAGGCCTGGTAACTCGGCTTGGTCGGCCTCCTCGGTGGATGTGGCTGCGCTCGACGCCGATTCTGTGACCTACGGCGCTCTCTCCCGACCCTCGCTCCTCATGCCTGCACCAATCTTCACCGCAGCTTGATGACATGGAGGTGAAGCTTAGAGGCTCGTCTGAGCCCAACCCATCTAAATGAGAGCAGCAAACTAATAAGAGCAGCCCCATAGTCATCAAAATAAATAAATTACATAACCAAATAAATAAATAAATAAGAGCAGCCCAATACGTTAACTCAAAAAAAGCAACCCAGTCACGTAGAAAGCTTGACCTAGCAAGAACGTACGTTCGCACTTTTGTCCCAGAAAAAAAATACATACGCTCGCACGCATCCATCCACCATTGCAGCGTCTATATCTCGCATTAAGAGAGATGAGAGGGAGCTCTCACTCACTAAAGGTTTTCTAGTTCTAGGAGAGGAAATGGGATAAGTAGGGATTGATACCTGGAGACAGGAAGATCATGGGAGATGCTAGCCACTCCGACCAGGTCCCTCTCATGGTAAGTTGTAGGGGCGCGTCCTACTTGAGGCTATTCGAGCCGGTTTTTCTTCTTCTTTTTTTATTTTTTTTTGTTTCTTCTCCATTTTTTTCATTCTTTCTTGCATTTTGTTTCTTTTTTTTATTTCATGTTTCTTTTGTTTATTTTACTTCTTTTTTTGGTTTTCTTTGTTCTTTTGGATATTATTTTACATTTTTTTGTACATGCCAACAACATTTTTCTAATACACGTCTAACATTTTTTCAATACAAATTAAACATTTTTATAATACATGTCCAACATTTTTTATACATATTTTTAACATTTTTCAAATACAAGATTAAGATTTTTTTAATACATAGTCAACATTTTTTCTATACATTTTAAACATTTTTTAAATTAATAGTTTTCAAATAAAAAGATTAACATTTTTTGAATACATGGTCAACATTTTTTCTTTGCACATTCAACATTTTCCAAACGCTTGATTAACATTTTTCAAACACTTGTTCAACATTTTTTAAATGCTTGACCAAAATTTTTATATACCGAAAAAGGGTTTCCCCCCGCTTTATATTATAAAGCAATCACCACCACAATACATCCGAGCAAACAACAAACGAAAAGGAAAAGGAAAAACGGCAAAGATACACAATGCTACAGAACGACTAACGGGATTCAAATGCACCAAGCAAAGGCTTGAGCATCGAAGCCCTCAGCAAGCTCCACATCCTGCCATTGATAAGGTGAAGCCAAGGAGACTAGTCACCGTCGGAGGACGACCACTGTCACCTTCCGTGCACCATCACTGCAGAACCACCATCCGCCTCCAAAGAAGGCCCCCTGCCCTCTCGTCCTGGGTCATAGGACGCCACGCCATCGGTAGGCAGAGCTGCTCACCCCTGAGCACGCATAGCCAGTCCAGACGATGACCGGGAAGGACGACAAGTACGGCGACCCCATCAAGCAGAGCAATTCCTCCACCATCACATCATCTCCGACAAAGAGTATGGAGCCTGCTGCAAGCCATCGAACGAGGACACCACTGAAGATAATCGACGACCCACATGCTCAGAAGCTCACACCACCACCTCCACCGACCCAAGGCGGCGTCTTCAGGAAGAAGACGCCGCTGGAACGCCGCCGCCGCCCAAACCAGGAGATTTTGGGCTTTCACCCGGGTCACGGAGGTGGAGGGCGAGGGAGAGGATCACGATGTCGCCTTCAGGAAGGGTAGCAATGCCCGGAGCATTGCCGATATCGTGGCCGCCGACGCCGGCCAGGAGCTTCCCCCGATCCAGAACCCACGCCCCCATCGTCCCACCCAACAGGCTAGCAGGACGAGGTGCACCTAGGAGCAGAGGAGGACGCCGTCTTCAGCTCGAAGCACGGGGCCAGCGGGGAAACCCCAGCCTCGAGCCCCACGTTCGCCGCCACCAAGCTGCCCGAGCAGCCAAAGAAGGCGCCCCGCAGCATCCGCGCCAACCACCCGCCGCCGGAAGGGAGGCGCGCTCACCGGGAGGCCGCCGCCTCAGATCCGCGCCCGCCACGCGTGGCCCGCGTGCCCGCCCCCACACGATTGCGGAGAGGGGAGGAGCCCCCAGGCGGCACGCGAGCCACTGCACCCGCCAGATCCACCACCACTCCGCGCCACGCCGACCGGGCCTCCGCCGGATCTCGCCGCCCCCGCGCCGCCAGACCGAGCAAAGGGGGGAGATAGGCCCCGCCGCCGCCAGAGCCACGCGGGCTTAGCCCGGCGTCGCCTGCCAGCGGCGGCGGGGGGAAGGGCAGGAGAAGAGAGGGCGGGTTTCGGCGGCTAGGGTTGAGCCCCCGGGTCGCCGCGGGGGGCGACACGGGAGAGAGAGAGAGAGCAGGTGGTGAAGGTGTTTGTAAGAGACTTCTCATTTTTTATATACATGATAAAAAAAATTCATCATTTTTTTAATTCATGGTCAACATTTTTTCTGTACACATTTAACATTTTTAAAATGCTTGATTAACATTTTTATATACATGATAAACAAATTCATCATTTTTTAATACATGGTCAACATTTTTTCTATACACATTTAACATTCCCCAAATGCTCGATTAATATTTTTTAAATACTTGTTCAACATTTTTTTGAAAATGTTTGATTAACATTTTTATATACACGATAAAAAAATCATCGTTTTTCAAATAATTATTCAACATTTTTCAAATGTGTTTTGTAGAGTGTTTTTTGTAATACTAGTAATTTGTACGTGCTTTGCACGCGAGATTATTATGTATAGTTGCAATACTAAATCATTAAATTAGAGCACCTATGTTTTGGTAAATTTGTCAAGTAATATTGAAAAGGATATTTCTGTAGTCTCTTCACTTAAATTACAGTTGTAACAATTTTCTATATGAAGAATGCATTAGGCAAAACCTTTACTTTTATCCAAAAGATGTTATTGGTGTGTTTCTGAAATCTTTTAATTTATTTAAATGCAAACATGAAATATAGGGAAAATTAGTTTAATGTAACTAATTCACCTTTTCACACCTTCAAGTCTTATTTGCCTCTGTTCCAAAAAAAGTCATATTTTACTCATAATTTCTATTTCACTCGGGTGTCCTCGACCTCAAAGGTGTTTTAAATAAATTAACATCATGTTAAAAATCCAGATCTAAATTTTCTATTTGAACATTTCTTTAAAAAACCAAGCAATGTTGCCATGTACTACNGAGATTATTATGTATAGTTGCAATACTAAATCATTAAATTAGAGCACCTATGTTTTGGTAAATTTGTCAAGTAATATTGAAAAGGATATTTCTGTAGTCTCTTCACTTAAATTACAGTTGTAACAATTTTCTATATGAAGAATGCATTAGGCAAAACCTTTACTTTTATCCAAAAGATGTTATTGGTGTGTTTCTGAAATCTTTTAATTTATTTAAATGCAAACATGAAATATAGGGAAAATTAGTTTAATGTAACTAATTCACCTTTTCACACCTTCAAGTCTTATTTGCCTCTGTTCCAAAAAAAGTCATATTTTACTCATAATTTCTATTTCACTCGGGTGTCCTCGACCTCAAAGGTGTTTTAAATAAATTAACATCATGTTAAAAATCCAGATCTAAATTTTCTATTTGAACATTTCTTTAAAAAACCAAGCAATGTTGCCATGTACTACTCTTTTTTACTCCCTCTATCCCAAAATATAAGAACGTTTTTAATATACATTAATGTCAAAAACGTTTTTATATTATGGGACGGAGGGAGTATTACGTTGTACTACTTGAGAAGAATAAAAAATGATTCCTCCCTGTTGAACGGTAAACTGCTTGCTAGCTAGCCTCTACATCGACACTTCTCGAGATACTTCTAGCATGCACTGGTGTATTTACTTCACATGGCCTGCTCTGAAGCTAGTTGGTTCTCATGTGAAAGTTCAGAAGCCAACGTCACATCACATGCTGATGGAAAGAGAGTGGTGCCCCGCCGCGAATCCCTGGGATACTGGCCGTAGGATTGTCACATCTAATGGCACATGTGAAGCCACGTTTCCACAAATTTAAATCAATCAATCACAACCATTCGATTGTAAAGATCCAGGCTCATATGTCATTCTATTGGTACACGCCTCTAGCGAGCGACGCGTGTCCCGTATTGGCTCATGCACCGCACTACTTTCTCCCTTATCTCGGCCGAGTCACTCATTTCTTATCCGATCCAGATACCCTTTTCTCTCCAATCTCACTCTATCATCTCTCGTTTTCCATCATGGGTGGCCAACAACTCATGCATGGAGACGTCGTCTGCATCACACGAGGTGGCGTAGTTCGTCCGGCCGTTCCAAACCTTCACCACAACCAGCGGCCACCGTAGGGCCGTTAACGGCCATGGAGCGCCCGAGCATTGCATGGCCCCGCCGACCTCCTCCATGCGGTCCTCGGTCAACACCGGACACCTCCCGGTTGCAATTGCGATGGGGGAGTTGCAAACGGCAACGGCGAATGACGACGATGCTGCTGTGACATCGGCAATGGTGAATGACGACGATGCTGCTGCGACATCGGCAACGGCTGCTGGCGTTTCTACAGCATGATCTTCATTGTAAAATTTCTGCAACATCACCTATGTTGCAGAAATATCTTATGTAACATCACCTATGTTGCAAAAAAAAATTGAACATAAAATAATTTTTGCAACACGACCTATGTTGCAAAAGTTTTCGGCAACATGACCTTTGTTGCAAAAATTTCTGCAACATAGCCTCTGTCGCAAAGGTTTCTGCAACATTATCTCTGTTGCGGAAGTGAAGAACGCCGCTCGGCCACTCGATGACACACGATCCGACAGCTCGCGACCTGGCTGATCTTTTAACATAGGTGTAGCACGCCCCATATTTTAAAGTAGAAAGAAAAGTAAAAAAATAAAGCAAAAACCAGAATAGAAAACAGAAAAAAAAAAGGCAGTGGCCTGCCGCGTGTGTGGGCCGGACCATCTCGCTCCCCCTTCAGCGAGTCGGAAGCTGGACTCACTGAAGGCGAGATATAGGGGTGCCCATCCACCATGCCGCCACTGCTAGCGTAATCACGCTGCACGCACGCATGACGCATCCATCCACCGCACCGCTGGACGGCGTCACCCTGCCACATTATCGTCGTCCTCTTCCAGACAACGCCGCCCTCGCCTTGCCATGCGTCGTCACTGAACACCCCAGTCCCGCCGACGCCGTGGCGACACCGGCCATGCCAAGCACTGAAGCACACACGCACACCGCCGCGAGCACTCCCCGAGGCCACCTATGTCGAGCACACATGCTGCTTGTGCTCAGGGTGTCCCCTGTAGTGCTTTTCCTCCACAAGCTCGACCACATCCAAGAGCTTTCTCCCCAACGTCCCGACGCTCCGGTGCTCCAGCTCCTTGACCATGTTCCCGATGCCCCCTGGCACTGACCAGCGTCGCCGGGGCCGGCGAGCCAGCCGACCGGCCCGGGCAAAAGGGCTTCAATCCTTCCTTTGCCATTTATCATCTGCAGATAAATCTCACCGTTGAAAAGTGAAATGTTAGTGCCCTGTGTTTTCTTCTGATGAAGCAACATCTGCTCTGCAGTAACACCTACAATGATGATTTGTCTCTTCAGATTTAACATCTGCATGTTTCTGTATGAAGTAACGTTACAAGTTTGAAACGTTGAATAGGGTCCGCTCAGAGTGGGGCATATATTTGCAACATTCACTCACAAGGAACAAACCATGTGTACCAGCATTCTGATATATATATATAAGCACAAGATGACCTTCAGCGTGGCAAAACCGCAAAAGTTCAGGGGAATTCTGATGGTCTCTGCTCCGAATTCCTGAGTGAATATGTTCAAAGATTACAGTAGGCATGGCTTTCTAAAAACACCTTGGTAAATAGACAGTGATGCTGACAGTGATCCTTTAGAAGTTCATCCATTTAGGCAGTGATGCTAACAGCCATTCTTTTAAGAAGTCATTCATTTATTTGTGTTATTTTCCATTTGTGTCGCTCAGGATGGTGCTTCATCTTGTTTCAACCATTTGTACTTTCTCATGTAAAAAAACGATTTGTAGTTTCTCAGGTACAATGGGAGGCGCACAACTTTCTGAATCGCTGTCCTCCGGTGCTTAATTGTTTGCGAGCAGCTTACTAGCTGTGCCAAATATAGGGGCTATATCAACAGGCACCTGAAAATGAACATACATAATAAGTAAAACTCCATTCAGCTAAACATATGAACATAACAGATGAACACCATTCAGCGAGTAGATTATTAAGAATTTGCATTTGCTATTGAAAACATTACAACTTGAGTAGTACCTGCATGTGTTCGATTTTCTCCAATGCCACACGCAACGGCTGCGTCAAGGTTGCACGGGACTGAAGGAGAGACTGTGCGGCAGGCTTGTCGCCCTTTGCCTGTATCGTCATGATCTCTCTGCCAAGGCTTTCAACAGCTTCCTCGACCTTTGAGGACACAGAATATAGTGAGGAGCAATAACAAATATATATATAGACACACACACACACACATACATACATACATATATATATCCTGTTTTAATGAAATTTACCTTTGTAAAGTCAATTGAGAATTTTCCGTCAGAATGCAAGATGAAAGCTCCTTTGTCATACAACCAGTTAAACTGCAATGCCTGTCCCTTCCTACATTCACAGAATAACAGTTAGATTATCATCCGAGCACAAGGAACCATGAGAACTATGCTTGCTAAGTTTTTCTGTAGTTTGCTAGGGCCTCCGAGGGAAGATACACACTTACCCATGAGCTTCTTCCAGTCCAAAGCGAATCGACCGGAAGCATCCAGCCAGGAAAGAAACATACATAGATTTTGATAGGCTCTTAGGAAGCAACCCCTGACAGAAAAGAAGCAAACGAGAAATTATGTGATCCATTTCAAGTATTATATGATTGCATACAAAGGATATAAGGAAAGGAATATGCATCCCCAATATTCCCTACAGAAATAAGAAGATTTGTCTAGCTTGGGCCCCAGAACACTGGGCTGTAACACAAGTGCCATGATACCCTGATAACTGATGAAGTAACTGACCTTGTTTATAAGAAAATTCAGCGCCCACAGACCAACTATATCAGCTTTTGCCTCCTCCAATGCTGAATGACATTCTTGAAGTTCCTGTACATTTATCAAAAAAGAAAGGAGAGTCAACAAGTGGCATCAGATAGGATATATCACTCTTTTCTTTTTCTGTCATAGCACCTAATCGAGCAAGTCTTTATCTACATTGCTACTTGCACACGTACCATTCTAACTGTGGACTTTTTACCACCAGGAAGGGTTATGGAATGAGGTCCAATTCCATGGCAGCACTCATGGCAAACAATATGTGTATAATAAGGCTCAAAATCAACATATTCTTTCTGCTCCTCTCTGATGCAGGCATTGGCTATAGGCTTCAAGATATTCTTGAACCTGAATGATAAATAAAAGTTTGAATTGCCAATGTCAGAATGAACTCCCTTTTCGCTTGACACAAGTGTAAACTATATAACATCATCTAAAATGAATAAACAAAAATCAGTGAAGGCATACTTGGCTTCTGAAATGTTCTTAAGCATAACCATTGAAGTTCCTCGCTCATTCACAATCCGCTCATCATTTGGCAAATTGAAAGCTATAGTTTGAGGACCTTTCACATCCTGCCACAGAAGCACTTGTTTAGTTCACATGAAGCTGTTGGCCAAAGATATGAAAAATGTGGATAAACAATTCATTTGCACTAACATTGACAAGTTCTTGACCTTTTTCAGCCTACCAATTGCCTAAAGTAGCCTGGATGAAAATAAATATACTTCTACCACAAGAGACAAAAATACTAAATCTCCAAGAAATTTTGACACAACAATAACTATTAATCTACTACAAAAAGGACAGAAATACTAAAGATCTCCCTATAACAGTATGGTGCAATGGTTGCTGACATTAACACGTTAAAATACTTGGATGACAACCATGCCAGAGAGATAGTAGTCAGGAAAGCATGGAGTCTACACGAATCCAAAGCAAACAAAAGGTATTTCTTTCATGAAATCCTAGTGCTTCCTCAATCTTACAGTGTTAAAGAACAAAGAAGAATTGTTTAATTCTCTCAGGGATTTAAGGACATAAGGTTCTTGTCAGCTTTTCATCTACCACCAAGCAGAATGAGAAGACAAGCCTAATTTTACTTGTCTACAAATGTACAGATGATTTGATAATAATGAGTTCACACCAACTGAATTGCAAGGAAAAACTAGGACAGTCATGAGATTTTTTATTTCTTACCAAACATTGATTGAACTAGGCTTTTTGTCTACAAGAAGCAAGAGCATGTGAAAAGTAACATCAACATAGAAACATACCCCAGAGTTGTAAAGAAGATTCATCACGCGAATTGGAGCAGCAGATACATTGTCTGATTTGTAAATATTGTCCAGTGGAAGATTTTTCTCCAAATCCTGAACCCAGATCAAAGTTGGTGTAAATGAAAGCTTAATATTTCCTTGAAAAAACAATCAGAATTACCTCGAGTTGATCACCAAAGAGTTTAACTTGAGAAGTTGCAACGTCGTCCCGCACCCCAACAAATGCTTCAAAGGTTGCCTTCGAAATAGTAGAATTATTATTACTAGTATAACAAATGAAATATTTTATTGAACTCTAGGTCTAGGCATAGTATGGAGATGAACAGACCTAATTCAATATTTCCCCTCTTTTCTACATGTGCTTATTGTTTTTGTTATGCAATGAGTCGTTGTATTGGCCACAGTGGTCAGTGGGGCAAACATTACGTGGAGGGAAATATAAAGTAAAATCCCATAGAAAAGAGAAATGCAATCTCTCTAACTGGACAGCGTGACCACTTTGCCATATATATGCTAATATTGCCTTGTGGTGATGGCTGGTGCCTAGTTGATTTTGAACTAAAACCACAACAAGAATTATGGAACTGAGGGAGTACTTATACTAAAATCCAAGTGGTTAGGCCAAATAACATTGGCAGTCTCAGCATGAGTGCATAATTAAATAGAAGAACAGATAATCACAGTCCATAGAGAATACACATAAATTACATGGCAATTAGTCCATTAGTCAACAATATTGCTGACTTGCTGTACATTAATGAAGAACATGCTTTAGCAAATTTGCCTAGATGGTAGCCTAAGTAAGAAAATAAAATTGAGTATGGAGAAAGTTGGCAACATGTGGTGTCTGAAGCTAATATTAGTGTAGCCACTGTTAATCTGCTAGCATCAGTTGCACAAACTTGAAGAGTGTCCAAAAGAAGACACATAACAGAAACTTCAAACTTCGAGCTTTTAAAAAAAAACTTCAAACTTGTGTCTGGTGTTTAGTGCACCTTCATTGCTAGACTCACCAATAGACAAAGTGATGCAAGAACAGGTGGGACAAGGATCCTAAAATACCTTATAACTAAACAGACCATCTTCATATGTCTCGTATGGGCCAATGGTGACATCTATGTTGGAGTCCTGGAAACATGACAAGAATGCCAAATATAGAGGTAGCATCAACTAATATTGATATAAATAAAAATAGAAAAAAATTACTGCTAAAAATAACAAGTATATCCCATTTTTCTCTAACAAAGTTAACAGCTATAATCACTCAAATAATGCATTTAAAGAGAAATGAATGAACTAATAAAACTGAGAATGAGGATACTAACCAACTCCATCCAAGCTATGTCAGATTCATAGTAATCATTTGAAAGAAAAGCATTTGCCTTGGTTCTGAGCAAATTCTTCAGGCTACAACAAGATAAAGCGAACACTGCTTCACATAAATGAACTAAACCTTTCACAAACTGAAAGATGTTAGGTTACTAGCTTACCTTGGACAATCAGAACAATCTGATGCTTTAAGAAGAAGCTCGGCAGCTTTCTCAAGGGATGCTTTGTACTCCTTGGAATATGGAACAATAAAAAGATCATCTGAAGTATTGGTTTGATTTGGTCCATCTGACTGTGCTACTGATGTAGTCAATAAAGCATCAGGCCGTTTTATGACAGTAAAGAATCCAGTTGCATCTTTTTGTTCCTTATCAGTTAGTCCACTTTTCCATAAATCAAACTCCTACACACACATAAAGAATGTGGATCCCGGTCCAATATTAGTTAGAAAGAACACATTTGATGTACAATTATCATAAGCAGAAATTGCACTGAAGTTTTAGTATACACTTGAAAGATTCTCTACTGGATATTTTAAGCACTGAGAAGTGACTAAATATGACGGTACCATTTTGTTCATGTCAGCAGGATAGAAGTTGGCACCACGAGGCTTATCTAGAGGAAATGCTGCACGATACTCAAGCCCCTTCCATCCTGAAATTGGCTTGGTGGCATCTGTGAGCAATTTCACAGCCGAATCGGCGGTTGATAGAAAAGCCTTATTTTCATCAAGGCAGGACCTGTTTGGGAAATATCAAAACAGTAAACAAATATCAGCATGCTAAGAAATATAAAATAGTTATAAAGAAATCTAATTAGAAAGTTAAAAAGAATGTGAGGGATAACAAATGCATGAAATTAGATGACTGTTTAATAGCAGAACCTGGTGTCAACAAAGGAAGAAGAAACCTGACGAGACCAACATGAGTAACTACGCTCTCTCTATGCATTTTAGTTTTATAGGTTGCACTTTCTCATTTATATTCACAGCTGATAAAACCACAACTCAGGCAAAAAAGCATGTGGGCGTATGCTGCATTTACTATCACCATTTTGTTTGCAGAAATTTGCTATCTACACTGCAATACTTTAAGTTGCGGTAGTGCATGTTGACAATGCAAAAAACTTGTGAAAAATTATCTCATGGGTGAAATGCAGTAACACTGACATGCCGTGGGAACCTCTCAAAAAGGCGGTGGCACTGGTACTAACATACATTCAGAGATGATTGATGGTAAATAAACTCAAGTCCCCTGTTTAACTCTCACAATGCATATCTTCCAGTCCAGTTATGCACCTATCTCAGAGTCTAACTTATAACAAGAAATTGTTCAATTGTGTATATAGCCACAAGGAAGGAATGAGAAAACTAAAGACAAAAATATATAGTTGATCATAGCAACTTCCCAAGATGAAATTTTCAGTGAACATGCTAGTAAATTCCAATCAATGAAGAGAAGCTTGATTAGAGAATAACATATTACCATGGACTTTTATTAATGGAGTAATATGCCCACTTCAGACTATCAAGGGAGGAGGAGTCAGCATGTGCTTTTAGCCAGTCTCTTAGCATTGTGTTGCTATTCCATACCTACTCGAGAAGATAAGTAGTAAGAAGTTGCAGAATTAAATAACGTAAGAACTATACAGTGCAAAACCAGTGAGCATGTTATGAATCATAACTATACATGAGACATCTAACCAATATGAAATAGAACTAATATCTAAACAGTATATTATGCAAGAACTAACCTGCTCATAAAATATTTCATCAATAACCATTGATGCTTTAAGAATATATCCCAAGGCTTCTTTGTCTCCTTCAGATAGAGTAGTCAACTGTCAAAGTGAGAGTATCCATAACAAATGTTAATCAAATCAATGGCCAAAAGGTACATGCTGACTTATAGACTCACTTACCTCTGGTTCCAAATGGATGGGGGCATAACGACTAATTTGCTTTTGTAAGGTTAAGCTGCGAGACTCCGTGTTACCTTTGTACCTAAAGAAGGCATGAAAGGTTTAAGAACAATTATTTAAGAGAAATGTAATGCAACAGGGTTCACCAAAGAATTAGCATCTATTGAACAATTACTTCAAAGTGGCAATTGGCAATAGAGAGAAGACAAAGAAATCATTCTATCAAGTTCTAAATCCAGCGGTTAGTTAGCAAGGAGCACATACTGCTTGAAACATATAGTGCTTTGGGCGTGTTTGACCAAGTGAGGAGATCTTGGTTAGAGTGGTCACATAGGATAGCTCCATTACATGACTTCTTTGGGAAAGGCCTCGCTCAGGAGATGTTAGAGTGCCATTTAGGTTCCTCAAATTTCCCTTCAAGTTAGAAGGGTAGCTTTCCCTACGATGTAAACAATATTACATCACATTTTTTACTTAAGGCGGACCATAAATTTTAAGAACCTAGGCTTGATGTAACGACAATACCAAGATTCCAAATCCACGATTCCAGCTTCTTGATGTTAAAACCTAAACCTGGAAGGCAAATGGGTCCTGGTATGGATTTAAGCGTCATGAAAACCAAACTGATTATTGGTTAATCGGATGCATGTTGATAATTGTAAAGTTCATACGGATTGCACCTACATTGCATTTTAACTTTTACATAAAAGAATAGGATTATCCCATAGAAGGATGAAGGCCCATATTTGGTCAGAGTATTATACAGAAAAAGAGCTGGCTGCTTTAGTGCTTACCTTTCCTCAATAATACTGAACAGTTGGCCGTATTGCCCATTCACATCATAAGGTACATATTCTCCGCTTTCTGCTGCAAGGCAGCTCTTGTACTCATCACGGTGCATATACCTAACTGCAGATACTTCACTTTCCTGCATATTAAATATTTAAAGTCAATTTTGAAAAAAAAAACCTGTGCAAGCAGCGAAACAAAGATAAGGAATAACAAATAATTCAACATTGGCCATACCTAAAGGTTTTTTATGACTTTTTTAGAAACCGTTTATTATACTGTAGCGTCATTAGTTGCATTAAACTTTTTTCTTACAAACAAAACAGCAGTCACATAACTTACAAAGTACATACTTTCTTCTAATGCATAAGTTGTTGATCTTGACAACAATGAGCATAATAAAACCTAAGTGAAAAGGCCAATATTGAATTCTCACTTGGAGAGTGAAGGCCTCGAGTGGAATTGGAGTTAAAGTCGTCACAAGGTAAACATCATTGTACTCGTTGTTGGTGTAAGTCCCATTGTTGATAACGCTGCAGCAAAAAGTCTAATATTAGCATCTCTTTTCCAAGGTATCTAAGGTGCAGATGATGATGATGTAGATTTATGTGAACGAAAATCAATATGAAGAAATACAGATTAGCATCTCTTAGGTTACTGGTGCTTAAACTGGTAATAGATCCAATGCAGTTATTATCAGAATATGCCCTACCATCTTAAACTGATGAGCATGCTATCTCACATAGGTAGCAATAAGGTAACAAACAGCAATGTAGAGCTACTAACCATTCTTGAAGAAAAACGAAGATGAGCTCAAAAGCATCGACTGGAAGCTTGATGCCTAGTTCTTCCTGGAGCTCCCTCCTGTTGTTGATCCATGGCAGATACTAGTAAAGATTAGAACCCATGATTTTGATAAAGAAGTTACCTAGCCTGGTAGCCTAGCATAGAACAGCACTACATAGTACTTGGCCAGCAAATTTAAGCAATTCAGTGACCGCTACGCATAATAACAGATATAAAAAGTACAAACAACATCGCAAATGCTGTGTAACAACATGGAACATCATGTGATTTGACAACCACTCACCCCATAAGTTATACCTATAGCATCTAAATAAAGTTGTAACAGCAATACAATCCCTCCTGGTGATCAATGTCAGTAAGTACAAATTAGAAGAACCCATCATCAGCAACTTAGCCTAGCACAGAGTCACGCTACAGAGTAATCGGCAGGCAATTCAGTGATTGACCTCACGGCGTAATCGACAGGCAATATCGCAAACACAGTGTGACAATGCAGAACGCGTGTGCAACCACACATCCCATAAGTTGACTATATCTGTGACAGCAGTAAGATTCCCCGCGCAGCAGTCATCCGAGTCCGCTACAGCAAGTAAAAGGAGCGCGAGGCCGGCGGGCTCACTCACCGCGCGGAGGAGAGGGAGGAGTCCCCGGCGGAGATGTGGCCGGCGCTGGAGATGTCCCACTGGCCGGGCCACGAGTCCTTGCAGTCGGCGCGGCGCTGCAGCAGCAGCTCCCCGGTGCTCTCGCAGTAGATCCACACGTGCACCGCGCGGTGGTAGTCCCCGTCCCGGTGCACCTCCGACCTGCGGGGAAGAGGACGACCGGCGTCAGGCTCACGGGAGCGGCGATCCGGTGGGGGTGGAGTTGAGGGGGGCCTGGGACCGGGGGCGTGCCTGGGCTTGGAGACGCCCGTCTTGTCGCCGGCGGCGGTGAGCACGTCGAGGCGCTCCTCCGGCGCCGGGGCGGCCATCGAGCGGCGGCGGTGGCGTGCGGGAAGCGGCTGCGAAGCTTCCGAGGGTTTTTTTTATTTTTTTTGGGTGGATTTTGTGTCGAGTATAGGTCGGGGATGTTTGTGCCAGTTTGAAACGCCGGCACGAGTTGGGGACGGATAGCGACGGGGGGAGTTGAGGGCTTCCGAATCCAACTGTTGGAGGATGCTGCTTGGCTGGCTGGCGGGGCTTCTCTGATTTTCCAAGCTTTTTCTTCGGTGTTTTACACAAGCTTGGATGGAATACGATGCTTCTCCGATCGTGTCCGGACCACACGATGATGGTCTCCGTGTACGTGCAACGTGTGCTACACGCTCTTTTCATCGCGTTTGATTTTACTTGTTTTGGTTTGGTATATACATTATCAAAGAAACTAAACTTTCTGATCTTCGATCAACCTTTTTATCCTTCATCGACGATCGCCTCTCCTCCTGATCCGACAACCGTACGGGGTGAGGGCAAAGAGTGTTGGAAATATGAGCAATTTACCGAGTGATTTTATTAACAAAAATACTAGATAAAGCATGGCTAGTATAGCAGTGGTAAAATAAGTCATGCGATTTGACAAAGAGAAGGTAAACAGCATGTTCATATATGAACCATAACTAAGCATATCTAAAGCAGACAGTATAGCAGGTTGCAGATATGAAATAAAGTGTAACATGTGTAGAGCAAATACTAAAACAAGGAACTGTAGCAGAACCTCCAATAGAAAGGGGAGAAACACGTACGTGACAGCAGCAGGAGCAGAGGCACTGGACTTGGGGTCGGTGTCCTCCATGTCGTCGAGGAGGTTGTCGTCGTTGGGGAAGAAGTCGTCGGAGTCCGGGGTGTCCGTGACGAAGGAGTCAGTAGTCGCGCAGAGCGCTCCCCAAAAACCTTATCACCCTTCTCCCGTACAGGACTCAAAAGGTGCGATTTCGGAGGCCTACTGTCCCGACCTGCGGTGCACGCCGCAAGCCGGGATGGGGAAGAACGTAGCAGCAGTGCAATGCTCAGGAACTTGTGGCGAGAGGAGGAAGAGATTCTGGTGTGTCTCTCTGGAGAGGAGCGACCTCTCTTATATAGGCACAGGAGAAGGACGCGAACAGGCTGCGGCGGGAGGTGAAGCAACGGAGGGAGACGAAACGAACAGGCAGCACGCGAAGAGGTGCGCCGTTCGTATTCAGGCTCCACTATAGCGTTTCAGCTCCCGTGTGACCGTTCGTATACCCGTCGTGCGTGGCAAAAATTTAGACATCGGCTCGGCTCATTCCAACAACCCGCGGCGCGGCGGACGGCGGGGGAGGAGCGCGCGTGGATGTCCCTCTTGTTCTCATGCTCATACAAGTGGAGAAGGAGCCTCCCTTATAAAGAGGTCCAACTCCCTCTAAACTAGCAATGTGGGACTAAACTTTAGTTCCACCTCTTGCCTTGCACGAATGGGTTGCGTGGGCCTCTAGGATTTATTAGGAATTTCTGAAAGTGCTATTGGGCTAGGCCCAAAATAGATAAAATTCCAGCAATCCCCCACCAGATCCCAGAGGCACACAAAATTTGTCTTTGGTTCCAAAACACTGTTTTATATACCGGTACTACAGTGGAGACTGTTAAGTTGAACTTCCACCTAGAACTCTATGCTACACTAGTAAGCAACTTGAACAGTGGACTGGGCCTTGAACTGCAAGTTTTCTGCGAATCTAGCTTCACATAAAGCCTTGACCGATACGTGGCTACCGTGGGTCTTTCCTGCGGGTGGAGCTTATGCGTCATACTCCGAGACCTTTCATGAGTTTACTAGAGAGAACCCTACTCTCATAGATTGCGACGTTTAACAACCAGACTCATATAGGTGTGTTCTTCAAAAGATGTTCTGCAGGACAACATCTCTGCTTCAAAGAGCCACTTAGAACACATTAAGATATACATCAACCTGCCATGCAGATTAGGAGAGTATTGCATCTTCATGGAGTGGTATTTTTAACAGTAAGGATACTCTCCTCCTAGTTGACCAACAGCTTGTCTTCCACATCTAATTCACGGGATCTCCGATCACAAAGAATAGGTTACCACTGTGAACAACTCATATTATGGTTCTCATACCCATCTCCCTCGATGCATTATCTATCACATTACGTGATAGACCCTTAGTGAAAGGATCTGCCAGATTTTTAGACGTTTGGATATAATCCAATGCAATAACTCCGGAGTTTTTCATTTTTCTGACAGACTTTAACCTTCTCTGAACGTGTCTTGATGACTTCATGTTATCCTTTGAGTTGTTCACTTTAGTGATCACAGTTTGATTGTCACAGTTCATAAGGATACCCGGTACAGGTTTCTCAACTACCGGCAAGTCATTCAAGAGCCGGCGAAGCCAATCTGCTTCGACGGTAGCTGTATCTAGTGTTGTGAGTTCTGCTTCCATTGTTGACCTTGTTAAGATGGTCTGCTTGCAAGACTTCCAAGAAACAGCGCCACCTCCATGAGTGAACACATATCCGCTCGTGACCTTTATCTCATCAGCATCTGAGATCCAGTTTGAGTCACTATACCCTTCAAGCACCTTTGGGTGCCCAGTGTAGTGAATTCCATAATTCGTAGTGCCTTTCAAATAACGCAAAACTCCCTCTAGAGCTTTCCAATGCACATCTCCTGGTTATGAGACAAACCGGCTCAGTTTGCTAACAGCAAAAGAGATGTCAGGTCTTGTAGCACTGGCTAAGTACATAAGCGAGCCAATAATCTGAGAATATTTCAATTGGTCTCTAGCAATTCTTCAATTCTTTCGAAGCAACACACTAGCATCATATGGTGTTGGAGAGGGCTTGCAGTCACTGTAGCCAAAGCGACTCAAGATCTTTTCCACATAGTGAGATTGAAGCAATGTAATCCCACCATCATCATCTCTCAACAACTTGTTCAGAATGACATCAGCCACTCCTAAATCCTTCATCTCAAAACAGCAAGATAGGAAACCCTTGACCTCCTTAATAACATTCAGTTTTGTTCCGAAAATCAGTATGTCATCAACATACAAGCAAAGCATAACTCCCTCGCCCCCACCATGGCGATAGTACACACATTTGTCAGCTTCGTTCACAACAAAGCCTGCAGCTGTTAAAGTTCTTTCGAACTTCTCATGCCACTGTTTGGGTGCTTGCTTGAGTCCATATAAAGACTTCAGCAACTTGCACACTTTCCCTTCCTGACCATCTATTACAAACCCATCTGATTGTTCCATATAAATTTCCTCGTCCAACTCACCATTTAGGAAAGCAGTCTTAACATTCATTTGATGAACGAGAAGACCATGTGAGGCAGCTAGTGAAAGTAGAACTCGAATAGTGTTCAGTCGAGCCACAGGTGAGTAAGTATCAAAGAAGTCTTCACCTTCCTTTTGGGTATAACCCTTAGCCACGAGCCGAGCCTTGTACTTTTCGATAGTACCATCAGGCCTAAGCTTCTTCTTGAATACCCATTTGCATCCTATAGGTTTGCACCCATAAGGACGATCAGTTATCTCCCAAGTTTCATTCGCCAAGATGGAATCCATCTCGCTACGAACCGCTTCCTTCCAGTAGTCAGCATCTTCCGATGCATAGGCCTCCGAAATAGAACTGGGAGTATCATCTATGAGATACACAAGAAAATCATCACCAAAGGACTTTGATGTCCTCTGTCTCTTGCTCCTAGTAGGAACTTCATTGTTCTCCTCCACAGGACTTTCAAAGTGTTCCATCGAAATGGCAGGTTCAATAATTGTAACTAGTTCCTGATTCGATGAACTAGGCATCTCCTGATTAGATGAGGTAGCCATATCCTTCATGGGAAAGATATCTTCAAAGAAAGTCGCATCATTCGACTCCATGATCGTACCGACATGCATGTCAGGTACCTCCGATTTTACAACCAAGAATCTATAGCCAATGCTATGAAAAGCATATCCCAGGAAAACACAATCCACAGTTTTTGGTCCCAGCTTCCGCTTCTTTGGAATTGGCACATTGACTTTCGCCAAACAACCCCAGGTTCGTAGATAAGAGAGCTTTAACCTTTTCTTTTCCCATTCCTCGAATGGAGTTATCTCTTTGTTCTTTGTGGGAACTCGGTTTAGGACATGACATGCAGTCAATATCACCTCCCCTCACCATGCCTTGGAGAGACCCGATGTGTCTAACATGGCGTTAACCAAATCAGTTAGAGTACGGTTCTTTCTTTCGGCCACCCCATTCGACTGAGTTGAGTAGGGAGGAGTCCTCTCATGGATTATACCATGTTCCGCACAAAAAGCATCAAATTCATTGGAAAAATACTCTCCACCACGGTCGGACCTAAGCCTCTTGATTTTTCGATCAAGTTGGTTTTCCACTTCAGCTTTATAGATCTTGAAAAAGTTCAAAGCCTCATCCTTAGATTTCAGAAGATACACACGGCAGTATCTAGTGGAGTCGTCAATTAACGTCATGAAATATTTCTTTCCACCTTTTGTCAAAACACCATTCATTTCACATAGATCTGAATGTATAAGTTCTAGTGGTGGAAGATTTCTCGTCTCCGAAGTCACGTGAGATTTACGAGGTTGCTTAGCTTGCACACATACTTGACACTTGGATCCCTTGACAGTGGTGAAACTAGGGATTAAGTTCAACTTCGCTAGTCGCGACATGCAACCAAAGTTAACATGACAAAGACGTGAATGCCACACATTTGATTCACTATTGTTGCAAATATGATTAACAACTTTATTGCAAATGTCTGATAAGGATAAACGAAACAGGCCTCCTGACTCATAGCCTTTACCAACAAAGGTTCCATAGTTGGATATTACAAATTTATTCGACTCAAAGACAAGCTTATAGCCATCTCTACACAGAAGAGATCCGCTAACAAGATTTTTATTGACGGAGGGGACATAATGGACGTTCTTCAGCCGCACGATCTTCCCCGAAGTAAACTTCAGATCGACCGTGCCAACACCACGAACAGAAGCACTTGAACCGTTGCCCATCAGCACGGTTGATGTCCCTGCGGTCTGATAAGACGAAAACATGGAAATATCACCGCATACATGCACATTAGCACCAGTGTCAATCAACCAATCAGGAGAGTGACATACTGAAAGAATAATGGGAAATATACCATACCCAGCATCCTTCATGTCAGTATCTCCAATGACAACATTAGCGGTCTTGCCGCCTTTCTCAGGATGACGCTTGTCATAGCGATTGGGGCAACTAGGAGCCCAATGATCAAGATCTCCACACACATGACAAGCACCTTTCTTCTTGTCATTCTTCTTCTTGAAGTTCGTGTGCTGCACAGCCTTGTTCTTCCCATCAAACTTTGCTTTACCATCAAACTTGCCCTTGTTCTTGAACTTGTGGGACTGGAAGTTTTTCTTCTGTACCAGATTGGCACTTGATCCTCCCTCAATACCTCGAGCACGTGTGTCCTTTGCTCTCGCCTTTTCTTCCACATCAAGAGTACCAATGAGATCCGGAACGAAAAACTCTTGTCTCTTATGCTTCAGTAAGGTAGCAAAGTTCCTTCATGAAGGAGGAAGCTTAGTGATGATACCCCCGGCAACAAACTTGTCCGGTAGCATGCAATTGAAGTGCTCAAGTTCTCTAGCAAATGACTGTATCTCATGAGCCTGCTCAACCACGGAGCGCTCTTCAGTCATCCTGTAATCATAGATTTGCTCCATGATGTACAGCTCAGTGCCGGCATCCGAGACCCCAAACTTGGCCTCGAGTGCGTCCCACATATCTTTTCCATTGTCAATTGATGCATAAGCATCAACTATGTTCTCACCAAGAACACTCAAAAGAGCAGCCTTAAACAAGGTATCCATTTTCTGAAAAAGCTTGTTCCTGTTGGGCATCTTGCTCTCCTTCAGGTTTGCCAAGAGTGGCGTCATAGCAACTCATGGTTTGAAACCATAAGACTGCTCTCACGCGCCACCTTTTATAGTGGATACCCTCAAACATAGGAGGTCTCATGGAAGCAGCAAAACCACTTGGGGTAAATTGCCTATAATAAGGTTTTTGGATTGTTGGAAATATGAGCAATTTACCGAGTGATTTTATTAACAGAAATTCCAAAACAGTATAACACAGCTAGTTACGAGCCTCCACAGCGCTTTGAGTTTCTTAGTCGTCGGATCGGTCGAATGTACGACACAGATCAGCTCGGCCGTCCCACGACGTCCACGCGCTCGATGCAGCTTCTCGGGGGCTGCTGCAAGCATGACTAGTGTAGCAGTGATAAAACAAGCCATGCGATTTGACAAAGAGAAGGTAAACAACATCTTCATATATGAACCGTAACTAAACATATCTTCAGCAGACAGTATAGCAAGTTGCATATATTAAATAGAGTCTAACATATGTAGGGCAAATACTAGAACAAGGAACTGTAGCAGAACCTCCAATAGAAAGGGGATAAACACGTACGTGACAGCAGCAGGAGCAGAGGCACTGGACTTGGGGTCGGTGTCCTCCATGTCGTCGAGGAGGTTGTCGTCGTTGGGGAAGAAGTCGTCGGAGTCTGGGGTGTCCGTGACGAAGGAGTCAGTAGTCGCGCAGAGCGCTCCCCAAAAACCTTATCACCCTTCTCCCCTACAGGACTCAAAAGGTGCGGTTTCGGAGGCCTACTGTCCCGACCTGCGGTGCACGCCGCAAGCCGGGATGGGGAAGAACGTAGCAGCAACGCAGTGCTCAGGAACTTGTGGCGAGAGGAGGAAGAGATTCTGGTGTGTCTCTCTGGAGAGGAGCGACCTCTCTTATATAGGCACAGGAGAAGGACGCGAACAGGCTGCAGCGGGAGGTGAAGCAACGGAGGGAGACGAAACGAACAGGCAGCACGCGAAGAGGTGCGCCGTTCGTATTCAGGCTCCACTACAGCAAAAGCGTTTCAGCTCCCGTGTGACCGTTCGTATACCCGTCGTGCGTGGCAAAAATTTAGACATCGGCTCATTCCCGCAACCCGCGGCGCGGCGCGTCGGGCGGCGGAGAAGGAGCGCGCGTGGATGTCCCTCTTGTTCTCATGCTCATACAAGTGGAGAAGGAGCCTCCCTTATAAAGAGGTCCAACTCCCTCTAAACTAGCAATGTGGGACTAAACTTTAGTTCCACCTCTTGCCTTGTACGAATGGGCTGCGTGGGCCTCTAGGATTTATTAGAAATTTCTGAAAGTGCTATTGGGCTAAGCCCAAAATAGATAAAATTCCAGCAAAGAGGACGTAGAGTTTGACTGAAGGGATTCGGAAATGACTATTGGGCCGGTGTCGAAGGAAGACAAATACATTGAGATCATATAGAGAAGGTGTGAATGGCATCAAAGATGAATCAAGCATAAAAACATTTTGATGTCAAAAAAAAGAAGCATAAAAGCATAGAGTGAGAAAACGGCAGAAAGAGAGGGGTAAAATAGATGATGAAGCTCGAAAGCGCCCATGGTAATGATGCACAAGGCTGGGACGGTGGCACATGGGTGGTGGTGAGGCTCGGGTGCTAGTGAAAAGGGATTAGATGATGCATATCTATGTTTTTGCCTGAAGGAGCACATTTGCTTTAGAACAAAAATGGACAATATCACCCGTGACTATATGCAGCTTTGCAAATAGGCTATCTCCTTTTAAGGGCTATATGGTGTATCGTCGTTGTTTAAATTGATAGTTTCGATCAGTGTTTTCAAACAAGTATTGTGAGTTTTTTATGGCAAACATGACAACGACCAATCGATGGGTGATAAAAGTGACAAGGTGTTTAGAGAAACAAGAGTGTATGATGGAACAAAGTGAATGGATGAGTATCAGCGTAGTTGAGATCCCTGCAAAATAAAGTGCGGTAGGTTTCCTCACTCTCTTTCTTCTCGTGGTCCATCCCACCGCCTATTTTGAATACAATCGGCAAGATATCAACGATAACAATGTCGGTATCCACCTTTCACAAGCCCGTGCGATTTTTTGTCTCGGTAGTTGATACATAAACCGCGTGCAATGTTGTCCGCCTACCATCTTTTGAAGAAAAATAATAATGTCCGCGTGTCTGAGACGAGTAGGTAATGCTTGAATGCACCAATAGAGTGCCTTGCCTCGGATTACATAGGACAAAATGCCCGAAAAACATCAAGAAGGATGGTTATTGTTACGAACCGACGATCCCCAAGGAGTCACTGGTGAACAATTATTATAAATAGAAGATTCTCGATTAATGAAAAATCTTGATCATTCAATCAATCATTTACGTTCGTACGGTTATGACATGTCGGAACACCTTGTGTTCACATCACTTTGCCTCAAAACTACCATGACCCGACGTACGAATCGCATCTAAATAAAAGAAGACATATGGGTAACCAATCCGAACTAATCTCCAAAAAAAAAAGGCACGGAAAAAAGCCACCAAACTTTGTACGTACTACAAATTTCAAAAACTGATTTGGTAAATCCCTATACAAAAAGAGCTGCAAGTCTCCACGCCAAGAGCTGCCCGGCCGGTGCCTGGCCCAGACACCCTGGACCGTACAACCACACCCGAGCCGTAGCCGCACCCGACGGTGCACGGTCGTCAAACCGGCACCGGCAAGGTGGAGACGTGCACGGGTTGGTGTCACGCCTCCGCAACGAGCCAAGTCCAGTCCATCATACTTTGTCGCAAGGCTTTCCCCGTTGCCCTGATCCCCTCGCCCACCCACCCACCACCACCACCCACGACCCCAAACCTAGCCTAGCCCCCTCTCGTCCTCATCATCTCCTATCCTCCTGCGCATCGCCGCCGCGACATGGCCTCCCCCGGCCCGAACCACCGCCGCCGCCAGGCAAGGCCACCGTCCCCTGTCCACACCAATCCCCCGTCCCCTCTCTCCAACCTCCGCTCACCGTCTCTCTTCCCCCCATGCTCACAGGCGGTTCGGCCGTCGCCAGATCCGCGCCCAGGCCGGACGAACAACGGCCGGCCGACGCCCCCCGGCGCAGGATCTTCGTAAAGGTGACGCCTTTATCCCCTAATCGCTCACATCCTCTAGATTTCATCGCGATAGATCCATCTCTAGACGATTTCACTGTGGTTCTGGGGCCTTTTTTCTTTCGGTCCGGGGCCTCAATCTCTGATTCGTTCGTAAAGATTGGATTTTTTTCTGCTGCGGTTTTGGATCTGGCTGGCCGCCGCTTCCCCCACGGGTAGTTCGTGGTAGTTCGTCCTAGGATGGGTTAGATCTCACTGCGAGGCTGCGCCTCTCTGGCAAAATTTCAGCTATCTGTGCCTCCTTAGTGCCTGATTATACAAAGTGCCCCCTCCTTCGATCTCTGCTACGAGTACTAATCAGCATAGTGGCTACGGGGTTTTCGTGTACTAGCTAGTATCGACATGATGGGTTCTAATTTTCACTACTCCCTCTGTAACTTAATCTAAGATGTTTCTTGCAGTTCAATTTATTAAACTGCAAAACCGTCTCACATTAAGTTACAGAGGTATCATTATCTAACATGGATGATATGGTTCAGCAGGAGTATGTCTAAACTGAAAGTTTGCACTAGGTACTCATGTGTCGCCTATTTCAGTTTATAAAAACATACAAGTCTCTGTGAAAGCATCTGGATCACAAAATAATCCCAACATCCCAAAATATAAGATCTTATTACATCTAATATGTGAGTATATGGGACGTAATAAGATCTTATATTATGGGACAGTGGGAGTAGAATATATTTCTCAAAAGGCCTCTCTGGAAAAAAACAGATAATTAAAACCTTAGTGGGTTCCCAGACCATGCAGAAGTTGTAGGACAGCCAAGATATTGGCTGGTAGAGAAGCATCAGATTGATCACAATAAACTCTGCTTCCCAGTGCTAAAATGTTGCAGATAATAGTCACTAATTTTTAACTTGCAAGCAAAATTGTTAAATCAGAATAACACAATCAAATGAAGAAAGGTTTCTAGTAAAATCATGAAATATCCTGTAGTTATTGCCAACTAGTGCTTGCACATACTTCATTTTAAAACTGACCTTAAACATTTAACATGCAGGAAAGCGAAGTATCAGGTATATGCAGTGTGTGAGTTAGATGAGCCGCCTTGCAACAGAAAGCCGAGACCATGTGCCTCATGTTGTGAATGGCAATACTGCCAACTATTCAGCATTACTGAGTAGAAGGTAAACACTACAGCAACCAAATCTTTTTTTGCTTATTATTCTGACAAAATGCTGGCATTTGCTGTTCTCTTTGATAAGCCTATTAAGTTTATGGGAAGCTGAAATGCAATTTAAATGCAATTGTTGTGACAATTAAACTGTTGTATGACGCAGGACCTAATTATGCACTTTGTAGAAAAGATATAAAATATGTAACATAATTAATGTTTCAGAACTCTAATGCCATGCTAATGATGCAGGATGTGTTGACACCTGATTGAATTGGATGTTGTTGATTTGGTGAAGGTCATTTTTTACCAGCTACAGAGGGTAAATGGTATCCTAAAATGCTCAACGATTGCTATTGTCCAAAATTTTCAACATTCTGATTGAAGTACTTCTGGTTTTATGGAATCTTGGATAGCATAGTTTGAAAATTGTAGTAATGAACATCTCTGGCACCCACAAGTGGTTGCACTTGCTAACAAAGTAAACTCAATGATAAACTAAGCTACAAGTGTGAATCTTAAAATGCAGGATGTTTTTGCAGTTTAATTCAAACTGCAAAAACGTCTCCAAGTGATTGCAGGAGTTTGAAAACTAGGAATAGAAAACAATTAGGATGGAGATGCCATGTATTACAGGATTTCATCTCGACTCACCAGTAAGTCGAATTTAGATCTTTCTTATAGCCCACCTATACGAGTTTATTAATATAAATGGGAATTTTTCATGTTTAGTGATCAATGAGACATGGATGTACAAATTTGAAGACCTAGGTTGTGTCTGGATACACACTATTTTAAAAACCAAAGTATCCAAAAACAACGGTATTATGATCTGTAGGAAGTAATTACCACGATATGCAATTACTACAATATGCAACTACAGCATATGATATTGAAAAACCAAGGGGCGTTTGGAAGTGCTACTCCTATTTACCATAGTATTTTGTATCCTTGCATATAATTCAGACAATTTTGCATGAGAACGTGTACAATTTGGTTTAGCTTGAATGTTAATGTATGCATCACAAATTCACTATTATAAGGTTGAATCCATACAACTAATCCATGTACCACATGTAAAAGATGTGTCCATAGTTTAACCACTCTTTCAGTGTTCTAAATACAAATTTGCTACATCATAACGTTGCAATTGTGATCCAAGTATCCAAAGCCGTCCTTTTAACTTTCTTTTGAAAGCGACCTGAGGACGCACGACTTTGTTTGTACTCCCTCTGTTCCAAAATAGATGACTCAACTTTGTACTACCTTAGTACTCCCTCCGTCCGGAAATACTTGTCATCAAAATGGATAAAAGGGGATGTATCTAGACATATTTTAGCTCTAGATACATTTCTTTCTATCCATTTTGATGACAAGTATTTTCGGACGGAGGAGTATAAAGTTGAGTCATCTATTTTGGAACGGAGGGAGTAGCAAATAAGGAGACAATTTTGTATTATAACTTGCATGGTCCTTTGTTTAGTTCCATCATTAGTGCAATGTCTGTGTTGCTGTTTGGTTGCTGCCATATATCTATGCATGTTACTCTGTATTTGTGTGGTATTGGATTACAGACTCTGGTTAATTAGCTAATGTTTTGCCACTTATGCTTTGGTAGGTGGTCTATGAACACAATCATAAAAAAAAGATGGGCTGTCCTGCAACGGTGCAGTTCATCACTCAAGCACTCTTCTTCACGAGAGTCTGCCCATACTATTCTTTTAATGTGTTTGGTGGACTGGACAGCAAAGGTATGATTCAGGTTATTTTCTATTTTACATTGAATCCCTCACTACGGTCATGACTCTGAGCGCTAAATTCTCATTTTCACACGGTTAGGTCGTATGAGCGGACTGGCCTAGTGCCCAGGGACGTACAAATCTACAAAAATAGTATAGCGTTCCTTGGAACTTGATGCAGAGTAAAAGTGTACTGCTCCTAAGAACTTGAGGTCAAAGTATGATATATATCCCATTTGAGCAAATAAGCCCTAGGATTCTCATATGTAGTGTAATTGTTGCAAACTATGGGTAGAAAGTATTAACGTTCTCCAGAACTTTGATACGGAGTAAATGTAAACAGTTTCTTAGAACTTTAGGTCACTGTATGATATGTGGGCGAACATAGGGGAAGCTCGGTGTTCTGGAGGTTTCCTTGCTGGTGGTCATTATCAGCATCCCCTGCAAAACAAAATATCGTATGCTTGATCAGTTCCTAGCCAGTTTTTCAGTTATTTTCATGGCTGATTTGGGAAACTGCCTTAACTTACCATTTCATTTTTTGTTCTTTCCAGAGCCTGGCTGCTTCTTGTTGTTATTCTTGTTGTTGTTGGAGCCCTTGGTGTCAGTTGATGCCTTCTTGGCGTTCTTCTTTTGGCGCCTGGCAGCGTTGCGATCCCTGATTGCTCTCTTTGCAGCAGCGGCATCCATGCTCAACTGCTCCAGAGCCAGCTTCTCAGCAGCCTCGCGAGCATGCCAGCCTTGGTGCGTCCGTGCGAAGGCCCTTGGAAAGTGGCCGTGCAGGTCGTGCTTCTCACAGTCGATCCTTTCACGTCCGTCGTCGTTGCCCATTCTGTATGCATTGAAATCGAACCAGCAGGGATTATAGTCTGTATAATCTTGAATTGGATGGAAGTATTAAACTAACTTTATACTACAACCAGAACCAAAATGAATCGACTAGGACTAATTTATTTTGTGATCTTGATTTTGATGAAATGAGAACTGTAATAATCATGGTGTAATTTCGTTTTGTAAAAGCTCTTATTCCTGAAATTGCTCATCCAACCCAGGATGATGATGTCTATCTACTCCTGTGAATTTTACTGTGGATGTGATCCACAGCAAAATCAACAAGCCCCGTTCGCTTTAGTTCAGCCCAGCAAACTCCATTGTCGATCTCCACAAGGATTCACCACAGCAAAAATACCGGATCCATTTCTCAAAATACTGGATCTAAAGCCTCGGTTAATCCAATCCATCAAAATCGATCGCGGAACTCCCTATCGATTCAGCACAGCAAAATACTGGATCTAAACCTCCCGCTCGTTTTCGGTTCAGTAGAGCAAATCCAGACTCCCGCTCGATCGAACCCGACAAAATCGATCGATGTCCCGCTAGATCCAACCAACGGATCGACCACCGCAAGACGCTCGGCTCGTGTAACGGACCACCTCGATTCTATTCCAACCAAACCAGAAACCGCGCCGTCATCTCAGAAGCAGGACCGCCGTGAAACAGAGCCGCCGCGACCCCTAAACCCTAGCAGGGAGGGGAAACAGAGCCGCCGCGACCCCTAAACCCTAGCGGGGAGGGGAAACAGAGAAGACGAAGCTGAAGGCCACCGCCGCGAGCGGATGAGGCGAGGGGCGCGGATCTGACCTGCGCGAGCGCTCCCGACTCCGATCTCGCGGTGAGAAGGCGGGGGCTCGTCTCTGTCTTCTCCGATCTCTCCGCGTGCGCGCTCGTCTCTCTCTCCTCCGATCTCTCCGCGTGCGCGCTCTCTCGCTCCAACGGGCCAACCTGACGGCAGAATAGCAGACGAGGCGGGGCTGGCCTAACCGCCAGCCTTTATATGGCCTGGATGGTATACATTGTGTTTGATCGTTCTACACAGCGTTTTCAAGCATTATTACAAAGCATTATACAGCGTTCTACATAGATTCTGCACACTGCACACCCATAAAGAAAGCACGTGTTCCTCTACTTGTAAGTCGATTGCTTTCACCGGCTATAGCCGTATTCAGTTCTGTTATTTATACATGATGAAGGTGCTTATTGACTCATTTCTTTATATTGCAGTGTTCCTCTTTTACACCTGAGAGTGAAGATAATTTCAAAGATAAACTAGGCATGACATTTGAAGGACTAAATGTTGTCGAGGTGTTCTATACAAATCTTATGTACCACATAACTCTGGTTTTGGAGTTTGTACCGGACAGCAAAAAAAGTTAGAAGAAGGAGGTAGTTTCAACTAAATGATACTACATGTGTAACAGGGAAGAATTCAAGTCAGAAAAGGGTAACAAAATTGAGGAGAAACAAGCCATGAATGTGTAAGACATGCACCCTGTAATAGTACCATTTTATTTGGTTTATGTAATGGACGACAATATTGGTTTATTCTCCAACTGTTTTGTCTTATTTCTATAACATTTAATGCATGATGCTTAATTAATTCTGGGTGGTGAGTTATTCTAATGTTTGGAAATCTATGTCTTGTCAAACTGTCTTCCTCTTATTTTCTCTGATTTGATGCGAGCTCAATGGAGTGTAGCAAGCAGCAGGAGCAGGAGCACTATGTTACATTATTCTCGCATAAACCTGAAGCATGCTTTCATATTTTTATACCAACCTGAAGGTGTTGAATGGTGTAGCAAGTAGCAGGAGCACCATCAGGACTGCTAGCTGCTTAGCACCAGAAGTAGCATGTATGTATCAGGTGTGGAAGTTTGCCAACAGCATATGAGACTTGTAAACCAAATTGCAGGTGTGAATTATGAAGGGAACATCTCAGATTACAAACCCACACCAACCTCAACAATAGCATTCACCAAAAGAAATTAAAGTTTTGTTCAGAATTTGTAGTCACCAACAAGCATTCACTTCCTTCTGAATTATATAGTCCCATTTTGAGGAGGTCAATTGCAACTGAAATTGGCAAGAGGAGGTCATGTAAAAATAACAAAGCTACATGGTTGCAGTAGCGGCCATCTAATAATCCATGCACTGTAGTCACTGCAGTCCTCAGGATGTGGTGGTCGCCACCATTGTCGAAATGTGCCGGTCTTGGGTCGTGGTCGAAGGACCTCCAGGCATGCTCTGCCTGAAGATTTGAGGAAGAGGTTGACACCGCAGCAGATGGACAGAGATCGTTGACCGCGGATGCACGCGTTGGGCCGCTAGTGCTGGCAAAGGAACGACTGGATCCAGGGCAACAAGCAACATCGCTGGAGAGCTCCGCGTATCACAGTCGGGGGAGACCTTGGTGCGCCCGAGAGGCAACGACCAACCCACACATATCTCCACCCGAGAGACCACCATCGCCGGGATGTGGTGGTTGTCTCCGGCGTATCTCCATCGCAGCGTGTCCGGCGGTGCCGCCTATCACCAATCTTCGTGACAAGGTTGTAGTTGCTGGAACATGGTGGTCATGGCCGTCGTTGGGATGCAGTTCACAGCCGTGATTGGGGATTGGGGGAGAAACGATAGGAGGGTGGTGAAATGGGAGAGCTGGCTTTGGCTGGGGGTTTCTGGAAAATTCACACGCCTAAGTTGGTTGGAAGCGGGTGTGTTTCTGCGAAATAAGAGCCGCCGCACCCGAGGCAGAGGATTTCGATCGGACGGCCAGAGATTATGGGATGTAGGATGCACGAGGGATGGAACCTTTTATTTCATCATCAACCATAAGTAGAAGCACGACTCAAAGAAAAACCGTAAGTAGAAGCATCAAGCATTACAAATGCCACTGTATAACTGCATACAGGCACACTTTTTATTTTATATAATCAACTAATGTATGTAAAAGCGGTGAAGTACTTTAATACATGGATTCGTCACACCAACAATGTGATCTGATCTTTTCATTGATGATGCACAGGGATAATCCAAAATGGCTGCCTCGATAGTTTTGCAGCATCTTCACATACTCGCAATTCCTCGGTGTTTGTTTCGATGTCATACACGTGCAAGCATTTGTCGTATGGGCTCATCCAATACACGCTGTTAGGCAGCACCCCGAACTTGCTAGCAGAACACCATCCCACGGCATGGTTGCTCGCGCTAGCAACTATTGCCCGATCACCGATGTTGTCCACCTTTGCACATCTGGAGCCGGCAAAATCCATCTTGTAGACGGCGATGTCCGCGACCTTGTTGGTGTCTAGACCCGCAAAGAAGATGCACAATGCGTGGAGCTCGCCGTCTAGGTCGAAGAGAAAGTGGTTCCAATGCACACACACTTCCCCGCTCGGAGGTAAGGTGAGCCTGACCCCCTTGGTCGTCACGGTGGTGAAGACCGGCTCCGGTGAGAACTCGAGCACGCCACACTCATCCTTGTCCGATACCGGGTAGTAGAATTTGCCACTGCACGCCACGAGCCCGGATATGTGCTCCTTAATCCACTCCCGGTATTCTCCGAGTACGGCCCAGCTGCCTCCGAGATCGTACTCATGCCTGACCCACTCCGCCGTAGTCGAACCGGCGTGGCAGTACCAGATGACAGTGCTCTCGCATGGCTCGGCCAGGACCACCGTGCAGCCCCTGGGGCCGGCGGGATCACCGGACAACGCGCATTCAGAACCCAACGGCGGAGCTTGCGCCATCGACGGCAGCTCAACCTGGCCGTGCTCCGGGTCCTGCGGGTCCCACAGAAAGGTGGCGGAGGTGTCAGGGTCCCAGGCGAGCACCCAGCCCTGCGGGGTGAACCAGTTCCGTTTGCTGAGCAGTGGGCTGATCTCGCACGGCCGGTACTCGCCGTCGGAGGCCCCGTACAGCTTCTTCGTCCGCTTGTCGCCGTAGTTGAGGACGAGGCACGGCAGGGGCGTCGCCATGGCTGAGAGATTCCACTCGGTTCGATCGCCGCGTAAGGGTCGCAAGGCGTGGGAGCTGGCTCGATGACCGGTCGATGCGGTGCCCGTTGCCCTATATATAGACGTGCGCACGGCGCCGGGGCATAGCCCGCACGGGCAGTTCGAGTCGGCTTCAGATACCGAGGTGGCCTAGTACTTGGGTACGAGTCGGAGTCGGAATCCTAAAATATACAGTGTACCATTATCCTTTTTTTAACCTTAAAGTGTATCATTATTGGCTACATCAACATATTTCGTTTAGAGCTTAAGATTACGAATGTATATCTACATCTTAAACATACCTGGAGTTCTTTATTACAGTAGTAAACATTTTAATTTGCACTGCACAAAGAAAAGATATATGTTTTTTCCACAGGCAACAAAGAAAACAATGGTTTTTTTTGCGGGCAACAAAGAAAACAATGTTGGGCCTATAATTGCCGATAATACATTTCATTATTATTTTGGGACAAAATCCACATACATATGTGGATGTGTCCTACATACCTCCACAATTTCTTGAACAATATTTTTATTAGCACGCGACACAAAGAAAAATGTGTGATCCACAATAGTAAATAGTGCATGCATTATATATCCATATTGTGTTTTGTTAAGGACAAGGGATTTTTGGAATCCATCCCATCTGTTTCTAAAACCTTGACCAACGATATTCTATTTGTTGCCAACTACCATGTTTGCAATACCTTATATTTATCAAGATAAATCCATGGCCCACCCATATATAAGTTTCACTTATGGAACCTTGTCATCGTATTTGAAAAAAGGTATCTTATATTTTATCAAATTCTACCCACAATTTGTCGTATTTCAATTTCATCTATTGTACTTGGGAAATTTACATAAGTTGCAAATATGACATCCATCCAACATACATATACCTCGATGTAGTAGATGCCAAAAATAATTTGGTCACATGTGGACCGAAGTTCATATCTACATAACCATTTTGTTTATCTTGCAAAAAAATATATTTATTCTTAAAAAGTTATGTGTACCTATGAAAACAAAATCAGAGTTTCTCTTGAAGCACCAACAATGTTTTCCAAAGAAATTATAACCGCTATACATGGCGCTCAAGATTCATTTGAGTTTTAGGGAAACCC
>LR880971.1:745638998-745650814 GCA_904067115.1 Aegilops sharonensis | reverse complement strand
AGAAGCAAGATCTAATGCAAAACTAAATTTCTTGATGTACTTCAAGGAAAAAAAGAGTATATGAGTGATTCATAATGATAGCCCTTGACGACATGACACCAATATATAGCGGTTGATGCTATTATTAGCCAGGCTCTAACGCTCCACCTCTTCACTCTATGTAGTTGCTCGAACGACTTGTCCACTAGTAAACGATGTACATCCGGTGTCCATGAAGTGCTTGACTGTTCACACACTCTTTCTAGACATTTCATTTCTGCTCTCTATTTGCTCAGGCTTCAAAGAGAAAATCCACCTTTTGACCTTTAGGATCAATAGGGAAATGACAATGTGTCGAGAACCATGGTGGCCCTTCTCAATAACAAGGGGAATGGTGATCCAGTGGCGAGCCCTTTTTATACTTTGTTGGTTGACGATGACCGCAAATCATGTAAAGAAGTGTGTTTTGCTCGAACCTGTACTTGTGCAGCAGCAGATATTCTACTATATGCTAAGATCATCTGCGTCCCTAACATTCATAAATTATGTTTTCTCTCTATATATTTATTGTGTCGTAAATCCTTTTACCACATCTCTTAGCGCGACTTGTAGTACTTACGAATTTTGTCGATTAAAGTAAAAGGTTTGATATCATAATCTAACCAGAAGTGATTTATCTAGATTAGCGATGGTAGAGTTTTTTTACCTTAGCATCTACCTTTACATCCTTTAGCACATATGTAAACAAACTATTATATCACATTTTTAGTTTATTTTAACTAAGGTCACTCCAAATGCTTTGCCCTTAGCACAATATTATAGGTGAAACACGAAGGTGGCACTGTAAAGAATGAAACTAGTATGGATGACTAGTTGAAAGGGAGTTGGAAAAAATAGCATGCAGTAATGCGAGAGAATGAAACTAGCATGGAGGATGCATGCATACATGCAATTAATTGGTAAGGCTAATTGGTTGGCTTGACAATCATGATGAGGTAACACATTTGAATGTGTACTAATCTAACATCTATAATACCTAAATAGATCATCCTCACTAAGCTAATTCTCTTGACATGCAGGCTGTCCACATCAGCGGCCTCACTACTTCATCACCTATACTGATGTCATCTTTTCTTTTACCAAAAGATTTTTCTCCGCAATGCAACGTTTCCTGTCTTCACGGCAGCGCTCTTTTTTCCCTGAGAATTGTTGATGGGAACGCCTCTTGACTTTCCACTCCCTCTTCGCCTTCTTTAATCTCCATTAAATCTCACTATCTCTTCTCCTTCCCCATGGAGGATAACCAACGAGCGCACGGCTCTGTTGGGGAACGTTGCAGAAAATAAAAAATTTCTACGCTTTCACCAAGATCAATCTATGAGTTCATCTAGCAACGAAAGAAAGGAGTGCATCTACATACCCTTGTAGATCGCGAGCGGAAGCGTTCAAGAGAACGGGGTTGAGGGAGTCGTACTCGACGTGATCCAAATCACCGATGATCCTAGTGCTGAACGGACAACACCTCCGCATTCAACACACGTACGGTTGAGGAAGACGTCTCCTCCTTCTTGATCCAGCAAGGAGGGGGAAAGGTTGACGGAGATCCAGCAGCACGACGGCGTGGTGGTGGATGCAGTAGTGATCTCGGCAGAGCTTCGCCGAGCTTCTACGAGAGGGAGAGGTGTAGCAAGGGGGAAGGGAGGCGCCTATGGCATGGGTGCGGCTGCCCTCCCTCCCCCCCTTTATATAGGCCCCCTAGGGGGCGGCCCTGGGAGATGAGATCTCCTGGGGGGGCGGCGGCGGCCAAGGTGGAGGCTTGCCCCCCAAGGCAAGTGGAGGCGCCCCCTACCCTAGGCGCAGGGGGGCCCAAGGGGGGCGCACCAGCCCACCAGGGGCTGGTTCCCCTCCCCACTTCAGCCCACGGGGCCCTCCGGGATAGGTGGCCCCACCCGGTGGACCCCCGAGACCCTTCCGGTGGTCCCGTTACAATACCGGTGACTCCCGAAACTTTTCCGATTGCCGAAACTGCACTTCCTATATATAATTCTTCACCTCCGGACCATTTCGGAACTCCTCGTGACGTCCGGGATCTCATCCGGGACCCCGAAAAACTTTCGGGTTACTGCATACTCATATCTTTACAACCCTAGCGTCACCGAACCTTAAGTGTGTAGACCCTACGGGTTCGGGAGACATGCAGACATGACCGAGACGCCTCTCCGGTCAATAACCAACAGCGGGATCTGGATACCCATGTTGGCTCCCACATGCTCCTCGATGATCTCATCGGATGAACCACGATGTCGAGGATTCAATCAATCCCGTATACAATTCCCTTTGTAAATCGGTATGTTACTTGCCCGAGACTCAATCGTCGGTATCCCAATACCTCGTTTAATCTCGTTAGCGGCAAGTCACTTTACTCGTACCGTAATGCATGATCCCGTGACCAGACACTTGGTCACATTGAGCTCATTATGATGATGCATTACCGAGTGGGCCCAGAGATACCTCTCCGTCATACGGAGTGACAAATCCCAGTCTCGATTCGTGCCCACCCAACAGACACTTTCGGAGATACTCGTAGTGTACCTTTATAGTCACCCAGTTACGTTGTGATGTTTGGCACACCCAAAGAACTCCTACGGTATCCGGGAGTTGCACAATCTCATGGTCTAAGGAAATCATACTTGACATTTGGAAAAGCTCTAGCTAAACGAACTACACGATCTTTGAGCTATGCTTAGGATTGGGTCTTGTCCATCACATCATTCTCCTAATGATGTGATCCCGTTATCAATGACATCCAATGCCCATAGTCAGGAAACCATGACTATCTGTTGATCAACGATCTAGTCAACTAGAGGCTTACTAGGGACACGTTGTGGTCTATGTATTCACACGTGTATTATGATTTCCGTATAACACAGTTATAGCATGAATAACAAACAATTATCATGAACAAAGAAATATAATAATAACCATTTTATTATTGCCTCTAGGGCATATTTCCAACAGTCTCCCACTTGCACTAGAGTCAATATTCTAGTTACATTGTGATGAATCGAACACCCATAGCCTTCTGGTGTTGATCATGTTTTGTTCTAGGGAGAGGTTTAGTCAACGGATCTGCTACATTCAGATCTATGTGTACTTTACAAATATCTATGTCTCCATCTTGAACATTTTCACGTATGGAGTTGAAGCGACACTTGATGTGCCTGGTCTTCTTGTGAAACCTGGGCTCCTTGGCAAGTGCAATAGCTCCAGTGTTGTCACAGAAGAGTGCGATCGGCCCCGACGCATTGGGTATGACTCCTGGTCGGTGATGAACTCCTTCACCCAGATTGCTTCATGCGCTGCCTCCGAGGCTGCCATGTACTCTGCTTCACATGTAGATCCCGCCACGACGCTTTGCTTGCAACTGCACCAGCTTACTGCCCCACCATTCAAAATATACACGTATCCGGTCTGAAACTTAGAGTCATCCAGATCTGTGTCGAAGCTAGCGTCGACGTAACCCTTTACAACGAGCTCTTCGTCACCTCCATAAACGAGAAACATATCCTTAGTCCTTTTCAGGTACTTTAGGATATTCTTGACCGCTGTCCAGTGTTCCTTGCCGGGATTACTTTGGTACCTTCCTACCAAACTTACGGCAAGGTTTACATCAGGTCTGGTACACAGCATGGTATACATAATAGACCCTATGGCTGAGGCATAGGGGATGACACTCATCTCTTCTTTATTTTCTGCCGTGGTCGGGCATTGAGCCGAGCTCAATATCACACCTTGCAATACAGGCAAGAACCCTTTCTTGGACTGATCCATATTGAACTTCTTCAATATCTTTTCAAGGTATGTGCTTTGTGAAAGACCTATGAGGCGTCTTGATCTATCCCTATAGATCTTGATGCCTAATATGTAGGCAGCTTCTCTAAGGTCCTTCATTGAAAAACACTTATTCAAGTAGGCCTTAATGCTGTCCAAAAGTTCTATATCATTTCCCTTCAAAAGTATGTCATCTACATATAATATGAGAAATGCTACAGTGCTCCCACTCACTTTCTTGTAAACGCGGGCGTCTCCATAAGTCTGCATAAACCCAAACGCTTTGATCATCTCATCAAAGCGAATGTTCCAACTCCGAGATGCTTGCACCAGCCCATAAATGGATCGCTGGAGCTTGCATACCTTGTTAGCATTCTCAGGGTCGACAAAACCTTCCGGCTACATCATATACAGTTCTTCCTTAAGATGGCCGTTGAGGAATGTCGTTTTGACATCCATTTGCCATATCTCATAATCATAGTATGCGGCAATTGCTAACATGATTCAGACGGACTTCAGCTTCGCTACGGGAGAGAAAGTCTCATCGTAGTCAATCCCTTGAACTTGTCGATAACCCTTAGCGACAAGTCGAGCTTTATATATGGTAACATTACCATCCGCGTCCGTCTTCTTCTTAAAGATCCATTTGTTTTCTATTGCTTGCCGATCATCGGGCAAGTCTGTCAAAGTCCATACTTTGTTTTCATACATGGATCCTATCTCGGATTGCATGGCTTCAAGCCATTTGTTGGAATCTGGGCCTGCCGTTGCTTCTTCATAGTTCGAAGGTTCACCGTTGTCTAACAACATGATTTCCAAGACAGGGTTGTCGTACCACTCTAGTGTGGAACGTGTCCTTGTGGACCTTTGAAGTTTTGTAGGAGCTTGATCCGAAGTATCTTGATCATCATCATTAACCTCCTCTCTTGTCGGTGCAGGCACCACAGGAACATCTTGCTGAGTTGCGCTACTTACCGTTTCAAGAGGTAGTACTTCATCAAGCTCTACTTTCCTCCCACTTAATTCTTTCGAGAGAAACTCTTTCTACAGAAAGGACCCGTTCTTGGCAACAAAGATCTTGCCTTCGGATCTGAGGTAGAAGGTATACCCAATTGTTTCCTTAGGGTATCCTATGAAGACGCATTTTTCCGACTTGGATTCGAGCTTTTCAGGTTGGAGTTTCTTGACATAAGCATCGCATCCCTAAACTTTTAGAAACGACAGCTTAGGTTTCTTTCCTAACCATAATTCATATGGTGTCGTCTCAACGGATTTTGACGGTGCCCTATTTAAAGTGAATGTAGCTGTCTCTAGAGCGTATCCCCAAAATGATAGCGGTAAATCGGTAAGAGACATCATAGATCGCACCATATCCAATAAAGTGCGATTACGACGTTCGGACACACCGTTACCCTAAGGTGTTCCAGGCGGCCTGAGTTGCGAAACGATTCCACATTTCCTTAAGTGCGTACCAAATTCGTGACTTAGATATTCTCCCCCACGATCTGATGGTAAGAACTTTATCTTTCGGTCACGTTGATTCTCTACCTCATTCTGAAATTCTTTGAACTTTTCAAAGGTCTCAGACTTGTGTTTCATCAAGTAGACATACCCATATCTACTCAAGTCATCAGTGAGAGTGAGAACATAACGATATCCTCCGCGAGCTTCAACGCTCATTGGACCGCACACATCAGTATGTATGATTTTCAATAAGTTGGTTGCTCGCTCCATTGTTCCGGAGAACGGAGTCTTGGTCATTTTGCCCATGAGGCATGGTTCGCATGTGTCAAATGATTTATAATCGAGAGACTCTAAAAGTCCATCATCATGGAGCTTCTTCATGCGCTTGACACCAATGTGACCAAGGCGGCAGTGCCACAAGTATGTGGGACTATCGTTATCAACTTTACATCTTTTGGTATTCACACTATGAATATGTGTAACATCACGTACAAGATTCATTAAGAATAAACCATTGACCATCGGGGCATGACCATAAAACATATCTCTCATATAAATAGAACAACCATTATTCTCGGATTTAAATGAGTAGCCATCTCGTATCAAACGAGATCCAGATACAATGTTCATGCTCAAACCTGGTACTAAATAACAATTATTGAGGTTTAAAACTAATCCCGTAGGTAAATGTAGAGGTAGCGTGCCGACGGCTATCACATCGACCTTGGAACCATTCCCGACGCGCATCGTCACCTCGTCCTTCGCCAGTCTCCGCTTATTCCGCAGCTCCTGCTTTGAGTTACAAATATGAGCAACCGCACCGGTATCAAATACCCAGGAGCTACTACGAGCACTGGTAAGGTACACATTAATTACATGTATATCAAATATACCTTTGGTTTTGCCGGCCTTCTTGTCCGCTAAGTACTTGGGGCAGTTCTGCTTCCAGTGACCACTTCCCTTGCAATAAAAGCACTCAGTTTCAGGCTTGGGTCCATTGTTTGACTTCTTCCCGGTAACTGGCTTACCGGGCACGGCAACTCCCTTGTCGTCCTTCTTGAAGTTCTTCTTACCCTTGCCTTTCTTGAACTTAGTGGTTTTATTCACCATCAACACTTGATGTTCCTTTTTGATCTCTACCTCCGCTGATTTCAGCATTGAATATACCTCAGGAATGGTCTTTTCCATCCCCTGCATATTGAAGTTCATCACAAAGCTCTTATAGCTCGGTGGAAGCGACTGAAGGATTCTGTCAATGACCGCGTCATCCGGGAGATTAACTCCCAGCTGAGTCAAGCGGTTGTTTAACCCAGACATCTTGAGTATGTGCTCACTGACAGAACTATTTTCCTCCATCTTACAGCTGAAGAACTTGTTGGAGACTTCATATCTCTCGACCCGGGCATGAGCTTGGAAAACCATTTTCAGCTCTTCGAACATCTCATATGCTCCATGTTGCACAAAACGCTTTTGGAGCCTCGGTTCTAAGCTGTAAAGCATGCCGCACTGAACGAGGGAGTAATCATCAGCACGAGACTGCCAAGCGTTCATAACGTCTTGGTTCTCTGGGATTGGTGATTCACCTAGCGGCGCTTCTAGGACATAATCTTTCTTGGCAGCTATGAGGATGATTCTCATGTTCCGGACCCAGTCCGTATAGTTGCTGCCATCATCTTTCAGCTTGGTTTTCTCTAGAAACGCGTTGAAGTTGAGGGTAACGTGGGCCATTTGATCTACAAGACATATTGTAAAGATTTTAGACTAACTTCATGATAATTAAGTTCATCTAATCAAATTATTTAATGAACTCCCACTCAGATTAGACATCCCTCTAGTCATCTAAGTGAAACATGATCCGAGTCAACTAGGCCGTGTCCGATCATCACGTGAGACGGACTAGTCGACATCGGTGAACATCTCCATGTTGATCGTATCTTCTATACGATTCATGCTCGACCTTTCGGTCCTCCGTGTTCCGAGGCCATGTCTGTACATGCTAGGCTCATCAAGTCAACCTAAGTGTATTGCGTGTGTAAATCTGGCTTACACCTGTTGTATTCGAACGTTAGGGTCTATCACACCCGATCATCACGTGGTGCTTCGAAACAACGAACCTTCGCAACGGTGCACAGTTAGGGGGAACACTTTCTTGAAATTATTATGAGGGATCATCTTATTTACTACCGTCGTTCTAAGTAAACAAGATGTAAAAACATGATAAACATCACATGAAATCAAATAGTAGTGACATGATATGGCCAATATCATATAGCTCCTTTGATCTCCATCTTCGGGGCTCCATGATCATCTTTGTCACCGGCTTGACACCATGATCTCCATCATCATGATCTCCATCATCGTGTCTCCATGAAGTTGCTCACCAACTATTACTTATACTACTATAGCTAACGGTTTAGCAATAAAGTAAAGTAATTACATGGCGTTGAATCAATGACACGCAGGTCATACAATAATTAAGGCAACTCCTATGGCTCCTGCCGGTTGTCATACTCATCGACATGCAAGTCGTGATTCCTATTACAAGAACATGATCTCATACATCACATATATATCATTCATCATTCATCACAACTTTTGGCCATATCACATCACAATCACATGCTGCAAAAACAAGTTAGACGTCCTCTAATTGTTGTTGCATGTTTTACGTGGTTGCAATAGGGTTCTAGCAAGAACGTTTTGTTACCTACGTAAAAAGCCACAACGTGATTTGTCAACTTCTATTTACCCTTCATAAGGACCCTTTCCATTGAATCTGCTCCAACTAAAGTGGGAGAGACAGACACCCGCTAGCCACCTTATGCAACTAGTGCATGTCAGTCGGTGGAACCTGTCTCACGTAAGCGTACGTGTAAGGTCGGTCCGGGCCGCTTCATCCCACAATACCGCTGAAGCAAAATAAGACTAGTAGTGGCAAGAAAGTTGACAACATCTACGCCCACAACAAATTGTGTTCTACTCGTGCAAAGAGAACTACGCATAGAAATAGCTCATGATGCCACTGTTGGGGAACGTTGCAGAAAATAAAAAATTTCTACGCTTTCACCAAGATAAATCTATGAGTTCATCTAGCAACGAGAGAAAGGAGTGCATCTACATACCCTTGTAGATCGCGAGCAGAAGCGTTCAAGAGAACGGGGTTGAGGGAGTCGTACTCGACGTGATCCAAATCATCGATGATCCTAGTGCTGAACGGACAGCACCTCCGCGTTCAACACACATACGGTTGAGGAAGACGTCTCCTCCTTCTTGATCCAGCAAGGAGGGGGAAGAGGTTGACGGAGATCCAGCAGCACGACGGCGTGGTGGTGGATGCAGCAGTGATCTCGGCAGAGCTTCGCCGAGCTTCTACGAGAGGGAGAGGTGTAGCAAGGGGAAGGGAGGCGCCTATGGCATGGGTGCGGCTGCCCTCCCTCCCCCCTTTATATAGGCCCCCTAGGGGGGGCGCCGGCCCTGGGAGATGAGATCTCCTGGGGGGGCGGCGGCCAAGGGGGAGGCTTGCCCCCCAAGGCAAGTGGAGGCGCCCCCACCCTAGGGTTTCCAACCCTAGGCGCGGGGAGCCCAAGGGGGGGGGCGCACCAGCCCACCTGGGGCTGGTTCCCGTCCCCACTTCAGCCCTCGGGGCCCTCCGGGATAGGTGGCCCCACCCGGTGGACCCCCGGGACCCTTCCGGTGGTCCCGGTACAATACCGATGACCCCCAAAACTTTCCCGATGGCCGAAACTGCACTTCCTATATATAATTCTTCACCTCTGGACCATTCCGGAACTCCTCGTGACATCCGGGATCTCATCCGGGACCCCGAACAACTTTCGGGTTACTGCATACTCATATCTCTACAACCCTAGCGTCACCGAACCTTAAGTGTGTAGACCCTACGGGTTCGGGAGACATGCAGACATGACCGAGACGCCTCTCCGGTCAATAACCAACAACGGGATCTGGATACCCATGTTGGCTCCCACATGCTCCTCGATGATCTCATCGGATGAACCACGATGTCGAGGATTCAATCAATCCCGTATACAATTCCCTTTGTAAATCGGTACGTTACTTGCCCGAGACTCGATCGTCGGTATCCCAATACCTCGTTTAATCTCGTTACCGGCAAGTCACTTTACTCGTACCGTAATGCATGATCCCGTGACCAGACACTTGGTCACATTGAGCTCATTATGATGATGCATTACCGAGTGGGCCCAGAGATACCTCTCCGTCATACGGAGTGACAAATCCCAGTCTCGATTCGTGCCAACCCAACAGACACTTTCGGAGATACCCGTAGTGTACCTTTATAATCACCCAGTTACGTTGTGACGTTTGGCACACCCAAAGCACACCTACGGTATCCGGGAGTTGCACAATCTCATGGTCTAAGGAAATGATACTTGACATTTGGAAAAGCTCTAGCTAAACGAACTACACGATCTTTGAGCTATGCTTAGGATTGGGTCTTGTCCATCACATCATTCTCCTAATGATGTGATCCCGTTATCAATGACATCCAATGCCCATAGTCAGGAAACCATGACTATCTGTTGATCAACGAGCTAGTCAACTAGAGGCTTACTAGGGACACGTTGTGGTCTATGTATTCACACATGTATTACGATTTCCGGATAACATAGTTATAGCATGAATAACAGACAATTATCATGAACAAAGAAATATAATAATAACCATTTTATTATTGCCTCTAGGGCATATTTCCAATAGGCTCCCCTGTGAGGCCCCTCGACTCATCTCCCTTGGGCTTCATCGCCTATAAATACATCAGCCTCCTTCTCATTATCATATCGATGGCGATTATGTTCTTCAACCCGTGCGTATATGCCTCCAGCGGCAGCGGCGACTTCCACAGCCTCCTCCTCCATTGCGGCGCTCTCACTTCCTCCCTATAAGTAGTCGTCACCATCTCTCTGAGCCTTCGAGGACACCGGCACCAACAGTAGCAATATCTCCAGGTCCACCTCGCCGTTGAGCAGCGGGGCGTCCTCACCTACCCGCTCTCACCAGCATCGGGGGCCCTGCTCACCCTCACGCTCCATGTTGTTGCCGTCTAGCCGTAGCTCTCTCCTACCTCTCGCAGCACTCTTGTTCACCAGCGGACCGAGGAGGAAGAAGGAAGGGAAGAGGTGGACACAGGGTTTGCCGGCGCACGAACGCCCCACCGCACGGACGGCTTTTGTTTTCCACGAGCACAAACTCGTCGCCCCAGACCACGCCGTTACAATGATCGCGCCGGGGCTTATATGTTGGGGAACGTAGTAATTTCAAAAAAAATTCCTACGCACACGCAAGGATCATGGTGATGCAAAGCAACGAGACGGGAGAGTATTGTCCACGTACCCTCGTAGACCGTAAGCGGAAGTGTTATGACAACGCGGTTGATGTATTCGTACGTCTTCACGATCCGACCGATCCAAGTACCGAACGTACGGCACCTCCGAGTTCAGCACACGTTCAGCTCGATGACGATCCCCGGACTCCGATCCAGCAAAGTGTCGGGGATGAGTTCTGTCAGCACGACGGCGTGGTGACGATGATGATGTTCTACCGGCGCAGGGCTTCGCCTAAACTCCGCGACGATATGACCGAGGTGGAATATGGTGGAGGGGGGGCACCGCACACGGCTAAGGAACGATCACGTAGATCAACTTGTGTGTTATGGGGTGCCCCCCTGCCTCCGTATATAAAGGAGCAAGGGAGGGGGCGGCCGGCCTAGGAGGAGGCGCACCAAGGAGGAATCCTACTCCCACCGGGAGTAGGATTCCCCCCCTTCCAAGTAGTAGGAGTAGGAGTCAAGGAAAGGGGGAAGAGAAGAGAAGGAAGGAGGGGGCGCAGCCCCTCCCCCTAGTCCAATTCGGACTAGGCCTTGGGGGTGCCCAACCTCTCCTCTCTCTTTCCCCTAAAGCCCAATAAGGCCCATATACTCCCCGGCGAATTCCCGTAACTCTCCGGTACTCCGAAAAATACCCGAATCACCCGGAACCTTTCCGAACTCTGAATATAGTCGTCCAATATATCGATCTTTATGTCTCGACCATTTCGAGACTCCTCGTCATGTCCCCGATCTCATCCGGGACTCCGAACTCCTTCGTTACATCAAAACTCATAAACTCATAGTAAAACTGTCATCGTAACCTTAAGCGTGCGGACATTACGGGTTCGAGAACAATGTAGACATGACCGAAACACGTTTCCGGTCAATAACCAATAGCGGAACCTGGATGCTCATATTGGCTCCCACATATTCTACGAAGATCTTTATCGGTCAAACCGCATAACAACATACGTTGTTCCCTTTGTCATCGGTATGTTACTTGCCCGAGATTCGATCGTCGGTATCCAATACCTAGTTCAATCTCGTTACTGGCAAGTCTCTTTACTCGTTACGTAATGCATCATTCCGTAACTAACTCATTAGCTACATTGCTTGCAAGGCTTATAGTGATGTGCATTACCGAGAGGGCCCAGAGATACCTCTCCGACAATCGGAGTGACAAAACCTAATCTCGAAA
>LR880971.1:745510002-745529270 GCA_904067115.1 Aegilops sharonensis | reverse complement strand
CGTTCCGTAATACATCATCTCGTAACTAACTTATTAGTTGCAATGCTTGCAAGGCTTATGTGATGTGTATTACCGAGAGGGCCCAGAGATACCTCTCCGACAATCGGAGTGACAAAACCTAATCTCGAAATACGCCAACTCAACATGTACCTTTTGAGACACCTGTAGTACTCCTTTATAATCACCCAGTTACGTTGTGACGTTTGGTAGCACCCAAAGTGTTCCTCCGGTAAACGGGAGTTGCATAATCTCATAGTTACAGGAACATGTATAAGTCATGAAGAAAGCAATAGCAATATACTAAACGATCAAGTGCTAGGCTAACGGAATGGGTCATGTCAATCACATCATTCTCCTAATGATGTGATCCCATTAATCAAATAACAACACATGTCTATGGTTTAGGAAACATAACCATCTTTGATTAATGAGCTAGTCAAGTAGAGGCATACTAGTGACTATATGTTTGTCTATGTATTCACACATGTATTATGTTTCCGGTTAATACAATTCTAGCATGAATAATAAACATTTATCATGAAATAAGGAAATAAATAATAACTTTATTATTGCCTCTAGGGCATATTTCCTTCACACCGTTGTCTAACAACATGATTTCCAAGATAGGGTTGCCGTACCACTCTGGTGCGGAACGTGTCCTTGCGGACCTTCGAAGTTCAGTAGGAGCTTGATCCGAAGTATCTTGATCATCATCATTAACCTCCTCTCTTGTCGGTGCAGGCACCACAGGAACATCTTCCTGAGTTGCGCTACTTACCGTTTCAAGAGGTAGTACTTCATCAAGCTCTACTTTCCTCCCACTTAATTCTTTCCAGAGAAACTCTTTCTACAGAAAGGACCCGTTCTTGGCAACAAAGATCTTGCCTTCGGATCTGAAGTAGAAGGTATACCCAATGGTTTCCTTAGGGTATCCTATGAAGACGCATTTTTCCGACTTGGGTTCGAGCTTTTCAGGTTGGAGTTTCTTGACATAAGCATCGCATCCCCAAACTTTTAGAAACGACAGCTTAGGCTTCTTTCCAAACCATAATTCATACGGTGTCGTCTCAACGGATTTAGATGGTGCCCTATTTAAAGTGAATGTAGCTGTCTCTAGAGCGTATCCCCAAAATGATAGCGGTAAATCGGTAAGAGACATCATAGATCGCACCATATCTAATAAAGTGCGATTACGACGTTCAGACACACCGTTACGCTGAGGTGTTCTAGGCGGCATGAGTTGTGAAACGATTCCACATTTCCTTAAGTGCATACCAAATTCGTGACTTAGATATTCTCCCCCACGATCTGATCGTAAGAACTTTATCTTTCGGTCACATTGATTCTCTACCTCATTCTGAGATTCCTTGAACTTTTCAAAGGTCTCAGACTTGTGTTTCATCAAGTAGACATACCCATATCTACTCAAGTCATCAGTGAGAGTGAGAACATAACGATATCCTCCGCGAGCCTCAACGCTCATTGGACCGCACACATCAGTATGTATGATTTCCAATAAGTTGGTTGCTCGCTCCATTGTTCCGGAGAACGGAGTCTTGGTCATTTTGCCCATGAGGCATGGTTCGCATGTGTCAAATGATTCATAATCGAGAGACTCTAAAAGTTCATCAGCATGGAGCTTCTTCATGTGCTTGACACCAATGTGACCAAGGCGGCAGTGCCACAAGTATGTGGGACTATCGTTATCAACTTTACATCTTTTGGTATTCACACTATGAATATGTGTAACATCACGTTCGAGATTCATTAATAATAAACCATTGACCATCGGGGCATGACCATAAAACATATCTCTCATATAAATAGAACAACCATTATTCTCGGATTGAAATGAGTAGCCATCTCATATTAAACGAGATCCAGATACAATGTTCATTCTCAAAGCTGGTACTAAATAACAATTATTGAGGTTTAAAACTAATCTCGTAGGTAAATGTAGAGGTAGCGTGCCAACGGCGATCACATCGACCTTGGAACCATTCCCAACGCGCATTGTCACCTCGTCCTTCGCCAGACTCCACTTATTCCGCAGCTCCTGCTTTGAGTTACAAATATGAGCAACCGCACCGGTATCAAATACCCAGGAGCTACTACGAGCACTGGTAAGGTACACATCAATTACATGTATATCAAATATACCTTTGGTTTTGCCGGCCTTCTTGTCCGCTAAGTACTTGGGGCAGTTTCGCTTCCAGTGACCACTTCTCCTGCAATAAAAGCACTCAGTCTCAGGCTTGGGTCCATTGTTTGACTTCTTCCCGGTAACTGGCTTACCGGGCGTGGCAACTCCCTTGCCATCCTTCTTGAAGTTCTTCTTACCCTTGCCTTTCTTGAACTTAGTGGTTTTATTCACCATCAACACTTGATGTTCCTTTTTGATCTCTACCTCAGCTGATTTCAGCATTGAATATACCTCATGAATGGTCTTTTCCATCCCCTGCATATTGAAGTTCATCACAAAGCTCTTATAGCTCGGTGGAAGCGACTGAAGGATTCTGTCAATGACCGCGTCATCCGGGAGATTAACTCCCAACTGAGTTAACCGGTTGTGCAACCCAGACATCTTGAGCATGTGCTCACTGACAGAACTATTTTCCTCCATCTTACAGCTGAAGAACTTGTCGGAGACTTCATATCTCTCGACCCGGGCATGAGCTTGGAAAACCACTTTCAGCTCTTCGAACATCTCATATGCTCCGTGTTGCTCAAAACTCTTTTGGAGCCCCAGTTCTAAGCTGTAAAGCATGCCGCACTGAACGAGGGAGTAATCATCAGCACGAGACTGCCAAGCGTTCATAACGTTTTGGTTCTCTGGGATTGGTGCTTCACCTAGCGGTGCTTCTAGGACATAATCTTTCTTGGCAGCTATGAGGATGATCCTCAGGTTCCGGACACAGTCCGTATAGTTGCTGCCATCATCTTTCAGCTTGGTTTTCTCTAGGAACGCGTTGAAGTTGAGGGTAACGTGGGCCATTTGATCTACAAGACATATTGTAAAGATTTTAGACTAAGTTCATGATAATTAAGTTCATCTAATCAAATTATTTAATGAACTCCCACTCAGATTAGACATCCCTCTAGTCATCTAAGTGAAACATGATCCGAGTCGACTAGGCCGTGTCCGATCATCACGTGAGACGGACTAGTCGACATCGGTGAACATCTCCATGTTGATCGTATCTTCTATACGACTCATGCTCGAACTTTCGGTCCTCCGTGTTCCGAGGCCATGTCTGTACATGCTAGGCTCGTCAAGTCAACCTAAGTGTATTGCGTGTGTAAATCTGGATTACACCCGTTGTATTCGAACGTTAGGATCTATCACACCCGATCATCACGTGGTGCTTCGAAACAACGAACCTTCGCAACGGTGCACAGTTAGGGGGAACACTTTCTTGAAATTATTATGAGGGATCATCTTATTTACAACCGTCGTTCTAAGTAAACAAGATGAAAAACATGATAAACATCACATGCAATCAAATAGTGACATGATATGGCCAATATCATATAGCTCCTTTGATCTCCATCTTCGGGGCTCCATGATCATCTTCGTCACCGGCATGACACCATGATCTCCATCATCATGATCTCCATCATCGTGTCTCCATAAAGTTGCTCGCCAACTATTACTTCTACTACTATGGCTAACGCGTTTAGCAATAAAGTAAAGTAATTTATATGGCGTTTCTCAGTGACACGCAGGTCATACAAAAAATAAAGACAACTCCTATGGCTCCTGCCGGTTGTCATACTCATCGACATGCAAGTCATGATTCCTATTACAAGAACATGATCTCATACATCACATATATATCATTCATCATTCATCACAACTTTTGGCCATATAACATCACAAATCATATGCTGCAAAAACAAGTTAGACGTCCTCTAATTGTTGTTGCATGTTTTACATGGCTGCAATAGGGTTCTAGCAAGAATGTTTTCTTACCTACGTAAAAGCCACAACGTGATTTGCCAACTTCTATTTACCCTTCATAAGGACCCTTTTCATCGAATCCGCTCCAACTAAAGTGGGAGAGACAGACACCCGCTAGCCACCTTATGCAACTAGTGCATGTCATTCGGTGGAACCTGTCTCACGTAAGCGTACGTGTAAGGTCGGTCCGGGCCGCTTCATCCCACAATACCGCTGAAGCAAAATAAGACTAGTAGTGGCAAGAAAGTTGACAACATCTACGCCCACAACAAATTTGTGTTCTACTCGTGCAAAGAGAACTACGCATAGACCTAGCTCATGATGCCACTGTAGATCTATGAGTTCACCTAGCAACGAGAGAAAGGAGTGCATCTACATACCCTTGTAGATCGCGAGCGGAAGCGTTCAAGAGAACGAGGTTGAGGGAGTCGTACTCGTCGTGATCCAAATCGCCGATGATCCTAGTGCTGAACGGACAGCACCTCCGCGTTCAACACACGTACGGTTGAGGAAGACGTCTCCTCCTTCTTGATCCAGCAAGGGGGAAGGAGAGGTTGACGGAGATCCAGCAGCACGACGGTGTGGTGGTGGATGCAGCAGTGATCACGGCAGAGCTTCGCCGAGCTTCTACGAGAGGGAGAGCTGTAGCAAGGGGGAAGGGAGGCGCCAAGAGCATGGGTGTGGCTGCCCTCCCTCCCCCCCCCCCCTTATATAGGCCCCCTAGGGGGGGGGCCCTAGGAGATGAGATCTCCAAGGGGGGCGGCGGCCAAGGGGGTGGCTTGCCCCCCAAGGCAAGTTGAGGCGCCCCCCACCCTAGGGTTTCCAACCCTAGGCGCAGGGGGGGCCAAGGGAGGGGCGCACCAGCCCACCAGGGGCTGGTTCCCCTCCCTACTTCAGCCCACGGGGCCCTCTGGGATAGGCGGCCCCACCCGGTGGACCCCCGGGACCCTTCCGGTGGTCCCGGTAAAATACCGGTGACCCCCAAAACTTTCCCGATGGCCGAAACTGCACTTCCTATATATAATTCTTCACCTCCGGACCATTCCGGAACTCCTCGTGACGCCCGGGATCTCATCCGGGACTCCGAACAACTTTCGGGTTACTGCATACTCATATCTCTACAACCCTAGCGTCACCGAACCTTAAGTGTGTAGACCCTACGGGTTCGGGAGACATGCAGACATGACCGAGACGCCTCTCCGGTCAATAATCAACAGCGGGATCTGGATACCCATGTTGGCTCCCACATGCTCCTCGATGATCTCATCGGATGAACCACGATGTCAAGGATTCAATCAATCCCGTATACAATTCCCTTTGTCAATCGGTGCGTTACTTGCCCGAGACTCGATCGTCGGTATCCCAATACCTCGTTTAATCTCGTTACCGGCAAGTCACTTTACTCGTACCGTAATGCATGATCCCGTCACCAGACACTTGGTCACATTGAGCTCATTATGATGATGCATTACCGAGTGGGCCCAGAGATACCTCTCCGTCATACGGAGTGACAAATCCCAGTCTCGATTCGTGCCAACCCAACAGACACTTTCGGAGATACCCGTAGTGTACCTTTATAGTCACCCAGTTACGTTGTGACGTTTGGCACACCCAAAGCACTCCTACGGTATCCGGGAGTTGCACAATCTCATGGTCTAAGGAAATGATACTTGACATTTGGAAAAGCTCTAGCTAAACGAACTACACGATCTTTGAGCTATGCTTAGGATTGGGTCTTGTCCATCACATCATTCTCCTAATGATGTGATCCTGTTATCAATGACATCCAATGCCCATAGTCAGGAAACCATGACTATCTGTTGATCAATGAGCTAGTCAACTAGAGGCTTACTAGGGACATGTTGTGGTCTATGTATTCACACGTGTATTACGATTTTCGGATAACACAGTTATAGCATGAATAACAGACAATTATCATGAACTAACAAATATAATAATAACCATTTTATTATTGCCTCTAGGGTATATTTCCAACATTATGTGGCTTAGGTCATCGGCGTCTTGTGGTCACACATAGGTGCCCTGGGAATTGTCGAGGAATGCAGCTTCCAGGTCCGCCCAACAACCAATTGACTCTGCTGGCCAGCTGTTAAGCCAACCGAGCTGGTCCTTTAAGCTTGAGTGGGAGGTATTTGATGGCGTGTAGATCATCACCGCGGGCCATGTGGATATGAAGGAGGTAATCCTCGATCCATACCGCAGGAACTGTTGTGCCGTCGTATGATTCGATGTTTACGGGTTTGAAACCCTCGGGGATTTGATGATCCATTACTTCATCTGTGAAGCATAGTGGGTGTGCGGCGCCTCTGTACTGGGCTATATCGCGACGTAGCTCAAATGAGCTTTGTCTACTGTGTTCGGCCCGGCCGGAATTGCCATATCCGGCATGACAGTTATCGTCACGCGTCGTGGGGCGCCCACGCGATCCATAGATCGATCTTGTTTGCCTTGCCTTGTCCTCCAATATATCTCGCAGGTCTGGCGCATTTCCCCATGCCTTGGTATTCTTTGAGCGACGCCGGGGTGCGGCTTGAGTGGAGGGCCGAGAGGCCTCTCTGTCGCGGCCACGAGGTGGCCGGTCGGCCGCGTCGTGCGCTGGTGATATAGGTTTAGGTGCTTCCTCCTCTAATCGGGGTAGCAGCCTGCGCTTTGGGTAGCTCTTGGAGGGGCGTTCGAGTTCGTACTCTTCGGCCGCAAGGACTTCAGTCCATCTGTCGGCTAGCAAGTCTTGGTCAGCTCTAAGCTGTTGCTGTTTTTTCTTGAGGCTGCTCGCCGTGGCCATAAGCCTGCGTTTGAAACGCTCTTGTTCGACGGGATCCTCAGGCACGACAAATTCGTCGTCGTCGAGGCTTGCCTCGTCTTCGGAGGGAGGCATGTAATTGTCGTCCTCTACCTCTCTGTCTGCCGCTCTCTCATGAGGGCTGGCTTCTCTATCCTCCTGTGCTGAATCCTGCTGGAGGGGGTTGTCTTCGGCACTGTCCTGGGTGTTATTATCTCCCGTGCCGGAATCGCCGTTTTTGGTTTTGGCGGGATTTAGAGCGGCGCCGCTGACGCCGGCGCTTAGGCTACTTCTTGGAGGGGTCATCCTCTGTTGTTCCATCGCCATTCCCTTCTTTTGGGGTGTCCACCATGTATATGTCGTATGACGGGATGGCCTTCCAGTGCTCTCTAGGCGCTGGTTCTTGGTCGTTTCCTACATCGGCATCCATACCGTCAATGTCTTCGGAGTCGAAGTCGAGCATGTCGGTTAAGTCATCGACAGTGGCTACGAAGTGGGTGGTGGTTGGGCTTTGAATTTCTTCGTCGTCTGCATCCCAACCTTGCTGACCATAGTCCGGCCAGGACTCTCCTGATAAAGAGAGAGACTTTAGCGAATTCAGGATGTCGCCGAAGGGCGAGTGCTGAAAGATGTCCGCGGCGGCAAACTCCATGATTGGCGCCCAATCAGATTCGATTGGCAGGGGCGTGGAAGGTTCGGAGTCCGGAGAGGAGTCCGGCACCTTGGAGTCACGAGCTTCGCAAAGGACAAGGCTGGTGTTCGGCTCGATCGCCGTAGAGATTGCAGCCCCCGAGGCGGTGTCCAGCCACCCGTCCTCGATCGGCGCGGTCGGCTCCGAACTAAGGGTCGGAGCGGACACTGGTGCGGCCTGCAGGGCACTGTTCGGCGGCAGATCTAGATCATGCCCATCGTGACAGTGCGGCGCGCTTGGCTGTGGTTCGAACCCGTCGAAGATCAAGTCTCCGCGGACGTTAGCCGTGTAGTTCAAACTTCCAAATCTGACCCGACGGCCAGGGGCGTAGCTTCCGATCTGCTCCAGATGGCCAAGCGAATTGGCCCGCAGTGCGAAGCCGCCGAATATGAAGATCTGTCCGGGGAGAAAAGCCTCACCCTGGACCGCGTCGTTGTTGATGATCGGAGGAGCCATCGGGCCTAAAGATGACGACACAGAGGAACTCTCAATGAAAGCACCAATGTCGGTGTCAAAACCGGCGGATCTCGGGTAGGGGGTCCCGAACTGTGCGTCTAGGCGGATGGTAACAGGAGACAAGGGACACGATGTTTTTACCCAGGTTCGGGCCCTCTCGATGGAGGTAAAAACCTACTCCTGCTTGATTAATATTGATGATATGGGTAGTAAAAGAGTAGATCTACCACGAGATCAGAGAGGCTAAACCCTAGAAGCTAGCCTATGGTATGATTGTTGTTCGTCCTACGGACTAAAACCCTCCGGTTTATATAGACACCGGAGAGGGCTAGGGTTACACAGAGTCGGTTACAATGGGAGGAGATCTACATATCTGTATCGCCAAGCTTGCTTTCCACGCCAAGGAAAGTCCCGTCCGGACACGGGACGAAGTCTTCAATCTTGTATCTTCATAGTCCAGGAGTCCGGCCAAAGGTTATAGTCCGGCCATCCGGACACCCCCTAATCCAGGACTCCCTCAGTCTGCAACAGCGCAAAGACCAACTACAACCAGAAGTTAAGCAAGCTATGGGTGGCACGTGTAGCAGGCATGGAGCAGGCGGGTTGGTAGCGAAAACCGACCACACACTCCATGTTAAACGACGTCGGAGCCACCCACCCCCACCCAGAATCACGTGAGCAGAAGAAAACCAAGGGAGCCTACCAAACGATTCATTGACTGGGAGAGAGTGAGATTAGCAAGCATAAGCAGGAGATTGTGCCAAAGCCACCGAGCGAAACGTTCAGCTAATGCAAGGGAAAAACGCGATCATACAACACGTGTCAGGCCGCATAGTCCAAAAGCCAGACACGCACTGTAAAACACCATCCGGGCGAACCACAAGACCCCAATACTTTATTGACCATGTTCGTTAAAATCCATCTGCAAAAGACATTGTTGCAGTAGTTTGTTCAGGAGCATCACATAACCACCTGCCTCAGTGTGTGCGGGTCGGTGTATGTCAAAATTTTAACTGTCCTCTCGGGTCTTTGAAGATGGCGAAACGGGCATGCCTAAACGAATTGAAAACAAACGTATGGGCAACCTCGTTTGGCATGCCTTCCTTCATTTTGCAACCGTGAAAATAACCATGAGCTTAAATGTAACGTTTCATACTTACTTACAACATCGATTGTAAGAAAACAAACACCATCAAAACAATCTCAGGTGTGCTGTCGGTGGCCGTCGAGCATAACGCTCCATAAGGCACCGCCAAACATACATACAACCGAAAAGAGGAACGACCAGGGCGATGGAGCAGGCGGGTTGGTAACAAAGACCGACCACACACTCCACGTCAAACGGCGTCGGAGCTGCCCACTCCCACCCAGAATCACGTGAGGGAAGAAAACCAAGGGAGCCGACCAAACGATTAACTTATAGGGGAAGATTGAGATCATTGAGCATAGGGGAGGAGGCCATGCCAAATCCACCGATCAAAACATTCGATCATCCAACAGTGATTGTCTGCTTCGTCTAGGGTTAGGGTTGCGATGGCGATTGGCGATCGTGAACCTCCGCCACCGCCGCCAAAGCCCTTCCCCGACGGGAGCGTCACGGACCGCCGGGAGAATCCCTCCCGGACTACGACTCCGATATCCTCTGTGTCTACGAGTATCCGTCCCGTCCCGGGAACACATCTACGTGCGTCCCAAGGAAACCAAAACCCTAGGGAAAGGTTTTCTACTAAAGAGATCAGATCAGATAGAGCTGCCTCACGACCGCGGCCGCCCCCCCCCCAATCGATCCAGATCCCGCCCCTGCACAGCCCCATCTCAGGTTTCGCCCTCCTATGGAGAGAGCCGCGTCGGTCATGGAGGGTGGGGGTGATCATGGGGGAGTCGATGAGACTCCTACCCATCCGAAGCCCTCTGGTGCCGGCAGGCTCATGGCGGTCAGGCAGGGGCCGGAACGGATTGAGACCAGGGAGGATGCTTCAGAGGATGGGAACTGGGACGGACCGACAGACGGAGAAGGGCTCCCGGAGGATGCTGAGAACCAGATCGATGGTGAGGTGGACATGGATGATGTGGCTTTCATCTCGGTTGATTTCGAGGAGGAGGAGGAAGAGGAGGAAGAGGGCGCGCGGGAGACGTGGAAACTCATGAGCTTGTATAGGTCGCAGAGACGGCCTAGTGCAAAAACCCTATCAAAACACTTTGAGAAGATCTGGCAACTCAGAACGGGGGTCGAGTTTCAACCGATCAGGAATAATTTTTACACCATCACCTTCTTCTCCAAGGGTGATTACAAGTTTGTCGCAAGAGGGGGTCCTTGGATCTATGACGGTGATGCGCTGCTAGTTGCACCGTTCGACAACGAGGCTAGGCCATCGGAGACCCAGTTGGACGCAGTTCCTGTCTGGGTGAGGGTGTTCGATATCCCGTGGAAAAAGCAGACGCGGGCATATGGCAATGCAGTAGGAGGTGCAATAGGGGTAGTACTGGAGGTGGATGCCCCGGCGAACGGCCGTGGCACCAATGAGTTCTTGCGCATCCGCATCAAGCTGCCATATAACAGACGATTGCAGAAAGAGATAACGCTGGAATATAAGGCCAAGGGGGAGATCAAGCGTAGTACTTTCAAGCTCAAGTATGAAAGAGTCCCTCACTTTTGCTTCCACTGTGGTTTTATGGGACATGACAAGGATGCGTGCGAAAAGAGAAGAATAGGGATGGCCGCCAAAGGATATGATTCTACGCTCCGATGCTCCCCGTTTAAGAAGTTTGAGCAGAGGCCGGCGTATACCCCATCGCCGGGCCAACCGCGAGCCCGTAGGGCGATGGATTTCTCCCTGGGAAGTGCGGGATCCGCGTCGCAGTACTCGGCGCGATCTGAGACGAGCAGGAGCCAGCAACAACAACACCCCGTGATCCCTACCAGAGTAGACGCACATGATGGTTTTGAGAACTCTGAAGGAGTGGGGGCGGTGGAGGCGGATGAGCTACTGGCAAAGCATGTGGAGGGGCTCAGGGTGAGGCTGGATAAAGAGAAGCCGGAGTGCAGTAGGGTTCAACAAGTGAAGCTGCAGTTTGAAGCTAAGTCAGCGACCGGGACAGGGGCTCCACCAGAGCAACCCCGGAAGAAAACGACTGGGGGAAAAAGAAGGTGGCAGCGGTCAAGAAGTGTGGCACGATGGTGACAAGAGACACTCAACCCGGACGTGAGGATATGATCCCGGTGTTGCATGATCTGGACAACCTGGAGGTGTCGTTCGGGAGTGCTCGGGAGTCGACGGACTTGAATGATTCAGTATTGGGCAAGAGACATATGGAAAGCCTTAGGGGCTGTAACCTGATTGCACATGATGGCAATGCAGTTGTGCCGTTTGAGGATCTGTCAGAGGGCGTAGATCAGAAAAGAGGGAAGGTAGGGGTGCAGCACATCGACAATGAGGTTAGCAGCATGGAGCGTGAGGAGGATCGGGAGGCAACTAGCCATGGGGCCGCTGGTAAGCTGACGGGGCCAAGTGTGGCGCCCCGTCAGTCACAATGAGTTGCTTATTCTGGAACTGTCGAGGGGCGGGGAACTCTCGTACAGTTCGTGACCTACAGGCTCTTTGTTGAGCACATTCCCCGAAACTGGTGTTTTTATGTGAAACTAGACAGCCAAAACAGAAAATGGAGAGAGTACGTAACAAACTTGGACTGAAGGGTTTTGAAGGTGTAAGTAGTCAAGGAAAAAGTGGCGGCCTAGCCTTGTACTGGGATGAAAACGTGACGATTAACATTGAGGATGTTAATGAGAGATGGATAGATGCTTTCGTAAAATTGTCCGACGATGACCCGCTATGGCGGGTGACTTTTTTTTATGGAGAGCCAAGGGTGGAGAATAGACATCTCATGTGGGAGAGCTTATGCAGACTAAGAGGTCATTCAGATTTGCCTTGGCTGGTGGCAGTGGACTTCAATGAGGCGATGTGGGATTTTGAACATTTGTCTTCGACGCCCCGACCCCGAAATGAAATGGTCGCTTTCAAGGAATGCTTAGAGGTCTGCCAGCTTGCAGACTTGGGATTTGTGGGCCATCTGTTCACATATGATAACAAACGTGGTGGACGTGCCAACGTCCAAGTGCGGCTGGACCGGGCGGTGGCGGATAGTCAGTGGCGTGATCAATTTCCGGAGTGTGAAGTGGCACACCTCACGTCCCCTTGCTCGGATCACTGTCCCATCATCCTTAGATGTGCACGGGAGACTCGCGTGCGCACCGGCAAGACGCGGCGATACGAGGTTATGTGGGAAAGAGAACCAGCGTTGCCGGAGGTAGTCAAGGCGGCCTGGAAATCGGCTGGGGCAGAGAACCACCGGAGCAACATCAGCGCGGCCCTATGGTTGACCTTGCTGGCGCTGCACAAGTGGAGCAGCAAGAAGGTGGGTAACATCACAAAGGAAATTGAGAAATCCAGAACAAGATTGGAGGAGCTTACCAACATGAATGCAGACCGGAATGATATACGGAAGGAATCTGATCATATGAACGAACTGTTGTACAAGGAGGAAATGATGTGGCTCCATCGCTCGCGAGTAGAATGGCTAAAGTATGGTGGTCGAAACACTAAGTTTTTTCACCGCAAGGCTAGATGGAGAGCACGCAAGAATAAAATCAAGGGTTTGCTTGATGCAGAGGGAAGATTCCAAACTGCTCATCACATTATGTCAGGTATGGCGCTCGCTTATTTTCAGAATCTCTTTGAAGCTGACCAAACCTTGCTCCCTGAGACTGTAGTGCCGCTGTTTGCGGAGGTGATTACGGCTGAGATGAACACAAAGCTCTGTGGCCAGTTCTCTGACAAGGAGATCAGTGACGCGTTATTTCAGATAGGCCCCCTCAAGGCGCTGGGACCGGACGGCCTCCCGGCCAGATTCTTTCAGCGCCATTGGAGCATTATTAAGGACGATATCATTGCAGCAGTACGCAAGTTCTTTGACACGGGTGTTATGCTGGAGGGAGTTAATGATACTACAATTGTCCTCATTCCAAAAGTGGACAATCCTAAGACGATGCCGGAGTTTAGGCCCATCAGTTTATGCAACGTTGTGTACAAAATCATCTCAAAATGTCTGGTCAACCGGCTCAGGCCTATCCTTGGTGATGTAGTGTCTGAGGAGCAGAGTGCCTTTGTCCCAGGGAGGCTCATCACTGACAATGCCCTCATTGCATTTGAGTGTACACACTATATAAGGCAGGAAAAGGATCCGGAGAGGAGCTTTTGTGCGTATAAGCTGGACTTGTCAAAAGCGTACGATAGAGTGGATTGGAGATTTCTCGAGCAAGTGATGCAGAGAATGGGTTTTGCGAGCCAATGGGTGAAGTGGATTATGGCATGTGTCACCTCGGTTCGGTATTGCATAAATCTCAATGGAACCCTCCCAGATTCGTTTGCACCGACGCGCGGCCTTCGGCAGGGAGATCCCCTTTCCCCTTTCTTATTTCTTTTAGTGGCTGACGGTCTTGCTGCTATCTTGTGCCAGAAAGTGCAGGTGCAAGAGATCACGCCCGTAAGGGTATGCCCAAGGGCACCTGGCATATCACATTTGTTGTTCGCCGATGATACTCTGCTATTCTTTCGAGCGACTGTGGCTGAAGCCAACAACGTCAAGGAGGCTCTGAACTCTTATGCTCGAGCTACAGGCCAACTCATCAATCCACACAAATGCTCCATCTTGTTTGGGGAACACTGCCCTGCTAATATCCGTGAGGGAGTCAAGCAAGTGTTGGAGGTACAGCAGCATAGCTTTGAAGAGCGCTATCTGGGGTTGCCGACCCCATCCGGACGCATGACCAAAGATAGGTTTCAGAATATGCAACAGAAACTTACAAAGAGGATGGTGGAGTGGGATGCGGCACAATTACTTGCGCAGAGCGGGAGAGAAGTCTTGATCAAGTCAGTGGCCTTGGCGATCCCCACATACATTATGAGTGTGTTTCGCCTCCCTGCCTCCACCTGCGAGGATCTCATGCGGATGATACGCAACTTCTATTGGGGCGTGGAGAAGGGCAAGAAGAAGATGCATTGGAAGGCGTGGACACACCTGATCAAACCAAAAGCACAAGGGGGACTCGAGTTTCGTGATCTTAGGCTCTTCAATCAGGCGCTGCTGGCACGGCAAGCTTGGAGGCTGCTGTCCAATCCGGACAGCTTGTGCGCACGTCTCCTTAAGGCACGGTACTACCCCAATGGTGAGCTGGAGGACACGGTCTTTTCGTCGGGGGCTTCTGCCTTTTGGCAAGGGGTGCAACATGGGTTGGATTTGTTGAAGCAAGGGCTAATCTGGCGAGTGGGGAACAGTGAGTCTATTCGTATATGGCGCGATAGCTGGATTCCGAGGAGGGGATCAGGCAAACCCATCACCCCATAGGGCAGATGCAGAGTGCGGCGAGTCGCAGATCTCCTGGACAATCATGGTGCCTGGAAGACGGCGGTGATCAACCAAATTTTCTACCCGGTTGATGCGGAAGAGATACTGAAAATAAGAACGTCACCCCGGTTAGGTGAAGACATTATCGCATGGGCTCCTGAGAGGAGCGGCACCTTCACGGTTCGGAGTGCTTATTGACTAGCTCTGGAGACTCGGTTGGGGCCTTCATCAGTCGCGGCGAGCAGGGCACCGGACGGGCGACGGGCCGTCTGGTCTTACATATGGAGGTGCCCTGCTCCTCCTAAGGTGCGCACCTTTGTATGGTGACTCGTCACTGATTGTCTACCCACCTGGGTGAACAAGAAACACCGGGGTCTCGAGGTTTCTGACTTGTGCCCTCTCTGTGCTTCCGAGCCGGAGGATACGTTCCATGCGTTTTGCAGGTGCCCACGGGCCGTCGGGCTATGGCAAGCTATGGAAGAACACTGGCGCATCCCTGGGGTGCGGTCATTCAGGAGGACGGGATCGAAGTGGCTCGCCCAAAGCCTTTGCGACCTCCCAGACCAGGAACGAATGGAGTTGATGATGCTGCTATGGCGCTGCTGGCATGTTCGAAATGAAATCACTCACGACAAGAAGCCGGCCCCAGTCGAGGTCTCCTGCCGCTTTCTGTTGAGCTACGTGGAATCCATCATCGGGGCGCAGAACCGGACTGAAGCCGATCCGGTGAAGGGCAAGCAATCGGTGGAGATGCTGCACTCGACGGCGCCAGTTCACGCCCAGGAAAGCAGCTCGTCCCCGGTCAGATGGTCCCCTCCCCCGGCGGGCTGGGCCAAACTCAACGTCGATGGATCCTTTTGCCCCACGACGGGATCGGCTGGAGCGGGCATGGTGCTCCAGGACAGCGCGGGTACGATTATCTTCTCTTCATGCCGCCAACTTCGAACTTGTGCTGATGCCTTGGAGGCGGAGCTTAAACCTGGCAATCCAGTGGACGCCGATGCCGGTGGAGATCGAGACTGGCTGCCTAGTGGGCATCAATATGCTGAGGGGTAATTTTGTCGACCGATCACGTTATGCTATGTTGATTGATCAAACCAAGCGCCTCATGTCTGCTGGCAGAGAAGTGAGATTAGCTCACATCTCCCGTGATCAAATTAAAGTTAGCCACTACCCTGCAAACTTTGGTAGAGTAGAAGAGCGCACTGCTGTGTGGCTCGGTTCTGGTCCAGGCGATGTGCGGGATATTTGTAAGCAAGACTTTCTGTCTGGGTAATCAATAAAGTTTTACCCTTCGCAGAAAAAAAAAACATTCGATCATAAAGCACGTCCGACACACACGCACGCCGAATAAGAAAACCGTCCGGGCCGCAGAGTCCAAAATCAGGGTTGACACTCTAAACACGCCATCTGTCAGGGGCAACGATAACAACATGCCAGGTAGGCAAAGCACCTCCACACCCACCCGACGAGAACCAGTATGCAAGACAGACAAGAGAGCTATCCGTCCACGGGTCACGACAGCAAAATGACGATTCAACAAAGGTAGACTCAACCAACCAGCTAACCCCAGCAGCGTATAGCCTGCCCTGTGGGTCTAACATGCATGTGACACGACGACATACAATACGACGTTCGTTTAGCCTTTGCCTGGCTCAGGAAAAAAACATAGCCACATGCAGCGGAGAGGAATAATAACACGGTTGGAGCGTGTTTCATTGGTCTATGGGATGGCAACCTGCAACGGCGTACCTATCACGGGACCTTAACATTCATTAGATGACCCGTTGCGCCGATGACGCAAAAGATGAGAACAAGCCAAGATTTCAAACCATGAAAGTTGGAATATGTAGACACCAATCATAAAACCGTTGAAGCATAAGGGGATATATATTTAGGTATGATGTTAATATATAGCACTATATAGTACTCCCTCCGTTCCTAAATATAAGTATTTCTACAAATTCCAATATAGACTATATACGGAGCAAAAAGATGAATCTACACTCTAAAATATGTCTATACATAATACAAACGGAGCAAAATGAATGAATCTACATTCTAATACATGTCCACATATATCTATATGTAGTTCGTATTGAAATCTCTAAAAATAGTTATATTTAGGAACGGAGGGAGTCATTGATGGTTGAGTCATAGACCAAAAGAAAGGCATAGGGACTCTTTTTTATTAGAACATGGTTACAGGGACTCAAAAAGGCCTTATTGCAAGATGTTTTTTCTGGCTCCTTCACGGTGTCCTGTCTCTTTGGACTATTCCTAAGAGAAGTCTAATATGTTCGTATTATAATGCATATATGTGAGGGTATGTACAATAGTGCTATCTTAAGAGTGCCACGTAAGATAAATGATGAGGTGGAGGAGAGAGAACTCGTAAGAAAATGCTTGCCTTCTCTTATTTAAGAGAAGACAAGAAATGATCTTTTAGCACAATGTGTCTCACCACGTTTTTAGGAATAACTAGTTATTGAAGATAAGGCTAAGAAATGGCCCATTGTAGACATCTTTTTTTGTCATCTCTAAATTACATGCAAAATTTAAGATAAGACTATCTTATCAACCATTTACACGATCCGAGGGTGATGCTTCACTGTCGTTTCATCTTGTGCCATGTGAAAAACAATGCAACGACCAACTGCCCATGGAGGTCGTTTCATCCTTATCCGGTCGCGTATGGTTTTTTTTTTTTTGATGGGAACATTGCATTCCATTAAACTTCAGCCAGATCGCTAGCAATAATGTTCAGGATACATGGAGGAGCGTCACCCTCCCAGAATGAGTCTGCATTCTCACAACTCACACCAAACCTTGCCAACTCATGAGCAACAACGTTACAAGCCCGCCGGCCGAATGAGAAATTAAAGGAAACAAAGTTTAAAATACTTAAACTCCTAGCTTCTTTCACCAGCACACCAATCGTTGACTTGTCATAGTCATAGCTGTTGAGCGCTTGTACCAAGACTGAAGCATCAGACTCAAAGATGATCTTGTTTGCGCCCACCCTGATGGCACCATCGATAGCAGCGAGACAAGCAACAGCCTCAGAGTGCAGAGGAGACCTCAAGTGCACTGAATTACCCGCGCCAGCAGCAACGAAAACGCCCGCCTGATCGCGAATGACATAGCCCCATCCTCCAGAACCACTGATCTGGGAAAAAGCCCCATCAAAGTTCACTTTCACAAAGTTCTCAGGGGGTTTAACCCATCTGCTATGGTCAGGTGGTTTTGGTGGCTTATCTGGCACCCTGAGCATCAAGAAATCCACTCCCAGGCTTTCCACTCTGTGGCAAATAGTTTGGGTATTTGGAACCACCTCCCCCGCATTGGCCTTGTTCCTTACATTCCACCATTCCCACATAAAGATTGTAGCTTTCAACTGTATATTTTCGTCACACTTCCAGAGCTCCTCAAACATATGGTGAGCCGAACTGCAGGGCAGGAGCTTCTCACGCGTCTCCCCCAGCCCCAGCCTTCCCCAACACTCCTTAGCCTGTTTACACTTTAGAAAGATATGGCCACCGTCTTTGTTTTTCCTGTGACAAACCGGGCACGAGGTGTCCAGCTCGATCCCAATCCTCGCGATTTTCATCCTGAGCGCCAAGCTGTTGTGGGCTAGCCGCCACACAAACATCTTCAGCTTGTTTGGGACTCTCATCTTCCAAATGTGGTTCCAATCAAAATTTACCTGACACTTTCCCGTACTCACTCTGGAGCAGGCAGCATCACTGCCACGGCTTCTATCCCTGAGCATTACCCCCACTTTGTAGGCAGACTTTACAGAAAAAATGCCCTTTGGATCAAAGTGCCAAGCTAGATTGTCTTCCATGTCATCGCAAATGCTAATGGACAGAATAGTCTTCACATCCTCAGGAGGAAAAATGCCTTGTATCATGGTCTCGTCCCAGGCCCCTGTGGTAGGGTTGATAAGATCAGCCACCGTCTCAACAGCAGAGGAGCCCCTCACAGCGCGTGGCCTCCGAGTATCCCCTTCAAGCAGCCATGGGTCTTCCCAGACTTTGATCTTTGACCCATCCCCCACCCTCCAAACCAAACCCTCCTTTAGGAGGGCAACACCCCTCAAGATGTTGCGCCATGTGTAAGAGATTCCCGGCTTCACGGTGGCCCCCAAGATGTTGCCATCAGGGAAGTATTTTGCCCGCAACACTCTCCCACACAAAGAATCAGGCTCCTGAATTAATCTCCAGCCTTGACGCGCCAGCATACCCATGTTGAAAATATGTAGATCCCTGAAGTCGAGCCCACCCTCGCACTTGGGTTTTGTCAAGCACTGCCAACCCAGCCAGTGGTGTCGATCCTCCTCCTGATTGTTCCACCAATAGCGGCACACCATCGAGCTGATATCGTCGCAAAGAGTTTTAGTGAGATCAAAACAGGACATGGCAAAAATAGGGATTGCCTGCGCCACCGCCTTAACTAATATTTCCTTTCCCGCCCTAGAAAGAAACTTTTCCTTCCATCCCTGGATCTTCTTCCACACCTTCTCCAACAAATAGCCAAAAGCTTTGCTCTTGGACTTGCCCAGGTAAATAGGCAAACCAAGATATCTTTCATTGAAGGCCTTGTCACTAATCTGGAGGAGATTCTTGAACTTCCTCTTCGCCGCCTGGGAAGTCCCCTTGCTGAACATGACAGCCGATTTGTCTTTATTAATCACCTGCCCCGAGGCATTCTCATACAAGGCCAAAATGCTCATCAACTTTCCTGCACTAGCCTCGTTTGCCTTCATGAAGATGAGAGAATCGTCCGCAAAGAACATATGGTTTATCCTTGGGGCTCCCGTACAAACCTGCACCCCCTGAAGGCTACCCTCTCTCTCGGCGTCTTGGAACAGAGCAGAAAGGCCCTCCGCACAGAGAATGAAAAGATAGGGTGATAGGGGACATCCCTGCCTTAAGCCTCTCTCAGGCACAATGACC
>LR880971.1:745475152-745490272 GCA_904067115.1 Aegilops sharonensis | reverse complement strand
CAAAGTGTTCCTCCGGTAAACGGGAGTTGCATAATCTCATAGTTACAGGAACATGTATAAGTCATGAAGAAAGCAATAGCAACATACTAAACGATCAAGTGCTAGGCTAACGGAATGGGTCAAGTCAATCAGATCATTCTCCTAATGATGTGCTCCCGTTAATCAAATGACAACTCATGTCTATGGTTAGGAAACATAACCATCTTCGATTAACGAGCTAGTCAAGTAGAGGCATACTAGTGACACTTTGTTTGTCTATGTATTCACACATGTATTATGTTTCCGGTTAATACAATTCTAGCATGAATAATAAACATTTATCATGAAATAAGGAAATAAATAATAACTTTATTATTGCCTCTAGGGCATATTTCCTTCACCTTGTCCCTGCCACAGAAGAGAAAAGAGACTTATAATAGCTAGCAATGAGCTCCCGCAACTCCTCCTCGCCCTCCACCACGCCTCCCTCATCAGTATGCAGCTTTGTAATTTGGTTCATCCTTCTCCTATCCGACGCACAAGCATGAAAGAAGCTCGTGTTTCGGTCCCCATCTTTCAGCCAATGAGCATGCGCCCTTTGCTTCCAGTAAATATTCTTCTGGTCCTGAAGCCTTTCCAGCTTATAACGCAACAGCTGCTCCTAAGCCACCTGCTGTTTGGAGATCGCCCCCTTCCTACACCGGTTCAGGTCCTTTTTTGCTCTTTTAATCCTGTTTTTCAGATCCCCCAATATCTCCTTGCTCCACGAGTGCAAATCATACCCCACTCTTCTGATTGCCTCGGCAACAGTAGTATCACTTGTCAGCATAGCCAAGTTCCACGCATTTTTTACCACATCTTCACATTGCTCCTCCTCCAGCCATCTTGCCTCAAACTTCGGTTGTGCCACCACAGTCGCCCTCCTTCTGCGGGAATATTCAGGTTCCATCAACACAATCACAGGCCTGCGGTCAGAGTGCCTGGGATCCCCGTTAATAGCCTTGTAGGCCGGGAAGTGGGCTCTCCATTCTTGGTTAGCCACAGCCCTGTCCAACCTCGCTTTGATGTAGGTTTCAGCTTGATGACTATGGTTTCGCCACGTATACGGGTCTCCCACGAATCCAAATCCTCCAGCTCGCAGAACTCCAGGGCACTTTGAAATCTGCCCATACCTGCTTGTGCCCTCTGCTTCCCCCCTTACTTCTCTTCGGTAAACAGGATCTCGTTGAAATCACCACAGCACATCCAAGGCAGCCCTGAATGCCCGTGAAGGGTTCGCATCAACTTCCACGTCTTCTCCCTTCGCCCCGCCTTTGGTTCCCCGTAGATGCCCGTGAGCCTCCACAAGAACCCATCCTCCCCGGTGATCTCCGCATCAATGTGATCGCGAGACGCCCCAGGCTTCACCTGAACCTTCACCTCTTTCTTCCAGAACAGAGCCAGGCCACCGCTTTGCCCAACACAGTCCCTAACCTCCAGGTTTTGCATGTCCAACATCCCCTTGAACCTTTGCATCCTATTCCTGTCAAGCTTTGTTTCAGACAGGAAAAGGATATCAGGATCTTCGGCCTTTTGCATATCCAAAAGACCTTGAACTGCCGGCTGGTTCCCAAGCCCCCGGCAGTTCCACGCTACCACTTTCATTGATCTTTGCAGGGCTGTACATGCAGCCCCGCTTCTAAGGTTGTGACAAATTGTTCCCCGCTCTCTCCCTCCTGCCCCACGCTTGTCTTGCGGTGGGAGTTTTCATTCTTTTGCTTCTTCAAAGTCTCGATACTCCTATCCAAGTTCTCCAGTCTTTTATCAGCCTCTACCCCAATGGTACCCGCTACTACCATAGCCAGAGCCGTGTTGGGTTTGTCAAAGTCATTCTGACTCGACCCCAGTTCGTGCATACCCCCACCAGCATGTGCCGGACCTGGCTTTCGCTTCTTCTGTCCATTCCCTTTTCGCTCAGTCTCCGCCGGGAATAATTTCTTTGCAATCTCAGACACCCGAGAGGCCCCTTGGGCCAACTTTACTTTGGGTGGAGGTGAGGCCACCTCCTGCTCGCCCGACTTGACGATCTCCCCTTCCCCCGATTCTCGGGAGGTTCTGCTGGCCGCGGAGCCAGGGAAAGATTTCGCCCCTCCCCCACCTCCCCTGTCTTTGGGATCGCTATACCAAGATGTTGAAGCAGCCGCCTGACTAAAGGATTGCATCCGTCGTCTTCTGTCTTCTGGCGCCCTCAAACCACGATCGAGAGGGAGCTTCCCATCCGAATCACGCTCAGCAGGATTTGGACACTCCAAGTCGCTATGTCCAATCAAACCACAACTGAAACAAATGAAAGGCAGCCTCTGATACTGCAACTCAAACTTCTCCGTAGCACCTCCCCTGGATATGGTGACCCATCTACGAATTGGCTCGGCAAAAGGGATTGCAACCCTTGCCCGAAGGAAGGTGCCAGAGGCCTCCCCGTCTTCATCCACATCCACCTTGCAATTTTTGTCAATCATCTTCGCAATCTTCAAACCCTTTCTATTGTTCATCCACTCGAAAGGAAGGTTGATGATCCTAGCCCAGATGGCTATAGAATCAAACCTGATTTCTGAGGGCCTGAGGCGAGGGTCGTAATCCCGTAGGATTACAGCATGCCTGCCCACCATCCACGGTGTGCCCTCTTGAGCTCTATCCCTGTCCCCTTTATTTGCAAAATCAGCGACGAAGACATTGTCACGCACTGTCCTTAGCCTGAGCCCCCTGGGATTGCCCCAAGCTGGCCGCATAGCAGCCAAAGTGGTATGTGAGTGGATCACTGACGGAGACAAAACTTTCCCGAACAGGAACCACTTCACCGGTGGAGCTGCATCCTCCTCCTCATCGTCACTCATGTCCACCACCTCTGTCTCGTCTGCGAGCAGGTTTAGGCGGCCCATCATGGAGTCGACACCTTCCTCCCCCCTAACAGTCGAGCCTGTTGGTTTCTCCTTTCTCTTGTCAGATCCCGCCCGGCCACTGGTTGACATTGTTGTTGTGCCTAACCAGACCAGCACCCCCTTCCTTCGCAAGAGCAGCAAATCCCCACTCAGCAATTAGCACAGCCACCAGCAGCTAAAAGACCGGAACTGTTGATCGAAAATCCACAGGGTAGAGGTTGCAACTCACCAAGATTTGGTAAGACAAGGTAGATCCAGATCGGAAAGAAAAGCGCCACCGCCTGCCAATGGGAGACCGGAGCCGGAGCCGTCAAGGGTGTAGGGCGACCGTAGGAGAGGGGCGCGCGCCCGCTGGGAGCAGCGGCCGGGCCTAGAGGCCGGAGCCTACGCCGGCGACGGCGGCGACAGTGGAGCAGAGCATCGGGGGCTTTTTTCCGCCTCTGCTTGTGCTGTATTCGGTGGGGAGTTACCTTTGTTATGATTAAACAATGGCGAATCGGTCGCGTATGGTTGCTCGGTAACAATATAACAACGACGTTAAACTTTGGCCAGAAAAGATTAATCGGACCCGGACCCGGTCTCCTTATCCGGTCCAACCCAACCCAACCCAACCCCACCGGCCCGGCGGCCACCCGAAGAATAACAAATCCGCGACCGAATCCACCTCCTCCTTTCCTCTCCTCTCCTTTGCCGTCCCCTCCCCAGCACGCGTTCCCCACAAATTCCCCAAATCGAACCCCAGAGGCGTCGCGCGAGCTCCATCGCCACCCGCTCCCCGATCGATTCGATTCGATCCGTCCCGACTGATCGCCGGCGGAGAAGAGGAGAGCCGCCGCCATGTGGGCCGCGTCGTGCCTGGCGTCCTGCTGCGCCGCGTGCGCGTGCGAGGCGTGCCGCACCGCCGTCGGCAGCATCGGCCGCCGCTCCGCGCGGATCGCCTACTGCGGCCTCTTCGCGCTCTCCCTCCTCGCCTCCTGGGTGCTCCGCGAGGTCGCCGCGCCGCTCCTCCAGTCCATCCCATGTACGCCCCGCCCCCTCGCCCTTACCCTACCCTAACCTAACCTAACCCCGAATTCGTTTCCGCTCGATCTGACCGGCGACGCTCCTTCGTTTGCAGGGATCAACCACTTCCACAAGACGCCGGACCGCGAGTGGTTCGAGACGGACGCCGTGCTCAGGGTCAGCCTCGGCAACTTCCTCTTCTTCACTATCCTCGCCGCCATCATGGCCGGCATCAAGGACCAGAAGGACCCGCGCGACAAGGTCCACCACGGCGGCTGGATGGCCAAGATCTTCTGCTGGGTCGTCATCGTCTTCCTCATGTTCTTCGTCCCCAACGGGGTCGTCAGCTTCTACGGTGAGTGAGAGACCCTTTTCCCTTCCGCTCACGCATGCAGCTGTTTGTAGGATAGTCCGCCTGATATCTGCCGCACACGGTCACCATAATCGTGGAGATACTAGGATGGATAACATTTGGTTGAATGAAACCACTAATCGCCTAAACGAATGACAAGGCTTACACTTAAAAATAATAAAATCATAGGAGATATTGGTTGCCCCTTCCCTCAAAACTCCCGGAAAGGTTTCTTCAGGGGGTGACTGTTTTGTTTTACACTTTTGATTCTACCATGCACTAGAAAATGAATGGAAAAGGTTTGTATGGGCACTGCTTGAACCAAACAATAAGATCAGATGTATGCGGGTCACTGAATCAAAAGAATAGATGGTAATGTGGAATAACTAATATGCAAAACAAATGTGGGTACGTCGATTCTGTGTTATCAAGATATATACTAGGATCCTGTTAATTATGGCATAAAGAAAGGCTAAACAATTGTGAATGCACGGATATGGAAATTAGTCAAAATGTGATTGAGCTGTTAGCTAGACATTCTAGAAAGGTGTAAAGAGATGTTGGCGCTATCAGTTGTGGTTATCGTTGTATGGAGTCTGTGTTGCAAGGCTGTTCTTATTAATATTTTCTGTCTCCCTTGACTTAACTAAATGTGAGCTGATTAGATTTGGATTAAAATTTGGTCCTGTTATCAGAGACATCAACTTTTGCTGTCTATCTTTGCTTATTTGCTTGTTTAATAAAACCTGAATCAGGATTTGGGATTGTACAGGACGAGTTATTTAATAATTTTTGAAAAAACCGATACCCTTTTGCTGTCTTGTGGTTTAATCTAGCTGTTCGTTTCTGTACTCTTTCTTTAGGCAATATAGAACTCATAAACCGTCGGCTAATACTCTTGCCAATTGAAACTGTCAATACGTTTTGGACTAGTGTATTATGCTATTTTACTGAAGGTGATGCTTACTGTAGTTATATATTTCTGCAGAATCGATTTCCAAGTTTGGATCTGGACTGTTCCTTCTCGTTCAGGTTGTTCTTCTGTTGGACTTCGTGCATGGATGGAATGAGAACTGGGTTGCTAAAGATGAACAGTTCTGGTGGGTACCTTGTCTTTGTCCTTCAGTTAGCTGTGTTTCCACTGGTTTAGGGAATGCATCTTAGTTCTGTTCAAAATATATTTTTACTTACTCTTCATCAATGTAGGTACATGGCTCTGTTGGTTGTCTCGGTTGTTTGTTATATTGGCTCATTCGCTTTCTCGGGTCTACTCTTTCACTGGTTCACTCCATCGGGACAGGACTGTGGACTTAATATGTTCTTCATTGTCTCCACACTGATTCTTGTTTTTGTATTCGCTATTGTTGCGCTGCACCCAAAGGTATTCTTCTTCTCACATTCTCCTACAACTTAGCTTTGGTTTGTTTGTGCATTATGATAATTGCTCACCGCTATGCCATGAAAATTACATGATTTTGTTTGTGCATTGTGATAATTGCTATGAAGATCTGCTCCTTGGATTTCTTTTAGGACTTTTAGCTTCTAGTTGGGACACGAGCAATCGGTGCTATTAGTCTATTAGACATGTGCTGTGATAGTTTTTTGGTTTATAAGAAGGATTAATTTGGGGTTTGTGGTTTGGGCAGGTCAATGGAAGCTTGTTGCCTGCATCAGTTATAGGCCTTTACTGCACATACTTGTGCTACAGCGGACTCTCCAGTGAGCCAAGGGATTATGAGTGCAACGGGCTTCACAATCACTCCAAAGCTATGTCAACTGGTAGCCTTACGTTGGGATTATGTACCACCATCCTTTCTGTAGTCTACTCTGCTGTTCGTGCTGGCTCTTCTACAACTGTGCTCTCAGCACCAGACTCACCACGCGCTGGTTGGATTTTGTTCTCTGGCCACTGAATTAACTAATTATGTATTGTGTGTGTGTGTTGCAACTTGCTAAATTCGCTGGCGTTTCCTGTAGGTTCCGACAAGCCCCTGCTCCCCTTCAGCAAGGCTGATGAGGAGGAAACCAAGGACGTGCCCAAGCCGGTGACATACTCCTACTCGTTCTTCCACCTCATCTTCTCCCTGGCAAGCATGTACTCTGCGATGCTCCTGACTGGCTGGTCGACCTCGGTCGGTGAGAGTGGAAACCTTGTCGATGTCGGGTGGCCGTCTGTCTGGGTCAGGATTGCGACCCAGTGGGCAACTGCAGGTCTGTTCATCTGGTCCCTCGTCGCTCCCCTCCTGTTCCCAGACAGGGAGTTCTAGATCGACGTGGTTACCTGCTAAGAGTGCATCATCCGTTTGGAGCACCTACTTATCGTCTCGAACGTGTTTCGGCTGTGATAGCTAAGCTGACTATCTGTATCTGGTCTGTAATATTGTGTGAGCAAACCCATGGCAAGGAGCTGGTGTTTGTGTGACGTTGTCGAGTCTGGTCTGCATAATGTGTGACCTAAGGCATTGTTGCCAGTATTTCAACAGTGAAGATTCGGTCTTTGGTTGTATATATATTGAAGTTGATCTATCTCTGTTTCATTGGTGTGTTGCGTAAGTGCGAATGAATAAAATGCATGTGATGTATGTTATTTTCATGTTTTGGGAATCTGAACGGACTCGGCTCTGTTTCTTTGATTGCATAGCTATTTTTTTTGACATATACACTATACGTGGAAGAAAGTGTTTCTTGAGAAGTTTAAAATTCAGTCTCGGCTGGTATAGATATATAAACAAGGGTATAAACAGAGAATTGTTTCTAGCTGACTAAATTAAAATGCGCTGACAGTATGATCTTATCCCGGCCTCTAATTATGCTTATTTACAATCTTCTGTGTGTCCTAATGAAGTTGGTTGTGATCAAAGAAACCACGGAGCCACACGCATACGACGCCGCGGCGAGCACGGCGGCGGCGCCCAGCAAGACGGCCTTCCACTGCCTCGTCGCCGCCAAGACGGCCGCGGCGGCAGCCACGGCGGCGAGCACGACGAAGGCCTTCTTCAGGGCGGTGTACCTGTTGACACTGTCCCTGCACCCCTTGCAGTGCACGACGTGCCGGAAGTACCTGCTGGTCGGGTTGGGCGCGTGCTGCGTGCCGAAGCCGCCCTTGGCCGGGAACGACGCGGAGATGCCCGCGGCGGCCCCCGCCGGCGCCTGCTCCACGACGGCCGGCACGGGCGGCGGCGAGATGGTGCTGTGCCCGAAGTAGTATGGCATGCCGTGGCCCGCCCTGTCCATCCACCGCCGGTACTCGGCCACCCACGTGTCCGACGATCGGAGGTTGAGGTAGAGCTCCTTGGTGGGCACCTTCTCCCGGAGCAGCACCTCGTTCTGCGACGACAGGAACCCCATGTCCTGCTCGAACACCTTGCACGCGTTCTGGTGGAAGTACCAGCTCGGCAGCACCCTCAGCAGCGGCGACCTCGCCGTCGACCCGAACCGGACGAGCAGCATCGACTTGCCCTGCCCCGCCGGCCGGCACAGGAACTGCGCCGAGAAGCACTGCTCCTTGCCGTCCTTGTCCACGAACTCGAGCGTGTTGGTGAGCACGCAGGGCGCCTCGAAGCGGAGCAGGTTGCGGAGGTGCGGCGCGCGCTCGCGCCACCAGTGGCCGGCGAAGCCCCGGGCGGTGCGCTCCGCGACCTCGAAGGCCAGCGGCTGCGCGTCCTCCCGCTTGGCCGTCCAGTCGGTGCGGTCGTGCGAGATGGGCACGTGCGCCGGGTCCATGAGGTTCTCCAGCAGGATGGAGTGGTCGTAGGGCAGCTCGTGCACCGTCGACAGGTCCGTGAACCCCGGCCGCGCGTACGGCTCGAACCACGGCAGCTTCTTGGCGTCCGGCGGGGTCGCCGGCGACATCCACACCCACACCACCCCCTGCGAGTCCCGCACCTCGTAGTTGCGCGCGCACGCGTTCCGCGGGATCTTGGCGCCCTCGGGCAGCTGCACGCGCATCGTCAGTTGGCACCATCATCACATACATGAATCAAGCACTGGATTTTCTCATGCGTTTGCACTGATCCAAGAATGGAATTGATCCAAACCTGTGGGATCTTGACGCACTTGCCCTCGCCGTCGAACTGCCAGCCATGGTAGAGGCACTCCAGCTTGCCGTCGACGAGCTGCCCTTCCGACAGCTTGGCTAACCTGCACACCCATCGGCCATGTTTGGATCAGGTGATCAGTTACAGGAGCTACAACTGTACAAGCTTAACTATTGATCATGGCAGCTGGATTTCATTTCATCTGCTCGAATGAAAGAGGGATTTCTAAGTTTCCATGCACGAAATGGGCTATTGTTATTCTGAATCGAGATGAACATATAGAGAACAGCTGGTAAGTCGGCAAACTGCCGTGGCAGCACAGCGACAGACATGATCACTGATGAACTCAAGACTAGTGATCGAGAGCGATGATGGCTGGCACAGGTCATATATACCTGTGCGGGCATCGGTCCTCGTGGCAGCGGAGCACGCCGGCGGCGTCGCGGTAGAGCACGAGCTGGCGGTCGAAGACGGTGAGCGGGAGCGCCGCGTCGTCGGGCACCTCCTTGGAGAGGTACAGCGGGTACCACTCCTCCCGCCAGTCGTACCTCCCGGCCGCCTCGCTCCCCTCCCCCTCCTGGGGGAGCAGCACGCCGTCCTGCTCCTGCGCGCCGGCCTCCTCCTCCACCGCCGCCGCCCGGCACCTCCCGGCGGCCCGGCGTCTCCCCGTCCTCCCGTCGATCGCCGCCCCCTGCCACCGCACGCCGCGCGCTGGGCTCGTCGCCGCCGCGGCCGAGATCTTAAGCGCGGCGGAGGAGACCGCGAGGAGGAGGGACGGGCGTGGCAGCGCGGTGGTGGGAGGCGGAGGAGGCGTCATGTCTGCTCTGGTCTGTGGTGGTGGTTTGGTTGGCGCACAGAGCTCGCCCGCGGGATGCCCCGGATAAAAAAACTGTAGAGGCCTCGTGCTCGTGGGTTTGCATGCAGGCACACGACTCTTTGCTTCCCGCTACGTTACACGTACGTGAGACTCGAGAGAGGTTCTGGCGAGTTACCTGTGTCCCTGTCGTGCGAACCGGCGAGTGAATTTCACACGCATCGTCGACGAATTCGACATTATGCTACGAGTTCAAATTATTCTACGGACAGAGTACATGAATGGCCAAACAAAGACCGACCTATGAGAAAGTGACCAAAACATTTACGGTCAAGTGATCGCTCCTTTTACATGTAAAAGAAGTCATCAAACATTTTTGAGATAAACGTCTATGTTAGAGCTGCCTTGTATAGAGATGCCTTGTACTTTCGATAAATCTTAACTTTCACATCCATTGTTGGACATGTGCCGAAGAAGAAGGATGCCGATATCCACCACACGTGTAGCAAAATAGGAATTCGTCCACACACCATGTGTGGCATGAGTAGAGGGTAACTCACGCGGGCTGTGTGTGGGTGAACAGTAGAATTGCCCACACGTGTGGGCGCAGTTACTTTGGGCCACACGCCCGACAAGTAGTACTCATCCTTATCCCGCGTGTATGGCACGAAACAAATATGCCCACACGTCCTGGCGCAGCTACATTAGCTACCCGTGGGATGACGATTTAGTTGCCATCCGGGATGGCAGATGTAGTTATTCAGATGGCAAATATGGTTGTAAAAGTATGCAACTCTTTCTGTTTTGGTTAACTATAGTTGCCATGTCTAATTTATGGTAGTTGCCGCGTGTAATTAAACCATAGTTGTCGTGTGTGATTAACTACCTGTCATATGGTCAAACAATAGTTGCCATGTGTGGTTACCTAGTTGCCACGTGTGATTAATCACAGTTGCCATGTATGTTTATTTGATTGCCATGTACGTGCAACTGCAGTTGCCGTCTACCAAATGAATCATAGTTGCCATGTGTGTTTACCTAGTTGCCATGTACGCGCAACTGCAGTTGCCATCCAACAACGTACGACTGTCGTGTGGGCAAAAAACAGTTCGCCCACACGCGCGTGGACTAGGTGGTGGCTGTGTGGGCAGAAACTAGTTCGCCGACACAGCACAACTGGCAAACGCGTGCTATGGGGCGTGTGGGCGACCTCTCCAATGCCCACACACCGGCTTTGTCCTACGTGGCACGCGAAAACTGCCTCGGTGTGTCAAGATTCTTGTAAACTTAACTGGACGATGATTTAGGCGTGTGGGCGAGTTGATTTGTTGCCACACGTGTGGGCGTTAGTGTTTTCGAATAAAAATAGTAAAAATAGAAAACACAAAGTAAAAATAAGGCAAAACTACATATGTTGATACTAGTTTGGTGAAAATTAGCTAAACGAATCAGCTGAGATCTAGCCACATCCCTATCCTTTTCATCCCAAATGTCAGGTCCAACCAATAAGGGCGCGCTTGGAATGTCGTTTTGCTTAGTGATACACCTGTAAACAATACACCTCTCCGTCCATCATTTCGCTTCCGGCTGGAAATCACTACTGGCCCGGTAAATTACACCCGTAAATTAAATACCGGTGTATTCAAATACACCCAATCCAAGCGCGCCCTAAAAGTGAGAGCATCAACTTGAAGACAACACTTTAGCAACGAGGCGACACAAATTTAACATTTTCGGCTCCATCGAGTTGAGGTCGGAATGTAGGCAACGTATGTAATGGCGCTCTATTCATCTCCTTGATGGTGGATCTTACATAGAAACTCCACCAGTTATTTTAGAAGAATCCATGGTGGTATGACTAGTTCGGCCATAAATAGCAACCTAGGCTACTACCGGAACTCCTCCATCGACTTGCTTGACTAATATCTTGTGTCAAACCAAATTAGTAGGCCTTCATCTCTTACGAGTTGGCCAATGTTTGCACCAGTGGCTCAAACCGCCACCATCCACACGCTTCTGGCTCCTACAACTCTTAAAGATGACGACTAGATGTTAGGGTAGACTAGAGCTACCGACCATGTGTTGGGAAAGGATGGAGCTTCATCGCCATCTAAGGCTGGTCATAGTGGGGAGTAACTTAGACTAGTAACATGTATATATTACTAGGCTATGTTACTACCTCTATAGTGGGTAGTAACATATATGTAGTGTCATGCATCACTTCATTTATTACTTCATAGACTCATTTAGCATTGGGAACCGCTAGGTGATGGTAACATATTATGTTACTCTATTTGTCTCTCTCCTCATTAACTACTTAACACATCATCACTTTTGCTTATGTGGCATCTATGTTACTACTTATGTTACTCCCACTATGACCAGCCTAAGAGAGACAAGGGTGCAGAAGCAGGTGGGTAGAGGTGGGGGAGGCGATGGAGAATTGCGTTGACGTCATTCTGGGGTTCGGGACAGGACGAGCAAGAGCTCGGGATATGGTTTCCGGTCTGAAGGCCCACCCTAGAATTTATTGAAAGTATAGACTTTTTTAGGGGATGAAAATATAGACATATTAATGTATTCCAACAATAACTAAATATTTTTTTAAATAAAAAAGTTTGGGTACTTTTAAGCTCGGCCCCACCTAGAATTTTAATGAAATATAGACATATTAATGTATTCGAACAATAACTAAATAATGTTTTAAATAAAAAAACGACGGGCATTTTTTAGCATGGCCTGACAAATGCTCTTGTCTAAAATAAAGTAGAGGCTCTACCCCTCCCTCCTGGCCACATAATTTTTTGCTAAAAAATATAAAAATATACAAAATGTTCCTAACTTTGTGCCTTGACTTTTTTTGTAAGGTGAATTTGTGATATGATATGTATATGGTGACGACGGATATAAATTATAAGTGGACTGCTCGCGAGGTCAAATATTCCCTCATGAGCAGTAAAATAAAATTATGATAAAAATTAGAATATTCTGAATATTTTGGCAACAAACAATGAGGGCCTGTTTGGAATCGGTGTAAGATTTTATATCCGGATTTAGTTCACACATGTATAATACCGGCCACAGCGTCACTTCGGGCTGGAAAAAATAACGCTTAGAGGTATGTATGGTTTTACGGGGGTATTCAGGGGCCAAACGACAATACATACGGAACCTGAAGAGTTGTCTACTTCCATACCAATTTTCGTGAAAAAACTTTCCTAAATGTTTTGGGCAAAAAAGTGCTCCAAAAAGACTTCATTAAAGCATTTTGGAGCATTGATCTTTTTCCTATAACATAAAAATATTGTTTCCTCATGAAAATTTACACGTATATAGACAATTTGTCAGTGTTTATTGCCCAATAAACCAGATCTTTTTAATATTTTAGTATTTTTCTCTACTTTAATGTTCATCACTGATGCATTTAAGCTCACGAGCCCAGCCAGCCCCAGATGAACGAACAGTCATTCCTTTTATATTTGCCGGCTGGGGCACGAGTGCACGACGGGTCCAGGCGAAGCCCCATTCATCATCGCTCCATCACGACGGCCACGCTTTTCCCTTTAATCACTCCATAACAGTGCTCCCGTATCGACCACCCAAGAACTGTTCCAGCGTGTACAGCGCCGCTCACTTCTCTGTAGCAGGAGAGACACGATCGCGTCTGTCCATCATCCGTTGTCCGTCTGTCGCGCGTCACTGCTGCATCTAGTATGAACTACTCCTCCGTTCCATAATATAAAAGCAACTCCAACGCGGCGACCCATTTCGGTGGGCGTTCGTTTGGGTCGGCGCAGACAGAAAAATCGACCTAACACGTCGATCAAAATGAACGCATGTCCGCTTTTTGTCCTCCCGCCGACGCATTTTTAAGCTGGATTTGCGTCGGTGCGGACACGCGACGGACGAGCACGCCCGCCTACTTCTTCTCCTGACCCGCTGGTCGGTGGCAGCCTCCATCAATTCCCTCCATTTTCCCTAAACCGTCACGACGTCCGCGCGTGCTCCCGCCGCTCGCCATGGACGGCCGGCCTCGCCTCCCTCGCCCCGTCCGGGATCACGTGGCCCCCCTACGGCAAACGCAAGCCTCCAGGCGTCCAGGCGTTTTTTTGGGTCGGCGCGTTGGAATTGCTTTAAGAGCATTTTTTACACTAGGCTACTGTAAATAAAAAAACCTCTTATATTACGGCCGGAGGAAGTGCGTATGATCCAGAGATAGATAGATCCATTACATGTGTGTCTAGTCTCTTGCGGCCAAATTAATTAGCGTCGCCGTCCATGTCAGTCGATCCATCGGCATCAACGCCGCCTGCCTCGGTTTTCTATCTGCGCTCCGCGCGTCGCCGGCAGGGCTCAGCCGGACGGAAGCGAAGACAAGTATGGGCACTGTTTCTTGGACGGCAACGCGCCCACGCGCCGTGGCGGCAAGCGGGCGGGGTGCCATGCCATGTATGGACGGACTCGTGGGAGTCGTGGCCACACCGCCACAGCCCACAGGATCGGGCGGGTCTGCGTCCCCGGTCCGGGCGGCCCGGTGGCCTCGGCACAAGCCTTCCGACGATAGACCACCGTCGAGCATATGCGGTGAAGTTTCGTAACGTGTGTGTTGGTCGTGACCGGACGTACGGGTGCACCGTGCGCGCGCGCGAGCGGAGTGAACAGTGCGTACGTGTGTCAAATATATGAGCGGTCAGATCCATGGGAAAACGACGTCGTGCTGGTTCTCCGTTGGCCGCTCGGCGACGCGGCCAGGCTGCTACAGTAGTTGGCGTAGCCCGTGGTGGCACGCAAGTAGTAAAATGACACGGCAACTCGCGCGTGCGTCTGCGTGCATGCATGATCACGATAAAAAGATCCGTCGATCGAGGGACCTGCGTCAGCATGCAGACGCGCGACTCTTCTTCTTTTCTTGACAAGTGGAGGCTTCAGGCTTGTATTAAATCTCGGCACAAGTTACGTCTGAAATTCTACAGTCCTACGCATGAAGACTGACTACCATCAAGAGCATATAGCGCATTAAGAATACTACAAGAAACTATACTATGTGAAAACGGACAGATTTGACCCTTAAGTATAACTCCAGCACAAAATGTTTTCAACAACTGCAAATACTTCACAAAATGACTAGGCTAGGGCGCCATACTAGATTGCATGAAGCCCTAGCTTGGGGCGTCATGATAGATGGTGTGACGGCTACTTCTATCAAGGGCATCATACTATCAGAATGATGCCCCACACCAAGGTGTCATGCTATCTAGCATCACGTTCTAAGCCCGGACGTCATGAAAAATGGTCATTTTGTGAAATATTTTTAGATCTGGTTCATTTTATGATGAAGTTTCAGAAAAGAGTCAAATATGTCCATTTTCACAAGCCATCTTTGGGTATCTTTAGGCTCTGTAAGATTTGCATTGGCTGCTCAATAGAAGGCATGATGAGAAGGTCATTCTATATCCAGACTGTTCTTTGCCGGTGATTCTTTAATTCTCATGGTCACCCATTCACAAAATGCCAAGATTCTAATTTGTTTTTGGATTCTTACTGTGTTCTCTCAGGGCAAATGGTGAGTGTTGAAAACTCGAGCATCATTAGCCCACTTCAAGAGTGGAAATCCGAGAACAAATTTGTACCATTGTAAATATCATGTCAGAGTCTCTCAATGATTTCTTTGCAAGAGTCTCTCAATGATGCGTACTTAGGATTGTGGCGAAGATTCATTGAACCTGTCATTGCCTAGGTTTAAATCTGATTGGGCACCATGAAAGTAATATGGTTGCTTGACATGGTTGTGGTTATCTATGTTGCAACCTGGAGTGCTAGCGCTCTGGCTTAAATGGGGGATTCATCGTGTGCACGTAGTGCTGATATGGAAAATCCCTCTTCTTAATGTTCTCGCTCTAGGGTAATGAAGATACCTACTTATGTACATTGTGATGCTTTGGCTGTTTTTGCAGATGAGGATCACGCACTTGTCTTCAATGCAACATATGTGCATGCCTTTCTACGATCAAAAGGGTG